>JAVJGJ010000030.1:904783-938874 GCA_035590215.1 Microhierax caerulescens
AGAGAGGGGAGAGGGGAGAGGGGAGAGGGGAGAGGAACTACTAAAACCCTTCTACCCTTCTATACCTACCAGGTGGAACAATAAGATACTCGTCTGCACAATTTTTAACTCTAACTGTGTATCTCATGCATCTCTGAAGTTTTACTGTGTAAGTACTGGAATCCACACTAAAGTTCTTATACCCCAAAATAACATATTCTCTGTTTTTTCTGAGATTTTGCAGTGTAACTTTAGCCATGTTCTTGTCGTCTTCAACACGTGTTATACTGTACTTCATATCTAAAATAAAAAATAAAAAAGCAAACAATGATTTTATGCCAAATTTTAAGACCCATTAAATGTTCTACCACACCCTAGTGCCATATATGTTTTAAGAATTAAAAAATGCAGCAAAATTACCTGCTCCATATTCTTTATTTTTATTTATCTTTTACTTTAAACAATTGTTCAGTCAAAACAGAAAATCCTATTAGTAAAACATCCTTTTAAATAATTCTCTATGTAGGAAAGCTAAAGAATTAAAAAGATGAAAATTCCAGAACCAGATTTACTTTAATTTCAAATGCCATTTCAAAGTGGAATACTTTGTTTTGTCGCATTTAATCATTTGTTTGAACAGAAATTTCAAATTTTCCTATTCAAAGCATTTCACAACCATTTAGTAAATAATGACTATAGTTTGTCCTGACAATTAGAAAGGAGAGGTTTCTAATTCTGAAGAGAGATAAATCAATCCATAAACTTCAGTTTTACTTTAGTTACGAATTGCAGTTTGCAGCATGTGATAAACAGCACGATGGGGAAAAGTTAGAAAGTGCCTAGTGGAAGGAAGGCAGATCTCTTCTGCAGCCATGACATCAACAGCATAGTGCAAGGCAATTTAACAGAACTGTAAATGAAGATGAGAAGACCACAAACATTTATAACTTTACTCCTACTCATCCAGAACTGGAAGACAGTTTATAAAATAACCTGAGATGTTAACTGGTCAGTTTTCCTGATCAATTTTCTGTATTTGAGTTTACTGATTTGGTCAAATGTCAACACTGTGGAATAGGAAAGGGTTTGGTTCTTACCACAAGGTTCTTCAGTTGTCACTATGGGAGCCTCTACAAGAAAAGAATACAAAACAAAATGAAGGTGTGAGCTACAAAAGCAGGCTTGGCTTTTGTTTTTCAAGCACTTGAGTAGGGTGGCTGATACTGGCCAAGATTCTTCATTCATTAAATTCGATACAAGTAATTGTATTAGCATTCCACTCACATTTGAAAAGGGAAGAAAACGTCCACTATATATAACCTCATTTTTAAAGTATTTATTTTAGGGATCACATGTCTTTCATCATTTTCCAATGACATCATTGACTACAAATCAAACTGGTTATTAATAACATTTCTGCATATAAAGTTACACAAGAGCATTCCAAAATCACACATTCTCATAGCAGTATGATAAGCTGTAGCAGTTTCCCGGGATACGCAAAATTTACCTACTTTTTGCACAGCTACTCTTAACTTTGGAAAGAGATTTATGCAACAGTACAAATCATTTTACAACTATTTTTACACTGAAATGACCCAAAGAAATTATGAGTTGGTGTCTAGAAAATCTCTATGGAAGCTTGAGTAAAGAACTTCATCCTGAAAAGAATTGCTTAAAATATACTATAGTATAAGTATTGCCAAAAGAGACTGATATCTAATTTTTTTCATAGAATATAGGCCCTAGATCTGCATCCTTCCAGACTGGGAGACGTCTGGCTGAGTAGTGCTCCTGAGAGGGTAAACTGAGAGGGGCCAGTGAAGAGTTACCAAGTCGGTTAGGGGCAGACGACCCACAAGTAAAAGCTAAACTCAGCTTGTCAAAGGGCTGACAGCAGCCTACAGCTGCTTGAAGGGCAGTTACAAAGATAGCAAGAGTCCAACTCCTAGATGTACTTTGCTCAAGCACACACATATATTTTACTAACCTGAGTAATTCCTTACAGCCCAATTGCAATAATAATATGTGTGAACATTTGCAACATTAGATCCCAAGAAATTGTTAATGCAAAGTGAAACAAAAGGTGAGCCACCAGAAAACAGAGAAACACACAGATCTTGGACGTATTCATACTGTTTTGCTGCTTGGGCAAATTTCTGTGAATATCAAAAGGAGTACTGACACAGTAGTTGACAGACTTACCCTGCTTACTACACCACTGTGTGGAAATAATTTCTATTTTTCACTTGCTTGACAAGTAGCAAGTCTGGTATCTTTAATATCACTCATAAAGTATTAATAAGATTCCTAAAATATACCCTGAAGTTTAATGCAGTTGTATGCCTAATTTGTATGCCTAAGTTTGATAAGAGAAATTCAGAACAAATTCCCTCATTCTAACACATTTTCTGTGCTTGCAGTATCATAATTGTGATAACTGTGTGCAAGTTTGTCACCTATTGTGTGAGTGGGGATGATCTCAGTGTTTGCTGGCATGCTGACTGGTGAGATGGTGCTGTGCAAAGATGTTGAATTGTAATCATCTGTAAGGAAATAAACAACATATCAGCATTAAAAGTAAAATTCATTATTTCATATGACTGTGTCATCAGAAATGTCTTACACTAGTGCATTATTTTATTTTCTTCTCAGCTTTTTGTAATTTAGAGAAGAGCACTGAAAGAAAAATCCTGTTAACATACACAATAAACCAGAAAATGAGTATTTGACTAGAAAACAAATCTGGGGGGAGTAAACCACGTAATAAGGAATTTTGCAATGTACAAGGACAATGTTTTGGTCATTACTTAGGCATAATCCAGGATGAAGTCAACATAAAAATGGCATTAATAATTGTTAACTGGGAAAAACAAAAACATTTTTCTACAGTCTTATAGTAAAACGCAATTATGAACAGTGCTTGTGCTTTTTCAGAAAAAAAGCATCCAGTGGTGTGTGCTCATCAGATCACTACCTTGCTTACTGTATTACTTACTATATCTTAGTATTTATCTCCCTGCTTATAACCCCCTGACAGGTTTCTGTATCCTCTTTTAGATCCATTCCTACTGCTCTTGCTTTGGCAACAGCATTGTTGACAGCAGCTAGAATTTTGATACTGCTGTGATGTCTACAAGACTTGTAGACATCAGATACCAGATTCTGGAAATAATTCTGGTATTGCCACTACACCAACTTGCAGATACCTTTTCTATTTGATGAACCATAAGCTGGAAAAGGCTACCCTGAGGCTGAACTGCTTAGCTTTCCCCTACCGTTCAGAGAGCAGTGAGCAGCGTCTAAAGGAAGATGGCAAACCTGATGAAGCATTCTTGAAGGCAATGGAAGCGCGTGTGGTGAGGGCAGCGGTGCTGCTGCGTGCTGGGTTGCTGAGTCCCACAGCAGGGACAGAGCCTGCATGCGTGGAGAAGTATGTGCTGACTGCAGGAAAGACACCTGTAGTGAGAGGTACGGCAGTTCCATTAACACTTCAGAGGCTACCTGGTCAAGGAAGGACACAAAGCTGCACACAACACAGGACTGCTGGGCTGGAGTGCTCTTGTACTGGGCACTGTGAACCTGTTAGCCAGCAAAGGCACACCAAACACTCCAGGTGTTGGGGGGCTCCAGCAGGGGTCAGCTGAACATCCAGTAAGCATAATCCTTTTTGGCACTGACTGTACCTCTTTTTTAAATGTCGTGGTTTAAAATATACTCAAATTCATGACTCAAAACCAGACTTGTCTGATATTCCTGTCTCTTAAGACAGTGTATTTCATTCCATGGGGCTGAATGAAAAGGCATTACACACTGTAAGATAACTGCACACAGGAAAAGGAGAGAAGAAATGAACAGAAAAAAAAAATCAATGCAGGTTAGTAATGTAAATTAAAAGTTGCTTACCAGGCGTAGTCGCTGCTGACTCAACTCCTTAAAAAGAGAGAGAGAGAAAGTATAAGTTAAACTTTCAAGGAATTTAACACAAGCATGTATGCCAGAAAACATAGACAGAAGCATTCCTTCCCCTTAACTATCAGTGGAGCTTTCCCCGGGGAATTACACATTCCTAAGTCATATTTAGTGGCATGTAGCAACAACCAGACCCCCAAAATATAAAGCACATGATATGTGGACTGATATTGTCCACATTAAAAATAATTTTTCCTTGACCCACGAGTCTACGCTGTGCAGCCTGAGGAGTGGAGACAGCACCAGGAAGGCTGCAGTGGCAGCCAGCTCAGCTGAAACAGAAAAGCAGCAACTCTGCGGTCCTGAATTCACCGTTACCTTCAGTGGTGTCTGCAGGTGAGGGTGATGTGGAGTGTGCAGGTGGAGGTGACATAAGGGAGGGAGAGCTTGTGTTTGCCAGATTTTCATCCCCTGCTGTACAGTGGGGAAAAAATATCAGGTGAGCAATGCATGAAGGTGAGAAGCTCATTGCAAACAGAAAGGCTGTCAGCTGCGCTGAATTCTAGCAATAGAACAAGTAGTAATGGTTTTCAACTAAAAGAGGGTAGATTTAGATTAGATGTTAGGAAGAAATTCTTTACTGTGAGGGTGGTATGACACTGGAACAAATTGCCCAGAGAAGCTGTGGATGCCCCATCCCTGCAAGTGTTCAGGGCCAGGCTGGATGGGGCTTTGAGCAACCTGGTCTAGTGGAAGGTGTCCCTGCCCACAGCAGGGGGGGTGGAACTAGATGATCTTTAAGCTCCCTTCCAACCCACAAACCATTCTATGATGATTCTTTGATAATGATGAATTATATTTCTGCCTCTGGCAAAGAGAACACATTCGCATTGTTCTCCTGTTCCTACCCAGGCTGTGCAACACATATACTTGGATTTATTGCAAGAGCCTGGCTTGCAGTTAGGTCTGCAAGACCACTAATTCAAAATTCCCACTGATTTGATTGGGATGTCTTTGTGGCGAAGAGATTTGGTCATCCTTTAGCAAGGTGTCAGGGATGCACTGATTTCAGGTATTTGAAAACCCAGTTGAAAGAGGTGAATTGAAGTGCAGCTTGAAAAAACCCAGACGGAATGGGGTGATTTTGTTTCATGTCATTGACCCAGGAACGTCCTTCTTCCCACAGTCATCAGATCCTGCTGTGGTGCCTGAGGAGCTCTGCATGAATTGCTGGAAAGTGCCACTGTGACAGCTCAGCATGAAACTCTCTTCTAAGAGCTCAGGAAGAAGGGATGTCCATAAGGAAAACATGAACTCATAACAGCAGCCTCTCATAGCTTGAATTCTGATTGCTTTCTTTGAAAAACATGGTTTAAATCCACACCTTTGATTTAACTAAAATAAAAAACTAAATATTTCCTCATCCCATTAACAAATGTTGGTGTGATATAATTGACCTCAGTCAACACACATCACCAGATGGCTTTAACGGTGATGTGGTTAACCGATGTATGATAGAAGTAGATGCCAGTTCAGCTAAAACAGAAAAGAAGCAATATAGTGGTCCTGAACTCACCATTACCTTCAGCAGTGCCTGGAGGTGAGAGTGATGTGGAGAGTGCAGGTGAAAGTGACACAGGGGAAGGAGAGCTGGCAGTTGCCAGATTTTCATCTCCTGCTGCACAGTAGGGAAAAGATATCATCAGGTGAGCAATGCATGAAGGTGAGAAGTTCATCTATAGTAGAAAAAGGGAGATGGTTTGTATGGCTTTCTGCAAGGCATGCTTTACAAGACAGATTTGACTGGGGGATACTTAAAAGTTTTCATATTTATCAATGTATTTTGCAATACCAAAAGCTAAAAACCACAAAATCTTTTGCATCATCACAAGAGCAGTGTATACAAGTAGTGTTAACAAACAGAAGGCGACATTTTGCTGAAGACCGATTTTATTGCTAAGAAGAGACATCACCACTAATTCTGTTGTCACAAAAAATCCTGTCTATAATCCTCACTACACAAGAGCTGCAAAGCCAAGCCTCAGCATTCCTGAAAGTCATTTACTTTCTCTAATATTAATTTATAAATGGCAGCACCCTTCCTAGACCATCCTGCTGATGTTTAAGAATCTTTCCAAATAACTCTTATCTCCAAGTTATAAAATGACTCTTGACTTGAGCTGGGAGCTATGAACTTTTCACAACTATAAAACAAGCCTCACTTTTACACTCTGCTTTGAAATCCTGACCCAAAACATTTTGTATTTATGTAATGTAAAATTTCTGTTGCTAGAGACAAAAAATAGATGGCAATGGCTGGAACCATAAGTTTGTCCTCATCACTATATTCTTTACTCATTTTGAGGATTAGAAGTTTCCATTCTGATGCCCGAAATTATTATGTGGTACTTCATAACTGTTGTAGCTCTACACTTCTGAAAATAAACTCCTTCAAACTTTAAAGCAAAAATCCAGGTTTATGTGAAAAACTGCAATACTTACTAAGGATACGTGTTCTGTTGCCCTGTTCATGTACCAGCATCAAAACCACATATCACACCTCTGACACAGAAGCTCAACACAGGCAGATCTCCTGGAACTCAGGATTTTCTCCTTATCGACCCAACAAACAGCAGCACATGTTGGCTGCTCAATAGCCACCACAGATTCTGCACCCCGTACAGACAGTTCAGAAGACCAACAACAACCATTAATAAAACACAACCAGTGATGACAAAGTCACCTGTGGAGAGTGAGCAATTTCTTTACGCTCAGAAGTGTCATGAAATGTGTATAAGCCATAATATAAAACTGAATGTAAACAAAAACTAAAAGCTTGTAAATACTTTTCTAGTGAACAGTTGAATTTGTTGTGGACTGTACATTATTCAAGATGTCTTTCTACAAATTAAAATTTGGAAAAAGCCAATAGTCTGATATTTTAAAGAAAAAGTATCAATGAAAGTAAAATGAAGTTCAGCTAAACTTAGTAATGCAGAGCTAGTTACTTCATTCTTTATAGAAGTAGGGAGAGGTGTTGCCTAAAATCTGGCCCATGAGGTGAGGATAAGAGCCTTCCTATAGTTTTTCTGAAATCATATGAAACTGTCAAAATAAAACTGTTCTTAATTGTAAAAATATAATCTGTAAAAAATGTAGTAGACTGACAACAGTCTGAATAACTTAATAACTGAATAAATGGCTTAGAAGCCACAATGTTAACAGCTCTAGTCTATATATCCTGAAACACAGAACCACATTTACTTTTTTACAGCTACAGAATTGGCAGATGAAGCTTCCTAACCTGAGAGATGTTACAGACAAGAACAAAAATACAGATGATCTTTTGAATTATCAATGTATCTCCAGCATCTGCAATCAACAGTAAGGACTGGAACTTTTATTGACAGCAATTGTCTAATCTAACTGTATACATTAAACTACCAAGGAGCCTTGTAAAATCTAACATGTATAGTCATTTATATTTGCCACGAGCAATTCATTTTACATGCATCTTCATGTTTTTTAAACTCAGTGTTTGAAAGCTGGTCACTCTAAATTCCATAACATAATTTCTTTCTACAACTGGCTTATGAACTGAAGACTCAATTATTCCCCCTCCTTCCCAAATCTTACTTTGGTTCAGCATATTAAACATACTTAAGTCAAAAATTAACTTTCTGTGAGCATCTACACAGATCATCCTTCAATTAAACAACTGTTTCCAAGAGAAGAATAAAAGGAATTGCAGAGACAGTCCAAATGAAACTCTGATCAGAGATTAATGAAATATTTAGAAATATTTTTCAAGCTATTTACTGATCTCTAATGCAAACATTATGGAGACAAAAATTCAAGATTCCCTCTTCCAAATGAAGGAAGATACAAGCAAAAGAGGTTTCATAAGATTGTCACAGTGTTGTATTTCTCGTTACCTCACTCACTCCCTTAAGATTCCTGTGAATACTATGAAAGTCATTTTCCCCATCCTCTTTCTCACAAAGTTAGGAATAATGCTACTAGCTTAAATATAGCATGAGGTTTATTAGCTCACTCACGGTGACAGATGCTAAATGTTACACACAATCACAGATCTTAAGGTTGGAAGTGACCTCAGGAGATCGTCTAGTCCAACTGCCCTGCTCAGACCAGTGTCAAGAGTAGATCGCTTCTTAAAACAGGGGGGTTTTCCCTAGCTTGCCCTTTCTTCCCTCCAAATAAGTACTGGAATTTTTACAGAATTTCATGGCAATTTTATGTCCTTCTAAGCATTTTAATGGTCTCCTGCTCTTCTATGATTCTATTCTATTTTATGATTTATTACAGCAATGGAAAAGGATGCAGCTGAGAAGAATTCAATAGGTGGCACCAGAACACTAAAAACCCCTTCCCAAACAGCAAAGCAGATACATTTTCCCATATCACTTTATTGAGAGGTACTAGGTAAACTGAAGGGGAACAGAGGATCCCAACACACCAGACTGTGTTACTCCAATATTAATAGGCGTATCAGTGCACACAATTTATTTTTCCCAATACATCCCACAGGTAACACATATGTCTCAGCTAACCTTGGGTTAACAAAGTTAACCTCAAAGTAAAAACTGCTCACTGCTCACGTTTATACTCTAAAAGATAACTCTGGAATTTTGAAGGCTGAAATCTAGCATCATTAAAATTTAATAAGGATGTCCAGCCCCCAGAAAACATGCCATGCAGTATGAAAGCCTGACAATTACAAAACTAAGCAAGTTGCTCTGGGTTTAAACAGGAACTATCCCAAACCTTTTCTCAAATCTTAAATTACATCCAGCGATAAGACAGTTTTAAAATGGTATGCATATGATAGGCTCAGATAACCCAAGCAGAAGGATTAAAGTATACAAAAAGTTCCTACTACTGAAGGAACTTTTCTAAGCTTCCCTTTCCCTTCTCTTGATTTGGCCACCAGTTGGTTCCCCCTGACTTACCCAAAAGATTTGCAACCCATCAGTAATGTTTGAGCAGATCCGTGCCCTACAAAGAGATACAGCCAGCACATCCCGGGCAGGTGGGAGCCCAGCTAATCGCTTCTGTTCCCTTTCCTCTCTGGCTACCAGCTGGCAGACAGAGCACAGCTGCTGCCTGAAAGACAGGTTTGAGAGGCAGTGACAGGCTGTCAACGAAATACACCTGAAATGGGTGAGCTGACCACCCTTTCTCCTGAAAGCTTGAAGACATGCAGGCCCTGGGGGTGAAACAGGACTACTGTGTTTTGAAGAACCCTTTCAATGTTCATCAAGAGCAGTAAATGCAAAAACTGTGAAACTCATCCACAAAAGAGCTAAACACTTCAACTCCCGAGAGCAGCAGGCTGTACGGGCCACATCTGGAGGTACGGGAGCTGTTCTGTCGCCACCGCAGTAGTGACTGCGCTCACTGCAGTGAGCTGGGCTTGCACCTGTCTGTGTAAGAAGTTACAGCTCACTGCTGTCCTCTCAGGAAAGACAGAATAAAGTGGAAATGTTTTCCACTTGGCAGGACCAAATGACTCAAGAGAAGACAACTCAGAACTAGAAAACGTTCAGACACTGTGTTCCAAGTAGGCCCAGAGCCTGATCTCCTCGAGCAGAAGGAAGTACCAGCACACGTTTCCTGTGCGCGTGGGTCATCAGAGGGAACTCCAGCTTATCCACACCGCTGAATCTGCGTTAAGAGCCCAAGAGCACTGTCATGTTTATACAGGAAAAAATACATTAGCTGACGACAGCGGATGTGTCTTTTAACTCCATTGTGCTGTTTAATTTGCACAGTGGGTTAGACCCAGTTTTGTATTTCCTGCAGGGCTGGGCCAGGGACTGCACTTGATGCCAGCAGCTTAGGCTGTCCCCACTGGGCACAGGAGTGTTGCAGTATTGCATTCCTTGATGCATGCAGCATAGAGAAGTCTGGAAAGGAGGATGCCTTTCTGCTAAAGGTGCATTTGGTGTTTTATCTAGGGTGATACCATACCAGCTGGCTCTGCGCATCCAGCTGCACTTTGTGTGTCGTTGCCGGACCTGGGGAGGGGGCAGAGGAAGCGATCCTTCCTCTCAGCCTCATGGCTGCAAAACCATTGGCAGATGGGTTTTCTGCCAGGAAAAATGCTTAGTGATTCTGCAGAGCTGCTGCTCTTTTCCCAGGATTTCTCCACCCTTCAGCATATTGGACAGACCCCAGCAACCCCCACCAAGCAGTACATTACACAAAGCAGCCAGTGTAGGTCCAGATTCTGTCTTCCCTCTTTTTACAGCTGAACAGCACTGCTTCAGCAAGGTCAGGGCTCTTCACCTCTGCACCAAAAGCAACAGGATGTGGTCTACTTGCTCAGATGGAGTAAAACTCTTTGAGGGGGTCTTCAAGCAAACAGCACAGACATTAGTCAACTCCACCGCAAGCCAATACTAAATTGCAAAAAAAAAAGAACAGTTCCTGGTGGGAGGTGAAGGGTGAGTAAGGCAAGGAGCCTTACAAAATGCTGCCAGCCGCCCTTCTTTGATTTATTTTTAAACTTCAAGTGGGATAGGATGTAATTCACACCTACTTTAAGGCTCCCTTGTGCTGCCAGAACCAGCTAAAGGGACCTTAAAGTAAATGAGTATCAGGGCCAGAGATGTTACTGCTTCTTTTTGCTGCAAACACAAAATAAAGGGATCCACTGGTATTTTATAAATAATTCTGGGCAGATCTATGAATAGGCTAGCAAACACTTAAACAGCTCCGTAATTCTATACCACAGAGGACCCCTCAAATTTTATAGGTAGGATCATGTGTGCTGAAGTGCTTTCATAATCACAGACTGCAGAATTACACTTTATTCTTTATCACTAGCTCTGGGGAAGAAAAAAAACAAAACAAAACTGTTCCCAGTTTCTGTACAAACTGTTCGTTTTTTAAAAAATCTATTTAAATAATGCTGTATAAAGTTCTGCTGTATAAAAAGACATTATAAGACATTACATTTATATGTATAAAGTGCTGTATAAAAAGACATGAAATTTTGCATGTTTTGATTCAACTCCTTTGTGTTTAACATGTAGAAACTTCTCTGGTAGCTGGAACATTTCAGAGGGTCCTAAAAAAAAAAAAGCCTACACTTATGGTCATCAAAGATGCAGCTACAAATCACTTCAAAGTAATTCATAATCTAATTGGTAAAAATCTTCACAGCCTTACAGTAATCATAGGCATGCTATACATTTACTGTAGCTGACATTCAAAGGTAAGTAAATAGTAAAATATCTATTCCCATAAGCAATATTTACAATATTTATTTTCACTAGAAATTAGGGATTAAAAGTTGAAACTGCAAATTTTAATGTAACGGAAATCCTAAAACTTTTTGATTGAGAAATGCCCATTGTTTCCTTTTGACATCAGGATGTAACATCCATTCTGACTCTCCAAAGTGATATTTAGAATAGTTTCCACTTGAATTTCTCAAAAGATTTCTTTTTATACAAGTTCATTAATGATTGGCTCCCATAGTGGCTCCTTAACACACTGCAATAATTGTATAAGAGCTTGATCCTGTCACTCTGTCCTACCACCTTTAACCTTTAGTTAAAGTATATACCTGGGGAACCAAAGGCTTTTTCATTCCTGAGACATCTACCACCGCTCAGACCTGCACTCCACTGTGGAAGGCATAGGCTTCCTGCAAAGCACACCCCAGGAACAAGTGCAGGCCTGCACTGCAGCTAAATATAATAGGAGGTGCTATTAGTCTTTTAATTAAAATTAACCTTTGAAATTAATGATTGTTTGTGGTTCCTAACATCTATGACCCTCTCCTTGCTGTCCAGCTTCCAGGATAGGAGTTGTCTCTCTCCTTCTTAATTTCAGAGTCAACTATAAGCATTAAGCTGCATTTACAGTATTGGAGAAGGTGAAAAATTCAAATTAACCAGCAGTCAAGTACAAGGACAGCAGTCAGAAGAAAGAGATGGAATTAAGAAGAATTTATAGGTGGCAGATACAGGGAGGAATACAATGTCGCAGGCTCAGGAAACAGGAGGAAGTTACAAACATCAAAGTTTGTCAACATTCATCAGTTAAAACAAAATTAATACCAAGCATAGCTTTTGCTAACATGCAGAGTCTATTCTAAGGAAAGGACAAGAAGAAAGCACAAGAAAAATACTGAAATAATACTTTTTCCTCAACTGATCTGAAATGAAATTAAATACTTATGACCATTTAAAAAAAAAAAAAAAAGAATCTTCTGATTACACAGAATAAATTTGAGTTTAATTTTTCTAGAAAAAAAAGAACCATAGAGAAAAAGACATTTCCCTCAAGAAATATGAATGTAATAGAAACAAAATTTGTTACCAATGATATCTAGAATTTCTTAAAACCATAAACCCAAAGTAGAACAAAAACTGAAAGCACCAATTCAAATACTTTTTGCCACATACACAGTTCCAGCAAACTGAAAATAAATATCCAGGAATAGGGTGTATGTAGCAGGCAGAAGGAAGGCATTTCAACCAATTGCACTGTGCTTGAAATGACATCCTCAGTCTTCACAGGACTTTAACTGCAGTAACCCACTTGTACAACTACAGCTAACGACACCTTTGCTGCTCTGTGGTTTCTCTCATGCTGTTTACTTCTGTTTTTCTTCTACAGAACCCTACTCAAAAGGAAGAGGGTGCAGCATACTGTGGTTTAGAGCTTAAGTGCTTCCAAATGGTGAAACTGAGTTACCATAGCACCCACATGCTCAAGCAATCAGACCTATCTCAGTGCTAAACCACAACTTCTCTAGTGCAGTCATAAAATTTCCCTATTAAACTCCTTTTCACCAAATTTGCATTTGTAATTATTTTTAGTTGTACAGGTTCGTTAATATGAGAGTGGGGGGTGGCAATCTTTGGGATAGTGTCCAGGCTGCTTTGCAAGGAGTACCTGTTACCATGTGAATAGTCTGCAAGAGGGGGAGGGTATCAAACCCTGATGTAACAATGACTGTGAAATGCTGGCTACTATCCACAGTCCTTAAGAAATACCTATATACAAGGAATGGAAGATCTGCTGTGGTATTTGCTTGGCAATTTTGTGCTATGTGCAAAAGAAAAAACTCCCACTTGCTTTTCCTTTTGTATATTTTCAGCATTGGTGCATGTGTAAAGTGAAGAGCCAGACTCATGTTGACACCATGCTAAACTTGTCTGTTATCAAGGGCTAGTCCCTAAATTTAGTTATGACTTTTCTAGCCCTGCTGTACCTTCCTTGATCTTCCTTTCCCACACCTACCATAAGCAGAAAGAAACACTTCACACCATACTTAATGGTACCGACTGGCCGGTTCTAGATTTGCTGAAGGCATATTGTTTACAGCAAGCAAAAGAAGGAAAGCAAACACAACTATTACATTGTCCTCTCAATTCCTCATGTTTTTGCAATTGCCCACTCTATCATTCCTGGGGAGCCATTGAGCACAGTTGAAGGCAGTTCAGTTCTCAAGAGTTTTGACCAGAAAAGGAGGCTGCAGCTGAGACTTGACTGATTGGTGTGAGGTTGGGGCAACCATTGGACCATGTGTTATCTGACTTGCTTCTCTATCTACCTCTGAGTTCCTTCAAGATAAAAGTATTACCTGGTTTTGTAGATATCTTCTTGATGGCACATTATTTTTTACATGATTTTGTCAGAATATGGGTCCTGTGCTCTGCAAGCAAAACGAACTTTGAAATACTTCTCTAAACTATCTTTAATCAGCAAAAATGTCAAACCATAAAAAATCTAGTACTGTATGAATAGCAGCGTTGTGGCCACTGGTAATATAAAGCCTACTGAAATCAGAATATCTTCTGTTTGGTAGAGATCTATTAGCACGAAGTCCTTAGACTGCTTTTCCTTTTTTGCAGTAATATTTTTCTCTGATCCATTGCTGTGTTAAAGACTCAAACAAAAACAGCTAACTAGTGTGGGGGAGCTGAGGGAGGAGTGCAGATGACAGAGGTAGTTGATATTTAGGCGCTCTGAACTTCTGTGTCTCCAACTGACATGACCTGGATTTGCACATACTTTGTTTTCCTAAAAAAATAGGATCAAAGCACAATCAAAAGTGGAAAGAAAATGCATAGGCTCTGAAAAGAAACCATAACATTTCCTTTCATTTTTTTAAATTTTTTTTAACTTTAGATGCATGTTGTATTCTGAGCCAGTAAAGACTTTGAGATGGGAGCCTAATTTTCAAAGTGAAGCTGCTTCCTCTTAATTTAATTATATTTATAATGCAGAAAAAAAACCCAGTATTCCTCATAACTGCTTGGTGCTATGTTCTATGAAGGCTGAGGAAGACAACTTATGCCTGGAAAGGTTTCAGTCAGACAATATGGAGAAAAGGAAAGGAACATTTCCAGCGTTCCAAAAGGAATATTACGATTAAACAAACAAAAAACCAAACCACCCACAAAACTTGAGACAGGCATTCACAGATTCCTAGAAAATGTCTATGCTACAATTCAACATTCTAGTATCATGTAAATTCATAAATCCACTCATCATCACAAATGGTTAGTCCCTAACAAACCAATTCTTTGGGGTTTTATGCATTGCAGTATTTTTTTAATGAAAAGAACATATAAAAGTACCACAGGAGTGCCGTGGCTTCACCTTGGCCAAGGGCTGAGGGCAGGGCAAGCAGGGTTCAGTGGTGGCAAACAGCCCCATGCCAGCAAGACCAGAGTCTGATGAACCACAGAGCAACAGTCCACCAGAGCAGCACTCAACAGTGCTGCAAGGTCGTGTTCCTGGGGGCTGCTCTGACAGTCTGACAGCACCTGGCTATCGAGACCCTTGGCAGCAGGAGCTGGGGACAGCCCACAGCCCCACAAAAGTCTTTCCAAGGTTGCAGTCAGAGAATACCTCTGGTTCAGTGACACAGGTAAATGCACAGGTGGTAGCTACACTGTTCCCACAGGATAGTTCTTCCCCTCACCAAGGTAAAGCTCCCATTAATTCAGTATTGTTGCAAAAATCACACATTTCAGGTAGCGCCCTGAATACAAAATTTCTCACACATGCAGGAGATGCCAAGTGGCTTACAGGAATGGTGCTCTGAGGACTGCAATGATGTTTGCTGCTACTAAAGCATCCCTGTTACAGAGCCCAAGGCTGGAGGTGGGGAGAGTCACCTTCTGTCTTTGGTGAGAACACATCCCATGGTTCAGACAAGCACAGTGGAGTCAGTGAGGATCTGACTTTATCTGCTCACAAGAACGACACAACTATTTCATTGGATTCTCTGATGAATGTGCTGTTCAGGCTTGAAAAAAACCTAGCTGCTTTACTCCACAGCAGAGTAATGCACATGCCAGTGCTCTCTACCTCCAGTGTGCAGCGCTGGGGTTTACTTTGCTCAGTTACTCTGCCTGCACAGTCCCAGCCTTTGCAAAATCCCTAACTACAGCAGAAAGGCACAAATCAGAATAAAGATAAGAAATTTCGTTTTCCAGCAATCTGTCATTAGTATTTCTACAACTTCTTGCTCTGAGCTTAACAGGGCCGTCGGCAGCCCCTGTGCTGCATGAGCCAGTCCCAGCCTCCCATCTCCAAGCAGCAATGCTCTAAACTATCCTGTTAGTCTCAGTCATCTCCTATGACCCAGATTTCTTCCAGCATGAAGAGAAGATCCTAACCAGCACTGGCTGATAGACATCTAGCTTCTGTTTCTTAAAAGGATAGAGAGTACAGAGGGAAAACAACATACCCGGCTCAGTGGAGAACGGTTCCTATACCAACTCTGCCTGCTGGGAAGCTCCCTCACCCTCCAGGGCTGCCAGCTGCAGCCAGCAAACTGTGCGTGTTTCAATGGAGAGTGATTTTACTTGGTTACTATCCTGGCTTCTGGGTTTTTTTCCCCTCCAAGACATTCAGGCCAAAAATGATCAGAACTGAATATCATTCATCAAATATGCTATGGAATAACATTTTTGTTGTTCATAAAATATTGTGACAAACAGTATTTACTGATCAACAGCCAAACCGGCTGTATACTTCTCAGTGTAGAATTTAAAACACAGTAAAATATACACACAAAATGTTGGCAGGAAGCATCATACAAGGGTCAGATTCTACCACCATTATTCATGCAAAAATAATTGGAAAAGTAATCCATTCAGTGAGTCATATCAATATATTATAGAAAAACTGCCTGTTAAAAATCATTCTATTTCCTATCTAAACTAATACGGAATCTTTTTTTTTTTTTTTTAATTGAAAAGCAGAAATTACCAGTATTTAAATTAATGAAAATTTCCTATATTTGACATATAACCTGAAATCCATCTTGTACTCAGCCAGCATGAGGGAAGTTGAG
Organism: Microhierax caerulescens; assembly: GCA_035590215.1. Lineage (NCBI taxonomy): Eukaryota > Metazoa > Chordata > Aves > Falconiformes > Falconidae > Microhierax > Microhierax caerulescens. The sequence goes on from JAVJGJ010000030.1 coordinate 921,024, forward strand.
ACCCCAAGTCGTATCCAGGGATTCCACACTTTACTGCTGTGTGAGTGGCCGGATGTACCCTCCATCCCTGTGCCTCTGCAACAACCCATGCAAAGTGCAGATAATGGCACTATCCTACTAAACTGGCATATTGCAATTAGAAAATCAATAAAAATTATGAAGTTTGCACAAAAAGGATCTGAAAGTGCTATTAAAAAAGAAAAACATACGCTCACATCCGTCTGATTGCATAAACAGGAACAGGCTGCAAAGAGAGAAACTCCTTGAACTTGAGCTCCCCAGAATGCCCTGCACACACTTACAAAAGCCTCTCACTATCTCAAAATCTGGATTGCAAAACCTGGGCTCTGCCCCTTCAGGGAAGCTGAGCCAGCTCTGTTGAGAACAGACCTGTACTTCATGTCATGCCAGAAGCAACAGTGAAGATATTTCTGAAGGGAGCTGAGCATGCACAGCTCCTCCTGAATTCAATAAAAACTTTGAGTGAAAGTGATTTCTCAATCCCCTTTTTTATTTTTTCTTTTGAAAATCAGATCATCAATTTTAGTGGCCAACTCTGGGCAGTTAGCTACATTTTAAATGTGTCCTTTTTTCCCCTCTTTCTCTATTTGCTACTGTCATTACAATAAACATGAGATGTGAGCCCCAACTTTTAACTAACAATCTCTCTGATAACCACAAACTGAGGGGAAAACAGTTCATCTGATTTTGCTTTTAAGTCCTGTGCTGACCATTCTTTTCTAAAAGACGGTGCATGCTGAATGTTTCACAGGATTAAAATAATGGCTCAGAATAGAAGGACTCCACTCTGCTCACAGAGATTGGTGGTGCCCCATATTCCAGCAAAGAACCTGTGAAAATCTAAAGTTCATGTTCCTCAGGATTTGAACAAGACTAATTTTAATATCACTTTAAATAATTCAAGGCAAAGAAACATAAACAGCCTATGCTTCCATCTTTTGTATGTGGCAAGCAGTTTTCATTAGCATTTCATAAATATTTTCTGGTTTTAATTTTTTATTATAATTTTAATTTTAAAACTATTCAGTAAGCAGTCTGGGCAAGAAAAGTAAAATCAAAGATATTAGGTAAAGATGCTAAACAAAAACTTAGGAAAATAATTTTATAGACCTTTCAAAGTATAGCGACCCAGGGAAAGCCCTCAGGCCAAAGCTAAGAGAACATCCAATTTCATGCTCCAGATAATTTTACACTCTTTATATAGGCACAGCAATGCACAAGCCAAGAAATTCAGCAGATCTGTAAACATTTCTGATGTCTAATAATAAAAGGATGTATATAGCAGCATTGCATGTCATGACAATAGCAAGAACCACTCCCGCTTGGAAGTGGGAGGTCAGAAACCTGATCAGATCTGTAAAACAAGTCTCAGGTTTGTATACACACATAAACATAGCTGGAACAATTTGGAAGCAGCATGTGCAATGTTTTATGTGAGGACTGATGGAAAAGCTGAAGCAGAAAGGCACAGTATATGCAAATCTTTATACTTTCAAAGTCTTCACTTTAACAGCATTTGGTTGAAATACTGATGAATTTATGACCATGTGACCTGGTTAACTTAACTAAGAGAATACATCAGAAATTTTTCAGTTGTGCAGGTTAAGACACTTGGATATATTATTTAACACCTATACAGTGTTTCATATATATGTTGCACAAATTTTATAATATGAACAAAAGAAAAAGGCCAAAAAGTTCTGATAGGTGTCCAAGAAAGCATTTCTGCACACAAATTCATCATGGACTTCAGTAGGAATTAAGCTCATAGTTTGAATTAAGATGATGTTCTGAATCAGGACTGCTACAGAGTCAAGATCATGAACATGCAACAATCCTAGTATCATCCCAGCCACAAACACAAATAGGAAGTGGGCACTGGCAGTGCTTGATTTAGCACTCAGCTGTGCTGGCTCAGGAGAGCACGTGAGCTTTTTCTATGCCTGCCACTTGGTACGTGTAGCTCGGCTCCAGTATGGAATGACCTGGCTTTCCATGGGCTGCTCTGCACCAACGTGTATGCTGTTTGGAGTACTTAGATAAACTATGATCAAAACCCTGCATAGTCTACAGTACACACAGCCAAACTCTGTGTCAGTTTGTCTGGTTTTATAACACTTCATATGGCAAACTGAAAATTTCAAGGCAATTTCATTCATATTAGAATTAAGAAAGACAATTTATAACAGTGCCCAGCAGCAGCAAGGCACTATACTTGAAGACTCAAACAGGCTGCAGCATTTTAGTTAGGATATTCCAGATCACACTCACATCCAGAAACTTTGACAAATCTATTAAAACATAACATACTAGCTTCTGGATTCCCACTGTGCTGCACAAGATTGTTCTGTAGGGAATTTTGTGGCCAAGAATGCATGATGCTCTGCCCATTGTAACATCTACTGCAAAGATCAATTGATCGTGCATTGTTAACAATGCGATGTGTTTCTTTCCTTTTGGAAAACAAACAAACAAACAAACATGTTCTTTACTTACATTTACATAACCAAGACCCAAAGAAATTAGGACAGACCAACAGCATCTGCAGCAATGACTGTGTAAAGCAATCTGAAATAGTGTAGTGAAAGATAAGGCAGAAAACCACCAGCCTTCTTTAGATTGGCAGAGCCAAAGAAAACCTTTATGAAAATTAGTAAAATCCCAAGAAAATAAGGAACACGGTGATCAGGGAATGGAACTCCATATCCAGGACATAATGTGTTTCCCTTAGGGGATGAGTAGCCAATCCTCTAAGGCCACAACAGGTGATATAAAAGACAATTGAATTAAAGGCTGTCAATTCATTTTGACAGATGTCTGAGGCAGATAACTGTCCCAATGTAATATGGTTTTCTGATGAATGGAAGTGGAATTTTTAAAAAAGCATTCTCCAAAGAATACAAGAAACAGCACTGAGGACCCCAACATCTCCTACACCCAGCTGACATCCCTCCTGCTCAGCCTCACATCATGGGTGATTTGGAAACTGGCTGTAGCAGAGGCTGGCCCTGCAGAGGTGGCTGGCTTATGGCTGCGTTGGATCCCACTGCTCTTGGTATCATGGGGAACTTCTCAAACTAGAGCAATTAGAATCTATTTGACCCTGTGGACAAGGGTCCACATTGCATGAGAACTGTAGGCCTCTTGCCAGAGCATTTGCTCTCCATCCAGGAGAGCACTACTTGTGCAAAGGCACACAACGCTAAAATGGTTTCATCACCAAGCATGCTTTGTCTTTCAGTTTTAAGTTATTGGAACTTGTTAATGAAAATAATCTTTTACCTCATCAAGCTTTGGCACTACACTACCAAATGTGGTTGTAAAAATCCTGCTTCTAGTTGTATTACTGCTTGTTCAGGGGCCTCTCTGTCTTGCTTTGCTGAACCCTGTAGTCACATCCTTTTTGGCTATGAGTCATTACAGTTAATCAGCCACATGGTCAAACTCCCATTTCAGTATAAATCAACTTCAGATTAGATTTGAGTGGCTTAACCATGGGAGGGTTCCCATTGTCTTGTGAAGTTTCTGCCTTTGGACCTTAGGGGACAAAACTGAAAGGTAATGTTGATGTTTACCCGTCAGCCAGCTTGAAGTTTCACTTACTCTTCATATGCTTGTTTGGCAGAGATACATAGATACCACATAAAGTAAATAAAATCTAATATGGCAGACAAGTACCCAGAGCTTGTTTTTGTTCCTCCTCTGACACCACCAGGAAGAGACTGAGCTGCATCAGCAGATCTAGCTCAGAAGGCACACTTACAACTGTACATAGTGTAAAGGGAAATCAAGCATAACTTTTCAAGCATTTTGGTGTTTTAACAGTGTTTGGAACTAACGGATTTCTTTCAATTTCCTGGTAAATGGCAGCCTGCAAGAACTACACAGTTTCACAGGATGTAGGTGCCTTAATTTTATCTCCATTTTGCAGAGCACTGGTTTGTACTTAGCAAACCAGCTCTTGGACTGCTTGTAAGCAAGCACCTTCCCGTTCCTACAGCAAGGCTCCCTGACAATCCGTAAATAAGTAAACTGCCTCACTGAGGTAAAGGTGAATAGTAGCAAGGTACAAAAATATTAACACTTCAGCCTACATAATTTGAAAACACAGAATTTTGCAAAACTAAATGACCAGAATGTGTAGTTGCCCTAATGACACATCTTTCATCTTCAGAATGCTTCTTTAGTTACAAAGCACTCCACAAGCAGCCTCTACAAGGACACAAGCCTCATGGTACAGCACAGGATGAGACAGTTATTACCTATGAAATAAGCCTGTTTGTAGTTTACCTTCAATGAGCATTACACTGTACACAGAAAATCGGGTGACTGTCCTGGATTAGGACGAACTGAGTTGCCCAGTATAAATGTCCAATGTACTTTTTCCTTTTATATAGTTCTGCTATTGCTATTTCAAGTATTCTTTAATTACTGAAGGTTCATTTATCCAAAGTCCAAAAAGCCACCCTTAAAAATATGATTACTGTAGTATACTGACTACCTCAACCATACCAACTGATGCTTAGGAAGTTGTTTTTTTTATTTTTGTTGTAAGTTCATATTCCTAAGTCCTTCAACAAATTTTGGATGAATCGCACATCATTCAGCTCTGAACCTTACTTCCTAAAGATAACATTCATAAGCTTTATGCAGAGTTCTTTTTTAAAAGAAAACCAAGCATTAAAAAAATAAATAATAAATAATAAAAAAAAAATCAACAAGTCCTGTTCTCTTCCCCACTGCTCACAGAAGCAAACACCCTGTGTTGTTACACTGCTGTGTCCCCTTTCTCACTGCTGACAGAGTGGAGCCAACCCTAGTTTCTAACACTGCCTTATACTTTCAAGCAGTGAACAGGAATCTCTCCAGAGACAACTGCATGAAAACCTTGTAAAAAGGAAGCTTTAGACTTCTGTGTGATTGTACCTATTACTTTTTAACAATCTAGCATACCCACCAAGTTATTTACAGCTTTTCTCATACATTGGACTAATTTGTTTATTTATTATGGGTTTATTTCCTAAATTAATTTCCTCTTAATTTTTGGTAATAATTACTTTGCATTTCACCTATGGCAGTTGATATTATCTCTAGTTAGCATCACTTCAGATGGATTTCCAGCTTCAGAACACCTCTAATACCTAAACAAACACTCATAACCCAGATATTGTTTTTTTCTCTGGCTTTACTGCTCCCTCTCCATTTGGGCTCAGGCACACACTTGCATAGTTTGTTAACATAATTTCCTTACAGGTTCTAGGATTTCAATTTATTTTTTTTATATTTTCTTTCAGTTCATTCCAAAATGCTTTCTCCTAGAGCTAACTTCCAAACAACACTTGTCCCAGAGAACACTAGTGCTCATATTCTGCAGAAATACCACTGAGCATTTCAGAGGAGATGTAACTTTTTCTCTGTTTAAATTATACGTAGAAGACAGTATATTTTCTTGCAAGACATCACTTCTATGTAACATCCTCACATCTCTCACTTTCTAATAGGAAGTGTGCATCTTTTTTTTTTTTTTTTTTTTTTTTTTTTAATAAGACTTAACTCCAAATACCTAGTTATAAGACAGGAGCTTTTCATGGTAGATCTCTACCAAGGTCTTAAAATGTGCAAGGAGTCCTCTGGTTAGGTATACCGGGAGCTTGATACAACTGAGTGAATTAACTTTGTTGCTTTGTATGCCCGTTTTCCAGTCTAACTTATTTTCAGTGAGACTTTAATGAATGCATTCCTTGTCCTCACAAAGAATACAAACTTGATTACTGGACACTTCCAAAGTACTGTGAATGAAACTGAGAAGGACTTTTTCAGACCAAATTTAAAATTGACAGAGCTAAAAACAAATTACTGCATAGGCATATTGTTACCTGTGCTTTTCTTGAAGTAGAATATACTCTTGTAAAAAAGTGTCAGTCACAATGTGTCATTAAACTAAGTCTGTCTTAGACAAAAGGTGGTGACTCACTGCAAAGAGCAATGCTATCACTGGCAAAACTATATATTACCTAACGGTTTTGGATGCAGTATGGTAAGAGGCATCCAAGTGGCCTGATTTCATCCTTAATGCATCAATAGAAATGTGTGACTATCTCTATATCAATAAACCTGAAAATGCTTCCAAGATTACAGGTCCAGATCAAGCATACCAGACACCAAAGGGGAGGCACCTCCATCTGCCACACTACAGGAAGGAAGCCTGAAGCTGCAGGAGGGAAGGGAGCAGCAACGTGTGCCAGGATGTCCCCCTGCACAGTCAGATGGCCAAGGCTGCAAGGGGCAGCTTAGAGCATACTACTACCTGCAGAACAGATCCAGCCAAAGATGTTTATACTTGGGCATATCACATCATATTTATCTAACTTATAATTTTTAAGGATTTTTTTTCTATTTCATAGCTTGAGTTATTAAGCTTTTGGGAAAGATTCTTATCAATACAAACAGTTTCTTTAATTTAAATAAAAAAACCCCAACAAATAAGTCTTTCTATCTGCTTCACAGAAGTATGAAAATCAGAGAACTGCAAAAAATCGGTTGATTTCAATAAAGTTGACCTGATGGACAGATCATAAGTGCCATTAAAAATAATGGTTCCTGCCCTGGATTAAATGTGTGTATATATATATATAAAAATAAATATATATACACATGTATATATATAAAGTTAATTCTGATTAATTATTAGTCTGCTGACAATACAAAGCTGGTTCAGTGGTCTTGGATGTGTCCTTGAAATGTCTCTGCCTTTGTAAGCCAAGAACACAGCAAGGAGATGGGTTTTGCAGATGAACAATGCTTACATCTCCAGAGAATCCTTTGGATCCTCCCAAACCTGGTGAATCTGTATTGCATGATGTTTAAACCCCAATTTCTTTCTGTAGCACGCACACAACTCCTGTCTGAGTTCAGAAACTCTAAAGAATCTTTTTTACTTCCTCTGTTTTCCTTGTAGCAAGGCTTCACCTATGAAGAAGGCTTGAGTTTGGCTAGTGCTTGCCAATTTGATCATTACATTAATTAATACAACAAAAGCTATATTAAAAACATGCACCAGTAATATTGTACACACTGGACACTTAAATAATATTAAATCTAATTATTTTTAGCAAAGAATCATCAAAGAATTGAAATTCAGACACCGTTTCAGGTGTTATAACAACAGCAGGCTTATGAAAACCAAGTGTAACCATAATGATAATGAGCACAGAGACCAAGCTAGGATCTATTTGCAATCAAACTGGTTTCTTCTCCAGTAACTGCACTGTGAAGCTTCTAGATGGAATCTGCAGACAAGAAACCAACACCTAACACTTCAAATACTCAGCATCACACACTGTCAGTCACTCCCAGCATTCTTCATTATGAGTGAAATCTCCTGTCTCAGTATGAGAAGAAACCATAGGGATTTGGTTTTGAGTTTGGTTTTGAGCTAAAAGCTTTGAAGCACATTTTGCTCTGAAATGTGACATTACAATGAATTCTGTGACAGATCATTTCCCTAATGATCATATTTCCTGTAGAGAGACTTCTCATCTGTCTCGATGACTGCACCAACACTGCAACCACACGCACTCTGCAACACCTTCCACCTCCACTGAAAACGCTATTATATGTGCACAGGTTGAAACAAGACTCAGACATGTCACTCAGACCTGAGACATAGATTAGGAGTCTGCATCACCAGCACAGCTGAACTGTTTTGATTTTGGGTTTAGAATTCTTTTACAAGGAGAGTAGATGGTAACTTTTATAGAAATCCATCTTAGTAAGATCTATTGTTGTAGTCTTGATCATGTTAATTTTCATTTGTGTTTGCCTCCTGCAGTACCACAATAATTCCAGATCATAAAATTAAATGCAGCTGCTAAATGTACTGACCCCTGCTGCAAAACTATTAGCGCATTATTGTTATTTCCCTGCTCTTGATTTACTCTTGCTCATGCTCTAGAACATCTGAAAGGTAAGACCCCTTTGATCTTACCCTACTGTCCAAGCAACCCTTTTAGTTGTGCTTTAGTTTGATACTCCTGCCTGGAAGTACGCAGAAATTTTCTTTTGAAGCTGACAGCAATCTTCTCCCAGGAAGAAGGATGCATACCCTCATGTCTTCCCCCACTAGGCTTTGCTGAATATCAGATTAAGTTCTTGTGTCCACCGTGACAAGTACTTTATGCAGAAGGTTAACCTAGGATTTCTGCAACTAGCTGAGGTGATATACGGGCCTTCTACCACTATCTATATTGGTCTATTTCTATTTCACACAATAATCAATGTTACAGTCTCCTCTTGTTTTGTATTGTTCAATACAACTTTTTGCTTGAGCTTTCTAGAGAATATTTGACTCTATGAAATAATAGGTGCAAACAAATAACTTAAAAGTTTGAATTCAAAAATGCTCCTCCTTGTGTCTTCATTTCCCCTCCTTATTTTGCTTCTTACTCAGTAAATGTTCCAGAGTATTTCTTTCTGTCCAACAACCTTCCAGATGACCTTTTAGAAGTCAGCTCTCTGGATCTGTTTCCATTTAACCTGGGAATAATGACTTCTTTGCTAAAGTATTTCGAGACCTGTGTAACAGCAAGATATTTATGAAGGTGCACTGAAGTCCATTTATGAAGCAGAAATATTTTATATCAGCTCTACAAGGTGACAATTTGCTATGATGTTGCATATGAAATATGCATTATGAAATATGAAATTGCTTTTGCATTTCCTTTAATAATGAATGTTTAGCAGCACTTGCTAAAATAAATACATGGTCTGATTTCTGCAAATACATACTTTTCCCTCTAATGACACAAATATTTTGCAAGGTAATATCGTCATGAAAAATGTTCCATGGTTGTTTTAAGGAAATTACATTTCTTAGTCTCACCTAGAAGATAAAAATGACAGTCACTGACTTTATGTTTCACTCAAACCCATTTGTATGTCTATTAAATAGTCAAAGTTCAAGTACATTCATGAGTGCAGAAATCTATTCTAAACCAGCATTTAGGAAGAGTTATTGTATTTCTACTTACATATATAAAACTAAACACTATAAAGAACTGTCATTCCATTAAGGTTTTGGGAATCCGGAATGGTGGCTGTAGGGTGGCTAAGGGATCAACTCTTGTATGTCTAGCCTGGTCGTGGTGTATTTTACTTTCACTATAAGGCATCCCACTGAAGCTGGCTCAAATTTAAACTAGTGAATAACTCCTTGCTTTCTCAAAGGCACATATTTAAATAAGTAAAATTAAAAGAAATGTTACTGAGGTTTCAAAGACAAGATAATTTTTCTTAGGCAAAACTCTCACAAACATAGTTTGAAAGCTTCTTCAGATAAGAATTTTCCAAAGGGACACTATAATAATTTCAGTAGTGTGGTTCTAACCATTACAAATATACAAATGAGCTGCCTTCCTGACTGGAAAAATAATGTATTTTTCTTAATTAGACATTGCTTCTTCCACTCTGCATTTGTTCTGCACAGTATGCTTACTCTCTAGAGAAGAGAGACATTCTCAGTGACTTCTCTGAGCAAGAATTCCTCCCCCTCCCCTTTAAGAATTGTCTTCAATCTTTGTTATAAGTGGAAGAATGATAGTATTCTGCCTACACTTCCTGGAAACTCAGCCTAGGCCTGTATGTCTGCTTTTATCAAAATATCCATCAAAGGTCAGGTAATTTTCCATACTCATCTAGAGACAAAGATGTTACCTATCTTGATGAATCAAATGTTAGTGATTCTCCCTCAAAATTAATCAGATATAATCATGAAGAAAATGAAGGACATTATTTCCATGACTGTAAGTGTGCACAGAAATACAATCTTATCAGATTCTACAGCTTCTCCCACTGTGGGCCCCCAATCCAGCTTTTCCCTGGCTTTGGAGTTGGTGACAGAAGACAAGGAAGCAAGCAGCAAACCAGTCAGTAGTGGCTAACTAGTCAGCAGAGCTAAGCTCTGCACTAGTGCTGGGGGCTATCAGAAAGTATGAGGTCAAATAGGAAGCACAGGACACCAAGTGCTAGTTTGAAAAAGAAAAAAGAACGAGAAAAAAAAGAAAGAAAGAAAAAAAAAAAAAAGAATCAGTATGTCAGCACATTAATTCTAAGCCATTTTAAAGGCCAAAATTTCCAAATCATATAAGAGATTTAGGACATATCGCACATATAAGTGATCCTCAAGAAGTCCACTATACCCAACAAAAAAATAATAATATTTAAAAAAATCTGTCAGCTTCTCTAGCAACATTACAAAGAAACTTGACTGAAATCAGTTTGTGCTGCAGGGACCCTAACATGACCCAAAGAGACTGACATTTTTTCTTCTACTACTTAATTCCTATCTCAGCATTACAGCAGTAACACAAAATTTGCTTGACAACCTAACTTAGAAAGACTTGAAAGTCAACAAATCAGGTTTTTCTCCTTAAACATCTCTTACACCTGAACAAAGAGATCAAATATTTCTATACAATATTTTGCACTTAAATTTCCTACCAACATCCACTTTGCAAGTGTTGGTGCTGATTAAGGATATAAAAATAAAGGCTACAGCTCAAAACAGATACAATGCAATGATTTTTCAGTTGGAACTCCCTCGTACTTCCATCTCAGTTCAGTGCTCCATTAAATGGGAATTATACTGCCCTTCATCCAAACTGAAACTTAACACCTTCTGAAGACTGCAATTCTGCATTTCCTGACATCACACAGTTCTAGTGGAGATTGTTATAAATGTTCACAATATTCATGCATTCTGCTATAAATGTGGCATCTACTTTAAGATGTTTCACTCCTTTTTGCAAGAAGCAGGAATGCCTTATAAAACATTTAAAGACCTTTGTCAAATAAAAAAAATCAACAAATGTCCATTTTTATACCAATAATTGAAAACAAAACAAAAATAAGAATATGGGCCACTTTCATAGCCATAAATATAACAGAACCAATTGTAATCCTCATAAATAAGCAGGAAAGAACAATGAACTGCCCTAGGTTAAGAGGTGCAGGAATGTGGCAGGTCTGATGCTACACTACCTCAAAGAACTGAACATTGAACCAAACCTCACTATTTTAACAAAAAAAAAAAAAAAAACACAAGCAAAAAAAAAAACAAAAAAAAATGAAAAAAAAATAAAAACACAACAAACCAGAATTTCAGTATTAGTTTTTCAGTTATGTTCTGCAAAGTTATAGTACTGCAAAGGTAGCTATGAAAATGCTTGATTTCCTTTGTTTACAACATTGCCAGAAGAACTTCAGCACAGGATTACATCCTGGAAAGTCACAGATACCTGTTGTTTTCCCAATGTACAATTACTATCTTATAATAAAATCATACACACATGAGCTGTTCCAAAACATACTCTCTGGGGAGCAAAGGTAATTATTAAAGAGTTGGCAAGTGTCCATTTGGATCGGCAGTGCAAAGGCCTAGTTCTTTGACTTTCCTAACACTTACAAACATTCACCGAGATCTTTCATTCTGTGACCATAGACTAGACTTTTGGTCCAGCACAGGAATGTTCTAGAGCATGTGGTGAATATACTTTTTGCTGCAGGGCTAATTCTGCGCATAAGCCATGGAGTTAGGGAGGCAGGGGACCACAGAAGAGAGAAAGAGATCTCTCAGTTAAGTAGTAGAATGCTGCTTTAAGTAACAAGTTTATATTCCAGATCTTGTCACAGAATTCCTGTATGATGTTACAAAATCTACTTACACTAAATTTTCCAGACAGCAGTCATTAATGATTGGTCTGCATTTAACAGGTTTCCATCTTAATTATACCAATCTGATTTGCAGAAGTGGTGACCTTTCAAAACTGCAAATTAACTAAAGTAAGGTGTGCTTTAAAGAGTGTGGTGCTTGTCTCAGATTAAGCTTTCTGAATCAATAGATTGATTTCCTCTTTGGATCATTTTGTCATCACAAATATGAAAACCCATATGTGTCTAGCCCTTAGCTACAAATGATGAGCACCATCATCAGAAAGCTTAGGAATAGGCTAATATTTCTAGCTGCAGAAAATTTTGAATTCCATAAATATAGGCTGACCTATACATTGAGAACACAGATATGATAATACACTGAATATATTTTCATTCTCTACAGAGAAGATAATCCTGTAGTGGAAAAATGGTATGTGACAGTAAAAACTGCCATAAGATACAGAGACAAGGCTACTCCCTGAAAGGAGGATACTCAGCTTTGCAACCTGCAGGTCACTCTGCACATGTGATTTCTTAGTTTTTAAAAACATCCTCCAAAAAAATCAGAAATTTGATGGAAGGACAGAATGCTGCTCTCCCCAGGCTGTATCAGCAGAACTGGGATGTGTGTATCTCCTTGCTCAGATCTACCCCTTGAAGTTAAGGGAGTACTGTGAGAGCATTAGGACACTCATCTTCTGTGTAGGACAGTGCTCATCAATGAGTTTTGCAGACATTTGCTGACAGCACAGGAGTGGTGAAACTCGGGGACTTTGGTTGCTATCTCAGGCCTTGCAGTATGACGTAGAGGCTTTCTATCAGTTTTTTGTGTCTGTCTTTCTCCACCTCCTTTCAGCTGCTCTGTTCCCCGCTACCATCTCAGTCCTAGCATCCAATCTCTTCTCTTAAACCAGTTTCCTCATTCTTCCTCTGACGCTTTGGGGTAGCAATAGCTGTACCCTCATATCCTGACTCCCTGTCCGAAACATTTGTCTCCCCTCATTTGGTTTCATCTCTGATCAGAACTTCTTTCTGAATGTTAATTATTAGAGCTACAGAAAATTTCATTAAAGATGCTGATTGCATCCAGTAATACTGTAAAGATCTGACATCAGCCATAAATTAGAAGATTTATCACTCTATCAATCATTGGGGTGCCTTTCAAAGATTACCATAAAGATCTCACATGATTTTTTAAATAGGACATAGGCTTATTTACCTGTTCCCTACCATCTGTGGTCACTCAATGCCACAAGGACAAGCTGATATGACAGAGAGAGCTCAGATTTTACAGAAAGACAACATTATTAAAGTTATTACCAAACGCATAAGTTTCATTCAAGATTCTACTCACAGCTGTATTTTATGATCAGGTACTGCAATAGCAAACACAGCCATTGCAAACCTTTAGCATTTCACAACAAAATCTTTTCACTCAAACTTGCAGCCATCTAGAACCCAAAAGTCCTTATGACCCTGAACTCCAACTTAGCAAATGAACCACAACCAATTCCACACAAAAGAATTCCAAACCTCTGTAGAGTTCAATAAATGTTTCAAAAAATATTCTATACTGTAATATGGATCCAGGTCACACTTGAATTAATTGCAGGCAATTCCCAGAGCTTATGGCTGCAGAGTGCACCATCTGATATTCAGGAAACGTCATCCTTTGCAACCCTGCAGATAAATTCTGCATTTCTTTCTCCTTGCTTTTTTCAAGAGAAAAGAGTTATAGTGTGTTTTTAATATTTTTTTCAGTGTTGATAAACCTGTTAGGTCAATTACAGATCAAATTCAGTTTCTGATTGTTATTACTATTTATGTGCACTTAGATATGAGAATGCTGAATGCAATGTAACAGTTTTATGAACTGAACTAAACAGAATGTGGTCCCCCTCTTTTATACACAGATGCTGTTCACGTTAGCTCATTTCCTGCAGATAGAGTATCTGCTACAAGAACAGACAATCAGAGGGATGAGGTTATGGGCCCCTCCACACAAGTGAGTGAATGTGTGTGTGTGTGTTTGTAACACGTCATCTACACATTCTGTTGTTTGTTTACCATATTTCACTCACTGGTGAGAGAATGCAGTATGTTAATGAAAGGATTAAACAGCTGGAGAAAATAATCACTGCAAATAAATATAGTGCCTTTGTATGTGACCTGATTTTTTGTTTCTGTATAGCAAGAGAGGACCTTTAGAGCACCATAAGTTTTACCTGTAGCAGTTTTAACATTAAGAGTTATCTTCCAGGAGTATGTGCATCAGTTATTGCCCCGTAAAGAAGTTATAAGAGCACAATGTGAGACATGCAATGCATGGACCTATGTATAAGAGCTTATTTTGGATACAAGAAATTATTTATTCAGTTGAATAAACACCTTTGAATAAGGTGTCGTATGCCCCTTTCTCATAAAAGGAAACTAATAGCACAGGGGATTATGCAAGCTCTTTTGCTGGGCACATATGTTACTATTACTTTTTCTCTTGTCTGTCTTTCCTCTTGCCTCTGTATCATTCTATCTCAAAAAAAAAATGTTGTTCAGAATCAGATCATAAACCCTTTGAGGACAAGATTGTATTTCATCCTATGTTTGCAAAGCCCGTGGCCAAACAAGAATACTTGATCATGACTGTGGCCACTAGCCCTACTGTACACACAGGTGAGTCACACACACAGAGGAGCAGTTCCTTCCTGACTTTCTAAGTGTTTGGTATTCACAGCTTCAGAAAAAGTTTCAGAAAAGATTAACTTGCAGCTGCACAGTCTAATTTTTTTGCATTGTCTCAGTGACCAACACATGGAGGTCTTCTAAAAATCTAATCATTCTCTTCTTTGAAAAAAACAGTTTTAAAGCGTTTTGGAGCTTACAGTCAGAATTGGGTGTGTGTCCTCCAAACAGCTTTCTCAGGGTAGCTAACAGAAAAGTAGAACTTGGAATTTGAAGACCCCCAGTAGGTTATTTTAAATAATAATTAAAAAGAAAGTTGAATTATTTTCCTGTTCTATTATAAAGCCAAAGAAAATTCAACAAAATGTGTAAAAAACCACAAAGATAAAATAAATCCTGTAAGACACTTGAAAGCATTTTCAGACTTTCCACTGACGTCACCACTGAGGTGAGACAGGTGAACAGCAATTCTGTTGCAAAGAGAAACAGAGAACATCAACTGCAGAGAGCAGATGAAAATGGCATATCTGACATGCTCTGTTATTAAAATTACTTCATTGCTCAGTGAAGTGTTTTTTAGAAGCTGTGGTTTGCAAGCAATCCTTCCCTTGCTATTTAAGGCATGCTCCTGCAATAACACACTTGCTGACATCTGTGGAGCAGAATCACTTCCACGTTGTAAAAGGCTCTCTTCCCAATGGTAGCACAAAAACTGAAACCAGCTACCATAACAAACACTTGTCTGTCTATTCAGGGTTGTGCAAAACTTCATCTTA
This sequence comes from Microhierax caerulescens, assembly GCA_035590215.1. Classification (NCBI taxonomy): domain Eukaryota; kingdom Metazoa; phylum Chordata; class Aves; order Falconiformes; family Falconidae; genus Microhierax; species Microhierax caerulescens. The sequence goes on from JAVJGJ010000030.1 coordinate 936,209, forward strand.
GTAGGCTCTCAAGCCCAGCATTAATCACAGCAAGAAAACAAATACAGCTGTTGCTTTTTTATTAGTTTGTAGAACAATCTGATCCTCAAATCTCAGAATTTTTGTGGGACCTTTTACCCTGGACTCTTCTATGATTTCTAATGAACTTAATACAGCCTGTGTTGATTCAAAAGGCACTTGTAGGTGTGATCTCCATAAATAGTATGCCTCTATAAATCCTATCTCACCACATATTAAAACTTATCTGGTTTATCACTTCAAAATCCTTATGGCCAAAAAGGCCAATCTTCAGAAAAGTATAAAGTGCTGAATTCAAAAGGCCATATATCACTGGATTTTATGAAAGTTTCGCCTCTGACTATTACAAAACTTCTAAGTATTACAAGCACCTTGATCCACTAATATCAAGGATAAATAACTTTGTAGATGTCACATCCATTTCCTTAAACCTCCTCCCACATATTCAGTACCATTCCACTGTAAATCTTCTAAATTGTAAGTATGCAAGTTGACACTGGGTTACGCTGTTACAATTGCTAACATCTTCTAAGAGTGAGAGTATTGGGTGGCTCTCAGAAACATTTATTTCTAAGTCATTTGATTAGCAGACTAGAACAGCAAAACCAGAAATGCTACTAAGTTGTACTAACACATATTTCTTACTGCTGTTTCACATCTTTCCCTCAAACCTCAACCACATTTCATACTTCAGACTGACACACTAGACTGCAGGTGTGTGGAGGATGTAGAAAAGTCTTTCAGTTCTGTTGAGGCAGCATAGTTGAGTACAGAAGCATTAATGAAACTGCAAGCAAGGCTATGTATTTTTGTGTACTTATTGGGCAGTCTCACGTATCATATATGTTATACTTCCACTCACACACACAGATACGTGGCACAGGTAGGCATGCATCTTCACACACATTATTATGGGAAGATGAAGGAACTTGTATCTATATCGCTTACAAGAGACCTAGGGGATCAAGTAAAAAAAAAAAACAAACAAGCACATAATTTAAAACATATGTTTCATTATCATTTAAATTCTTCCAAGAAAGAGTGACATAAATAAAGGAACTCTCCATATCCTCTATCCAAAACTCATTAAACCCAAAAGATTTATCTAAGATGTATATGCATGTGATTCTGCATTAATTTTAGACATCAGAGGTCCATCCCAAGAAGATTAACTAAACTGCTGCAGTAACAACATTGGTCATCTTTCCTTCAGTTATGCAATCAAGACATAGTCAGCTTGTTTGTCCACAACGGTTGGGTTACGTTTATAAATGCTACCACTGAGACTCCTAAAACACCTAATTTACTAGACAGGCTCACTATTGTATTTACCCTTAAGTGTGGAGGATGCTTTGAAGCATAAAACCTTTTGCTGTGGTCCATTTTAGTACACCTTCTCACCTCATCTGCAGACACTGGAAGTAAAATCTTCCAGTCCTGTTCTTGTGTCTCACAAGGACCCACTGACCAACTTCAGTTATTTCATGCAACACTGGTTAAAATGGAGACTACAGTTGATGTGATCATGTTTTAGAGAATTTCAGATTTGCTGAAATTAAGCACAGCATGGGTTGTTCTTACTCAACACAAAAGTATCAGCTCCCTGTTGATGACATGTGCTTTAGTACTTAGAACAAGGTAGAAATTTAAGTACAAGTCATCTGTTCCATATTTTTATTTTTCTTTGCTCAGATACTCTATTTCACAATAATCTAATGCACAAAAAATAATCAGTTTCTTCAGATTAATTTGTAATAGTTTACAAGTTCCTAGAGATGAAGCACCCCTCAGAAAATTTAAGGAATTATGACCCTACATTTTGCAACAAGGTAAGCATTACTAGCTTCAACTTAACAGGTGATGAAACTGAGATCTGGAGAAATGAAAATGACTTAACACCTCACACTATGAGTTTCTGAGACAGCCTAGACTGCAGCTGACTTCTGTCTTTTAGATCGTATTCTAGAAGCTTGGCTCTGCTCTGCCATTTATCTTACCCTTTTTTTCACCTAATGTCTTAACTCAAAAGCTTCCAGAAACAGTTCAGGGACTAATATTATCTTAAATATTCCATTCACAGCTTCTGCAATGTATAGGAATACCTGGAAAGGCTTTACTAGCCGTATATTTTTGTACCATCTCAGCTGAGGCTCTGTATAGTATTACATTTCCCTGAGTGTAAAATCTCTCAGCTCATATAGGATATATATCCTTCATTTAACCAACTACTATCTCCTTATATGTTGTACAGAAAGCTTCATTGTACAGCTTCATTTTTCTATTAGCTAGTTTGATTATTTCTTTTTGTCAGGAAAAAAAAATGTGTATCAAAAGGCAATTAAAAATATTGCTCCATGGAGTCCATGTTTTTGCAACAACAAAAGAAGTCATTCATGCACAACAAAAGATAACCCTAGAGCTCTATGCCAGGCAGTGGGATTATGAATGAAGAACAGAGAGACTGTAAGAGAAGTCTTTGAAACTAGAGAATAGAAACCTAAGCAAGCAGGCTAGCCGAGGAGGCACTGACACAGAGGGAATAACTGGAAGAACAGTACTGAAAAGTACTGGTAGAAAAGAAAAGAAAAGAAAAGAAAAGAAAAGAAAAGAAAAGAAAAGAAAAGAAAAGAAAAGAAAAGAAAAGAAAA
>JAVJGJ010000030.1:939754-953876 GCA_035590215.1 Microhierax caerulescens
AGAAAAGAAAAGAAAAGAAAAGAAAAGAAAAGAAAAGAAAAGAAAAGAAAAGAAAAGAAAAGAAAAGAAGAAAAGAAAAAAGGAAAGTGGATCCTGTTAGCTATACAACACTATGGATAATACAAGCTGGCACTGAAGGGCTCACAACTAGTTTCTAAAATCCTGGCACTGAAGGCCCCAAACTGCTTGACTTGAAAAGGAAGGAAGCCTGGAAATAGATAAAATGCTGTAACAGTTACTGAAACACCAGTGAACAAGATCTGTTTGCAAGTGTATGGATAGCCTGGAAATTCATCAGGACAGAGTACAACAGTCTGAGAGAACAGTAAAGTTGCAGGGGAAAAAACAGCTTTCACAACTTTACCTGTTATTTTAATCTTGATATTTACAGAAGGAAGTCAGAGTTTTGCCACTTTAAAGTTTTTTACTATTTTTTTGCACAGAAGTGCTTCAGGGCCTAAACCGAGCTTTGAAGAGTAAACTATTTCCTCCACAATATATTGGATGTTCTGTACTTCACAATTTTGCCTGAAAAATAGCTGCTTGGTTTCTAGTTATATACTATTAAAGAGGAATAGCTGTGAAAACAGACATCTCCACATGATGCAGAAAGCAGCAGAGCTCAGGGACAATCACAGTCTCCCAGACGGGGTTGGTAATTGTGGCCCCAGAAGCCAGCTCAAAGGACATGTCTCCCAGGCAGGGCACAGGCATCCAAGTCCATCCCTATCTGTGCTGTGACATTCCTGTAACACCTGTGTTCTTGCTCGGGTTTGAAAGGAGTTCACTCACAGCCACAAAGAGCTGAACTCATGCTAGCAAGCCTTGCCCAGCACACACCACTTCCTTGCAGTGCCTCTCATTCCTCTGCTGCCTCAGGTGTTATTTCTGCCACCCCTGCACCGCTCTCCCCTGTGGTCCTCACTCCTGGGGCCAGCAGCACAGGAGAAACAGCCACTCGAACAAAGGGGAATGATAGTGGCAAGACTCAGGGCAAGTCTGTGCTGCAAAACGCGGGGTAATGCAGATGCACTCGAGCTAACTCTAAATGAGGTAGTTGAATGAGTACAAAGACAAGTCAAGCCATGACAGCAGAGAGTTCATTGTGGGTTAATTTGCTCTGCCTTCCTGGTGGGCCAGATATCTGCTTATGAATATTAATTCTTAAAACTAGATCAAGAATGTAAACAGAGGACAGAACATTTTCATGGCCTGCTGTTCTCCTTTCCTTGCTCCCAGCATGGTACAGTATATACCACAATGCAGCTGCACAGCAAAAGGAAACAGGGTAATTTTCATGCACTATATACAATGCATCCACAATTTCACTGTGGAGGCTGTCTACTTGTTTAATGTATACACGTGCTCTCAGGGAGGCAGGCGGTTCTGTAGATAGGTCACAGGAGTCAGAAAAACAAAGTTTGATTCCCAATATTAGGTACATTTTGAAAAGTCACTTCATCCTCTTTCCTCCTCCCACTTCTGCCTTATTTCATTATACATGCAATGTCTCTAGCCCACTCACTGTTGATTAGTTCTTCAGAATCTAAATATGTAAATGTAAGTTCACCAAACTAAGACTAAAGGAAGTGGTTCCAACACACCATGCCACTGAGCTGTACTTTCTTTAGAACTAGTCTCTGCATGGCACTTTTGCAGCTTTAGGTCTATACTGCCAAAACATTCTCAGTACTCAATATACTGATGTGGGCAAATACAGAATTATGAGTAAATGTCTTTTTCATACTATGTAAGAAAGACTTGTTAGTCCAGAACCAATGCCTCTTGCCCTGTCTACACTTAAAATCAATATACCACAATAATAATGTAGCCATTTGCTCATTTATGTTTGTGCAGGTCTAGGTGAATGGGTAAGAAAATTATACATTTAGTCCAAATCAGTAGCTAATTCTAGTCCAGAAACCATGTAGCTATGCCAGTGTGCTGCTGTGCTCCAATTAATGTGTCCTGCTGGTGGCTTAGGCACACCATCATAATGAAACTGAACTGCTGCTTCCAGTTCAGAAGTGGTTTGGATCAGGCCAGTCCCGGAAGAGAGCAGGACTGCCTGCACCTCTGTGCACACACAAACTCTGTCATGGTTGATTTTGAATAAAGTAATGGAACTGTGCAAGATGTGAAAAGCAGGCAAATTGTTTCAAGTGTTTAAGAGGTCCCTGAGTGTGAGACTCTGGGGTATGTATGTCAGAAAGCTTTAAGTGCACCACTAGAAAAAAACAATATTACACAGTCTTAAATGTAACCTGCAGGGGAGCATCCATAACAGGAAAACATCAGAGGCTGTGCTCTGAAGCCTTCACTTCACTTTCTTCTACCTTAATACTTATCCTCCTGCCAGAGCAATCTCCCTTATCCTTTATCCTACACATAAGATGAGCCAATATTGCTAAGTTCTGCTACTTAAAAATTAGATCTGACAGACTTCCCAAAGTGATAGACCAATCTGTGAAAAAGCTTTTCACAGAAAGTCAAAGCCATAGGGTGTGCTACTCTGATGCTGATGTCTGTGCAAAGAAAACATAACACTTCTAGGTGGAAACCTCCATGGCTGTTGGGCACAGAGACTGTGTGGCCCCAGATTTCATGTGTGTGCACTGGTTTTGGCTTGGGGTAGAGTTAATTTTCTTCATAGTAGTTAGTATGGGGCTACGTTTCAGATCTGATGAAAACAGTGTTGATAATACAGGAATGTTTATGTCACTGCTGATCAGTGCTTACGCAGAGTCAAGGTCTGCTTCTCACATCATCCTGTCAACGAGTAGGCAGGGGGTGCACAAGAAGCTAGGAAGGGACACAGCCGAGACAGCTGACCAAAGGGATATTCCTGACCATATGATGTCATGCTCAGCATATAAAACTGGGAGAAGAAGGAGGAGGTGGGGGGACATTCAGGGTGATGGTGTTTGTTTTCCCAAGTAACTGTTATACACAATGGAACCCAGCTTTCCTGGTGGTGGCTGAACACCTGCCTGCCGATGGGAAGTGGTAAATGAATTCCTTGTTTTGTTTTGCATGTGTGTGGCTTTTGCTTTACCTATTAAACTATCTTTATCTCAACTCACATGTTTTCCCACTTTTACCCTTCCAGTTCTCTCCCCCATCTCACTGGAGGGGAGCAAGCGAGTGGCTGTGTGGGGCTTAGCTGCCAGCTGGCATGAAACCATGACAGTCCTTTTTGGCACCCAGTGTGGGGCTTAAAGGGTTCCAGATAATGACAGATTTGATTGAAATGTCCTAGATTGAATTTATAGTGAGGTTTCTGTGATTGCGATGCTTGCCTCACTATAAATTGGACTTCAGTGCTCATTAGTGGCTGGTTTTTTGCTTTTGCTGCTTACTGTACTGCTTATCATTTTATTGTGCCGTGCCTGGGAACATTGTGATAACAGCAATGGCAATGCACCAGGGCATCGCTGCTGGTTCTGTGCTGCTGTACTGGACAGGCTGCAACACCAGTGTGAACTCAAGTCAAAGGGACTGTGACCAGTGGATGAGTCCACATGGGACCAGGGCACCTTGCAGCATCTATGGCCATCAATAAATCCACAACAGAGCAGGAACATCTCGAAGTGTCTGTGGCCATAGTTATGTCTGTGCTGCAGAGGTACACCTCTGAAAGCATTGTAGCCCAAGGACAAGTCCATGCTGGAGAAGGTACACCTCACAGCATCTGTGGCTGTGGATAAGTCCATGCTGCATCAGGTACACCCTGGAGCAGTGGCTGTGTGTGAGGTCATGCTGGAACACTTCAAAGCATGTGGCTATGGATAAGCCCATGACAGAGCAGGTACGCCGCTGGAGGGACTGCAGCCATGCATAAGGACATGGTGGAGCAGGTTTACTTCTAAAGGGACTGTGGCTGCAGGTAAGGCCACACTAGAGCAGGTTTACCTGTGAAGGCATTGTGCCCCATGGAGAAGGCCAGGCTGGAACAGGTGTACCTTAAAGTGACTGTAGCTGTGGATAAGTCTATGCCACAGCAGGTATACCCGTGAAGAGACTGTGGCTCATAGATAAGGCTCCACTTGGAGGTATCCCTTGTATCCCTTAGGTACAACCCCCCAGGGTCTGCAGTCTGCAGATAAATCCAAGCCAGAGCAGGGGCAAGGGGAAGAGTTCACTGCAATGTTAAACCCTGCAGGCTTGTCCAAAGGGACCAGGGGTGGAGGCTGTAATGGAAATACCTTTAAATTTTTGTAACCCGTTATTTGAGTTGCATATTATAGGAATTACTACAGCAGGAACCACCTGAACCAATGGAGGACATGCCTTGCAAGAAGCAGTGCAAATGCACCAGTAACCTGACCTGAGCTTGCTTTGGTCCCCAGTAACTACACACCACGCCACCTCTCCTGTCCTGAGTGACCACCATAACAGGTGGAACCCAAAGTCATGGACCAAAAAAAATCAATGGACGTTTGTGGACATTTGAAAGACATTTTACAGGACTGGTCCCTAGACTATGGGAATGATGTCTGTGTATTATATCAAAGGAAAAGAAGGGGGTGGTGATGGTCGTGGTTAATGAGGTTGTATTGGATAGTGTGGCACCTGAGCATGGCAAAAATGGTACAGAGTAACAAAAACATCCCTATATTATCAACACTGTTTTCAGCACAAACCCAAAACATAGCCCCATACTAGTTACTATGAAAAACATTAACTCTATCCCAGCCAAAACGAGCATAGCATGCCTGTCAAAGCTCAGCACTTTTAACTTGGAAAATAAAAAAGTCACACACAAAAATATCAAGCTTCCTGAAATAAAGGAAGTGGCTCAGAAGTGGATGAAGGTTTTTGAAAGCTGTCAAATTGCTAATACTTTTGTGGAGGAAGGGGGAGGAACCTGAATCAGTGATGTCATGGAAAAAAAAAAAAAAAAGGGTTTGTCCTGCAAGTGTTTCTTTTCCTTTTTTCCAAATGGAAGCAAAAAGTTTTTTCTGGGGTATTTTGTTTCTTGGTTGTTTTTCTTTTCATTTGGGACTTGGGGAGGGTAGCGTGTTGGGTTTGGGGTTTTTCATTTGTTTGTTGAGGGGGGTTTATTTGGTTTGGTTTTGAGGTTTTGCTGTGTTTGGTTTTTATTTCATAAACAGGCATTGATGCATTGTTTCATGTATGTTAGGATAACTTTTTTGATTGGGAAGTCAGCGTAGATATTAGAATGTTACCAACCTTACACTAAAGATTTAAAGAAGCACACATCAGGAAACCAAGGATTATAGTAAGGCTAGCTGTTCCATATAGGTAGAGATGAAAGACTAACAAATAGTGCACTAAACACTAATGAATTTAACTGAATGTTTCAGCAGTGGAAACATTTACAAGGATAGATTGAACTCCAAGTTTTGTGTTTATTGGTACCATATATTGGTATGTATTACATCCAGAAATACAATTACTGGTCTATTTCTTATTAGGATAACCAGCTGAATACATGTCTTTTAATTGGGGGACTTACCTAGTAAAAGCGCCTTTGTGCAGGCTCTAGATATTCCTAATGTTGTTTTAATGTAGTTTGATGTTCCTAAAAGTGGCTTGGTGATTATAGAAAATTAGATGTTTTATAGGATGCCTGTGCTTGTGGTGGAAGTCGGACAACCTTAAAATTTCTCCTGCTAGGTCTTCAAAATCACTACATACAATAGGCTCTTGGAGAATAATAATAATAACAGTAATAACAAAAGAAGCCCCAAGGCCCACCCAACACTTACTAGCATGTGCCTGAAATTAGTTCTTGCCATAAAACCAAAGCCTACACCACCTTTTCCAAATGATGCTCCTCCGTTAAGAAAGTCCTTCCTAGAAGACTGCCCAGCCACCCATAGCTACGAGGCAGAGTAATCTACACAGCAAAGATGTGTAACGGTTCTATCATCCTGACAGGAGAATCAATCTCTGCATCAAAGTACAGTGACAACATGGTCTGTGAGGTTGAGTACTTGATACTACAGCATGAGCCTGCTAATTGCTTTAAGCGTACTAGAGAGGAGTTAAAACTTATAATCTGAGGCCCTAGTGTTTAGTAAAAGCATGTAGAAAGAAACTGGCTCAAGCTAGACTACTGTAAATGGACAGAGAAAATAACTATTACTTGAAATAAAACACTGCTACCCCTCTTTCTGTCTTCCACCCTCTCTTAGTTAACACATTGAACTGACTGTGGAGGTAGCTGAGAGAGCAGATAGTAACCTGCCCTTTCTGGAGAAAAGGGAGTGGTGGGAAGTCTCAGAAAGACTTATAAAATGGAAAGTAGGTCAGCAGATTAAAAAAAAAAAAGGGGGGGGGGGGCGGGGGGGCACAGTAAAAGCAAGAGATTTTCTTCTTTTCCTTTACGGTACAATATTCACTTGTTTTCTTCCAATATCCCACCGCTACCAACCAGATTTATTCAGTGCTGCCGCTCTTCAGCGACTTTGAAGGACTAATGGTCAGGCTTCAAATGCTCTTCTTAGCTGGTTATCAACTAAAGGCACATCATTTTCTGGCTTACATCAGTAAAAACCTAGAGTTACTATAGTGACATGATGATAGAAGTGTGCATAAATCCAATGTATGTGAAAAGACATTTCAGCCCTTCAAATAATTTGCTGCCATTTTAGAATATATGTTTCAAGCCACTTTTTAGGGTGAACATAACTTTAGAGAAAAGCTTTTGTATCTGCCATCAACTATCCCAAATTACATTAACTAGCTAAGCTGATGGAACGTACATATACATAGAATGCTGCATAGTTTTTTTCAAGAAAGTATTAAACACAGATCTGTTTTTGTCTTTATTTTGTCAAACTATTACCTCAACATTAATTGTTTTTCTTGCTACTCACATTATCTGTCACATCTAGCATGTTTTGCAAGATCGATCTCTTGGCCTCTTTCCTTTATAAAATTTTAAAAAACTAAGGGATAAATTCACCTGCAGTAGTGTAATTAAACAGATAATTAAAATTTTTGAAGGCTCTTTAAGAAGCAGTTTTTATAAAATAAATACATCTTCTATATTTTACAAAATTATATAAAATAAGTAATTTCCCAACTGTAGATAATAACTTACATTGTTTAGATTTTTTTTCACTGCTGCTACTGCAGTAAAAATCAAAATTTGAGGAACCCTAAGCAGATTCTGAGATCAGGGAGTGGCTAAAATGGATAGGAAGATTTTTTTCTTGAAGGATTTAAACACAGAAAACAAAGTACTACATTGTGAGATGAAACCAAACATTAAGACTCTACTGAATAGGTTCACGTAAGAGATCTAAGTGTATTCTTTTTCAAATACAACTACAAATCTTTTGTTGTTTTTTTTTTTAAATGGTTCATATAACTCTCACATATGACCATGCGGAAGACATTTTAGCCTTGTACATTATGCGTCAATCTTCCTGATCTAGGTTCTGACACCACCACATACAATTGTATTCTAGTTTCTGAACAAAGGTGTTATTTCTCTACTCTGCAAAGCTTTTCATTTGTTTTATTTCTACAGAGGACATTCAGGGATCAAAATGAGAGAAAGAAATACCAATTTCTACCTACCTTTAACAAAAGCATCCTGTCTCAGAAATGCAACACCAAATGCTAAGAGTTTAAGCCACAAAAACATGGTTATTTCTGGAAATCAGGCGTATCCTTATGAAACAGCATGTGTCTCTCTCTGGAAAGCAAAATAAGTGTTATCTGTCTGCAAAAGAACTCAGCAAAACTTGAACCAAAAAGAAGAAAAACTAGGCACATACATTGCACTGCCTGCTTATCTGTGAAGGAGTTGCTTCCTCTGTTACCCAAACTAACCACTCGCAAACTCGCTATGCAGTTTAGTGATGTCAGAGACAATTACTTCTTCAAAAAAAATTCTTTCAGTTTCCAGGAAGTCAAAAGGGGTTTTCTTAAGTTGCTGCAGTAATGTTCAGCTTCCTTAATTCAAATTAAATATATTATTTTCAGCCATTTCTTTCTACTGAGGTGCTAAACAAGACTTAACTTTTCAAAGGACTGGATTTAATAGTCATCCTTTCTCTTCATATTTACTTTTCTATTGCACACATTCACTGAGTCCCTTCTACGTTATGGATGCTTCCTGAGATTTCTGTTGAGAGAGAGAAACCCAAACCATCAGTCAACAAAACCCTTCTACTGGTAACAAGGCCTTCATAAAAAGATGTATCCTCAAGTGAAGTGTCTGCTGATTAAATGAAAACCCTTTAAACATGGGGTATATTTCTGAAACTTTCTGCAATGATGCAATTCTAGGTATGACAGTAATACACAACAAATGGGTAGACACAGTCTAATTCTGATTTCTGTGATGTTCAGTTCCTAATTAGATAGTGCAGTGCAATTCTTTACCATAATAGTGCTGGAAGATTATGATCCCTTTCCTGGAGTTGATAGAAGGTACAGCAAAGACATTTTCCCTCACTGCATGCACTCAGGCAGTACTCAATAAGAAATGCCCATTATATAATAGGTTAACAAAGGAAATTAATGTTGGGATGGCTTCTCTTATTGGAGGTTTCAAAGATTGTAAAAGAACCAGCAGAATCCTGTCATGAGATGGATAAAGAAGGGAAAAGAACACATTTGTGCTTATTCTTAGTTTCATAAGTCCTTTGGAGACTACCTAAGCATCACACAGGGGAAAAAAGTTGCACATACTGACATAATAATTCACGGATGACATGAATGAATCAAACTCCTCATATGATTAAACCCAGTGTCTACACATCCAACTTTGAGTCAAGTCTTATAACACAGGCCAAAATCTTAGCTTCCATTAAGCAGTATTTCTCTAGACAAACTGTCTGTAATAACAATTATATTGTAAATCTGTTCAGAACAAAACTGATGTAGTGATATCACTCAGACATTCCAGAGACTCCCACTTCAATATACAATAACTTCATCCTGAAGTTGTCACAAATTGGATTTGGACTACAGCCATACATTGTGTCTGCAGCACTGGCATCTTAGTCCCTGTTATCCCAGAAAAAAACAGAATAACAGAAGGGCTGAAGTGTGCCATCTGATGAATAGGGTGCATGATATCCTGTGGAGAATTTCACACAAAGGCTCTCAGCAAGAACCAGGCTCCATTTCTACCTGAGCTTCCCCAGCAGTTTTATACAGCCTCCACCCAACTTTTTATGCTGTGTCGCCAAGACAAATTCCTGCACAGTGGACCTTTTCTGGCTGTGTGATATTTACATACCCTCCATAGCACTGAAATACTGCAACATATCGTATATATTATTTAGTAATAACATCACACATTTTAGCCATCATACCATTCTGGTATAATATTATTACTCTCCTTTAACAGCTGAGAAACTATAAACCATCAACTGCTAAAATTACTGATCAAAATTACAACTTAAACTCATGGAGGATTTAAGTTTAAGAGACTTAAACCATATATCATAAGTCTCAGTGAAATGCTAAGAAGAAAAATCTCTTTCTGAGAGCAGATCCTTCAATCAACAAATTATTTCAGTGCCCATTTTCTTGCAATGAACCATAGCCTTGTAATTCAGAGAGAACAAACACCTCCAAAGAAATCAGATAGTGTCTTTGATTTCAGATTAGTCTTAGATGTTTTAATATTCCATCTGCTTGCAGTATATTTGAAATAAAATTTTTGTAGTCTATTTGACATTTGTCTATATGGACAACTGAAGAAGAAATCAAGGATGTTGTGGTACTAAAACACTGGCTTTTCAAAGACACTAATTAAAGCAAATATTTTTACTAAGAGATTCCACATGCATTTTAGTCACTAAGTCCTTAAAACAGCTGTGAACCTGGCCTAAGAAGGAAGAAGGAAGGGTGTGACAAAAAGCAAACTCTCAAGATTTCTACCCTCATAATAAGCCTTTGAAACCAGGTAATTATCAACTATATACACAAAGGTAGAAGTTACAAAAAAGAAAGTTCAGATTTAAACAGAAATTACATAAATCAGCCAAAAGGAATCAGTATCCTCTTCTAACATTTTCATTAGTCAAAAAACCCTAAATGAAATGTCACAGGATATAAAGCTGTGTGTGCTGGAGGACTTCAGAACTGGCAGAGCAATCTCAGCTCTACTGATTAACCAAGGAGAGTGGTTTAGTTCCTCTCAGCAACAGGGAAGGTCAGGAAATGGTTGATGCAGAATTGCTGAGTGGAAAACATGGGCCGTAAATGCAGTTGCTCCAGAAAAAGAAAGAGAAGATGGTTTGACGGAAAAATTCCTACAGTGTAGGGCTCGCTGATGGCCAGGATATATGCTCTTCTGTTTCACTCTTCTGTCAAGGAGAGATTACTTGGTTTTGCTAGCTAAGATCACTGCATTGTGAGCAAGCAAAAGAACATACCATGAAGTATGGAATTTTTAGTTCTAGTGTGGTTCAGACCTGTGCTGAAAGCAATACTATAAAAGATGCTACAGTGGGATTTTACACTCATCTTATATTGAGCTCCATATCACATAGTTTCAGTTTGCAGCTTTCTATAAATTAATATATTATGGCTACACCAATGTATTTACACCCCATATATTCTTTCCTATTCATGGCTTACCCAGAATTAATCACAGATGTGTTTAAGGCTGTTAGAACACAAGAAGTCTTTTCCCAAACAAACTGAGTCTTCTTCCCAAGGATAAACCCAAACCCCCACTTTTGGGGGATGGGGAGGAAATTAATTTACTCTACTTGCAGATTAAGCAATGGGCTATTGAAATAAATCCTTTCTCAGGACACAGCCATACTTCTTAATCAGCTAATTGATTATGTCAGTATGTAACTACAGCAGTACACTTCCCCTGTGCTGGAAAGACTCAAAGCCAGAACCACCAATTTGTACTACCAACAATTTCTAAAAGGACATTAAAAAAATGCATATGTTTAAGTTATCCATCTGTTTGGAAATCTCTGTTTTGTATGTTACGAAAACAGCCAAAATACCCACCACAAAGAAAACAGACAAAAAAACCTGTAAGATAATCTTTCCTTGTCTGATTCACTTATCTTGCAATACAGTAGATTTTTTAGATTAGATTATCATAAATTTCTCCACATTCTGTGCAGTTAAACACCAGCTCAAAGGGCAGTTATATCACAACTGCAATAAAAGACTAAAAATACGAATTGCTGGTAACAGTTTTCCTTTCAATTCACACCTGAAGCATTTGGAAAAGATAAATGCATGCCTCCTGCTTCATACCAAAAATTTAAAGAATGAAGTCCTTGAAATATAGAGGAAAGAAAGGGAATTCAAAGTAGAAAGAATTAAAGTAGTATGTCCTTGCTCCAGATGAGTTGCAAATATTGTGATGAAGCAATTCACATAATTTTACATGAAAATACATTGAAACCACATCATAAAATAGATTCATTGTGTAGTAATTAAAGTGTTCTATGACATAAATGTTTGGTTATATGACACTAATTATGCCATTTGAAAATACCTCTATGGTGAACCTACCATATATTTACAGATAAATTAATTATCCCAGATCCAGATTGAACTTTTAATTAAAAAAAAAAAAATGGAAAGGCAAACAAAAAAGGAAACAAACTCACAATAACAGAAATATAAAACAAGTTGCATTTCAAAACTAGCTAATACTTTACAGGAATACATGCAGGTCATTTTCAGCTTCAACACCTAAAATACACAACTGGGTCTGATTGACAGTTGCCCAAATAAAATTTGGCTCTACTGTGAGAGTGAAATTACGTCTCAAAAAAGTATACTATTAGATTCTGCATATTCAGATACTCTATCCTCGCAATAGATTTATGAAACAGATGATGTAAGGAGAGAGAAAAATCAAATTATTGTATAGAAAGATGCAATGAAAATTCCCACAATTTTTATTTCCATTGATTTATACACGACCCATACGTCCCACATGAGAATAATAATATTTGAATAAGGAGATGATGATAAAAATATCATTTGCCCTCATTCCCAATTCTTTTTTTCTCCCACCTATGTAGTCCTTGGCCAGGTCTAATCAATGCTCACAGCATTTGATATGAACCCTTGAACCAAGAGTATCCCTCTGGCAGGGAAGTATTTCCCTTCTAGCCATGTATCCACTGTTCTTGGCCAGGTGACTTGAGTTAGATGGGAAGAGGAGTCTCAGCACAGGTGGACCTTTCAGTGCCAGACCTGAATTGTTTCCCTAAATGGGGAAAGGAGAAAGGCAACTGTTTTGCTCCCAGGCCTTAGTCTTAGCCCTAGGCCTAGGCAGTTGTACCTCTGGTTAAGCCAGGAGAAAGGTCTGGTTCCTTCACTGCTAATGAGACTGCAGCATTACAGCAAGGAGTTGTGATCCTCAAAACACTACATACACCCATCCTCCTGCACAATCTCTCATAACACGTCAGGCAAAAATGCTGTTGTTACTCAGTGACTGAAGCCAAATAGTGCAAAAGCTCTGCCCAGATCCCAAACAATCGGAGAGCTTGCTGAGAGAGACCAAGATCTCTAATAGCCTCCACAGTCACTGTCAACTTCCTTTCCACCAGGAAACATTTCTGTAGCTCTGTTTTGTAGGTTGTGCTGCACAAAAGCATCAGACTACAGAGTGCACTGGGCATGGTGTGATCCTCAAACACTACCACACAAAGCATTTCTCATTTTTTGCACCTGAAGGCATCATTACTTAGTGGTGGTCCTGCTTGGCCAGGTGTTATCACAATGTGTAGGCAAATGCAAAGCAGAAGGAGAGACAATTCAGCTGAACGTGCTTGATTCTGTGGTTAAGCAGATTTCCTTTCCAGAGTATTTCACCAACCTTCAAACAAAACCAAACGGGCAGCCTGAGCTGTATGTGCTCATGGAGGAGCTCACAGGGAATGAAGTACTCACCCATGAAGGCAACAATACTCAAGCAGGAAACCTGCAAAAAGGGCCCACAGCATTTTCAGTATATCTAAGGAGGGAGGTATGAGCAATGACTGGAGAGTAAAAAGGTACCCATGTATGCCAAATGAACACAAGCACTTCTCCCTAGCTCCCTGCTCTACATGTGCTTTACTAGGTGGTGGTCCAGGGTGTGTGGCATCTTGCTCTTTCCATTACAGACTCCTGCCTTATTTCCTCCCTCCAGGTGACAGTGATGTCTGGGAGGGGGGGAGTTGGAGAGAGAGAGGGAGGGAGTACACATGACACCTCAGCCCTGGAACAACTCCATCATAATCTAACGCAGCTAAAAAATCCCTTACTATTCTTTGGGGAGAAGCCAAGGAGCTGGTTCCTATCCCAGTGAAGGGTAGAGGGAAGTAGAGAACAGCCATAAAACCCACTACTATTTACCCTAGAGGCAGGGAGACCACAAACTCTTCATCTATGGAAGCAACTTTGAGAATCCCCTCTTCCAACCTACAGAGTGTTCCCAAAACTATTTCCCATCTCTGCCTGGTACTGCAAGGCTGACAGAACAGACTGGAAAGATGGAGAGAAGGCAAAAGTAGCAGTAACCACGGTGTGAGCAGCATTCTCATACAGCCACAAGCCAAACAAATTTGTGTCTTAGGTTGGATTGTCACGGGTTGCCTCCAGAAGACTGGGCCACCCTGTATCAAACAGCAGCCACGCTTACCCTGCACGCTAAGACTGTGCCACCCAACAGCTGTCACTCCTGGGCCTTGCTGTGTTCAGTGCCATAGGAACCACCACTGAAAGATGCCAATGAAACCACACTCCTTGTGCTCTTCATATGATTTCATATGAAACATTGCTCAGTTTCACCCTATGTTCATTTCCATAAAAGTTTAATCAAATAATGATGTAGCATTCATATTTTTCACTCAACACAACTTTCAAATCCATGTTTTCAAAACTGATATGGTGTCACTTTGGCATTCATTGCAAAGAATTTTAACTGGGTTGCATTTCTGTTTTTTCCTTTTTTAATTCAGGCAATGGTGTGCTCCACTGGTACCTAAACCTGATGCTGTTTTGTGTTAATGTGTTTATAAAATGTTATATAAATTCGTTTTCTCAAGAAATGTATTCTTGAGAACCCACTTTTGTTTACTTTTTTTCCAGACGCCTTGAAAGAACATAGTAGAGAGCATGCAATTCAATAACATGAAAATTCTCTACACACTCC
>JAVJGJ010000030.1:953976-979471 GCA_035590215.1 Microhierax caerulescens
TGTTTTGTGTTAATGTGTTTATAAAATGTTATATAAATTCGTTTTCTCAAGAAATGTATTCTTGAGAACCCACTTTTTTTCCAGACGCCTTGAAAGAACATAGTAGAGAGCATGCAATTCAATAACATGAAAATTCTCTACACACTCCATAAATTGCTTGGATTTAAAGTTATGCAGACTTTCTTTGTTTGCATAATTTTGCTTGCATGGAAGTCAGCTGATACAGCTCAGCTCAATTACACTGATATTCAGCATGGCTACACATCAGAATTAAGCAGTTCCACAGAATCTGAAGGCATACACCTTAGTAAACACTAACGGGCACAGGATAAATTCATCCCAAGGGCAACTCTGTTTAAATCAAGGGAGCTTCCTCCACAATACATTTCATCCTGTAAAATTAATTTGACAGCCTTACTATGAAAACATTGTTCAAGCTAGGGAATATATGTTATAATACTCTGAAGATTTTTGTTGAATATTTGCTAAGGAATCTATTTTGCACATACTTTTTCAAGCTTGTTTGCCATTGCCAAGAACAATTTCTTGAAGAAAGGAAACATTTTCACTTAGTATGTCATATTGGATCAAATTATTTTAAGGTCAAGAGTAAACAATACAGCTCTTTGTGCAGGCATACTGCTATGCTACTATCAACCCTCAGGCAATGATGATTTGTCATCTTCATATGTTACCTGCATGATCTATGCATACCTGTTCAGGACAGAAACTGTTTTTTGGTATCCCTGAGGCACAGCTCACAGTCTGGCACAAAATGAGCAATAAGTCCATGATAAGCTCTCAGAAGTGCCAAGCACTTACTTCTCACTTCCACATAAAATCATTCCAGGATAACACGACGCACAGTTATTGTGAAATGGCTGTTCTTCAATAGCTCTTTTTAACACGCTCCTTTAGAATTTGCTGCCCTTAGACAGTGGCAACGTACCCATAAGTACTGAGTCAGATTTTTGCTGAACATCTGCTCCTCCTCCTGGTTTTGAATGAGTGCTGAATGCTGAGAAATCTCAAGATTTAGGTTCATATGGGGAGTTCAAAAACTGCACAATTAATTAATTTATTTCATGTTATGAAACATCAAATAAACGTTTTTACCCATAGTGTCTTTTCTTCATATCCTTCCATCATCCAGTTTGAAAGGGAAAATGAAAAGGAGGGACAACATTTATTTGAATATTTGCTACCCATGGACCACTCCTTGTTGAGCTCTCGTTCGGAAGAGCCCTTCAACAGTGGCAAATTTTTCCTTCTCTTAGTCCAATTCTCCTTTTTTTTCCAGTTTCATTTCTCCTAGTACTAACTGCTAGATTCTTATAGACAGTCATATGACTTTGTCTCAGCAAATGAACAGCCACAGCTTTAAAAAGCAGTGAGGCAAATGCCAGGAATGGACCTGCGCTTTGCAAAATCACACTGAATCTCAAGTGTCACCACAGCTGGAGGTACTAAACAAGCTCCCTCTGTTCAGGATCCCCTCAATTACCTTCACCAAGTTCACCCTGCCTTTAGCAAAACTGATTACTTGCTTTCTGATTGCCTCATATGTTAGCTAATCTGTGTCTGTTAGTTAATTTTCCCAAAATATATGCAAAATTATACACAACTACATGACACACTGCAATAAACACTGTCCTACCTGCCCCATACAGATAGTTGTGCCAGAACAGGCCTGACAGAACATGAGTCAAAGCAATAGTAACAACAGCCAACAAAAAGGAGCCCACCCAGAAGAAGAAAATGCCTATAGAAACAACCTTTCCCAAAGTATTTCCTTTCTGGTTTCAAAACGGCACTCGTGTACTTCATTGCAGTTTGCTGGACATTCCCTTATGTCTTGTGCATTACCTCCTGTGTGCTCTGTAGCATGCTTAAAGACTGTATGTTTATTCTGAAGCTAGTGTTTGAAATAACAAAACAAGGTGGGAATTTTTTTTTTTTTTTTTTTTTATAAGCACAGCTTTAGCTGAAGCAAGCCAGGTCCAGTGCATCAGGGTAGGCTACCAAACGTGTTTTGGGCTATCTTTCTACAATATGATACTTTTGAGCTAACTGCTGGTTAGTCTGTGTCGGAACACCAGCTTCCTTTCTGCAAGTTCTCTGTCCATTTTTCAGGTTTTCCCAAGTAGGTATTTTCTGTGGCATTAACTCAGGTATTGTTTTCTGCTAGCACTGTATTCTGCTTCCACCCAGACTGCTTCCCACCTAGGATGCCAAATTCATTGTCATACACTATTAGCTGTGGTCTGCAAGTCCTCCCAGTGTTTTGCTGTCAGGTGACAGTGCTTATATCCAAGAGTATTTGTGTTCATTTTCCTAATAAGATACATGAAAACTTTATACCAAATGCTTTCCTAACATCCAAATTATTACTACTTTTTGGCTGGAAATGTATTCCTACAGCTGATTGCAGTCATTATGGTACAGAAGCACAAAAACGCCTCTGAGCAAGGTATTTAAAAGCATAAACCACAAATATTTATCTAGAAGGCTGGTCTGCTTACAGTGATGCTGTCGGTCATCTTCTGATAGCCCATCTCTTACCCTTCTCCACATTTTGGCATGATTTTTCTCTCTAGGGCTGTCCAAACAGGTTAGATAGATGTCTCCAAAGATAAGCATATGGCAGGCATTACTTCTTCCTCAGTGGCTTGTCAAGAAACTACTGCTATAAAGCTAAAAGAGTCCAGAAGATTTATATGATCTTAACTCATAATATCCATCCTTGAATTTGAACTGGTTAGGAAACCAGACTGCTCCCATACACTTACCTTGCACACCAGGGTCTTTGTCACATCTCCCTCCCTCCATTTCCCTGCCTGTAACTCTTCAATTTATGTTTCACACACTATAAGCCATTTTACAATGCAGCAAGTTCATAATGCTGATACTCAGACAAAGTCTGTCTAAAGACACAGGGGTTGTCTTTGTTTATTCTCACACTATAAAAACAATAAATTAATTAACACAAGCAGTAAATTCAAAGCTTCTTTAAAGAAAAAGTTATCAAAACTGAAAGGAAACATCAAGAAATAGTTCATTATGCAGACAAACTTTTCTGAGAAGTTTCTGTAGCATAAAAAAACTTCTGTAACATTGAAAATCTCACGAAGCTACATCCTGGGCCATACACTTTTGAAAAATATTTCTAAAGCATTGTCCCAGAAACACTTTCTATTCAGTTTTGTGAAAGTCCCTGTACCTTGCTTATTTGCTTCTTTAGTAGGAATCCTAAAAAATCTGATATTACCACCCATCTTCCCTGATTGACATAAAAATGAATCAGTGTTTAAAAAAATATTTTCACAATACAGGTAAGAAATAGGGGAAGGGTGGGGGCAGAAGTAAAAAATATGTGAGATGCATTGCAGTAGCTTGGAAAGAAGCTTACTTGCTGCATGTTATATGTACTTCTCGGTCAAAATATTTCAGGTTGATTAGTTTTCTGCAATAACAGTTATATTAAATTCAAATTTACCAGACTATCAGCCTTCTCATTTTCTCTGCTACATCCACACTGATTTTACCCTTTTTTTTAATCAAGAATGTTATTTGTCCTTGGACAAAGAAACCACTGCAGATTAACAATGACAATGGAAAAAAAAATGGAAGCAATACTAGATTATTCAGGAAAATAAGATCTGCAATTAGAACCTACCAAATTTAAGATAGTATGGCTGACCTTTTATAGATATAGCCTCAAATTTCTAGTGTTCAGAAAGTTCAGTTAAAATCACCCAACTTGGGTAGACTGGTGTCTAGACTGAATGAGAAATGCAGAAAGTAATTCTGAACAAAAGTGAGTCAATTAAGCATTTCAATTTCATTAAAAGGATTAAAATTGATATTATTATAAAAGTCATTTATGCAATTTCAAATGCTTCTCTATCACTTCTTGTTAATGGGCATAACTAAAATAAACTAATAAAGATGCAGAAATATTGGAAATATATACTTTTAAAGTTACAGCCAAGTAAACAGTAGGCTTTTGTGCAAGACACAAATGGTGGCAGAACGCCAAGTAAATATTTGAGTGGTTTAAAGATAGGTAAGAGAAAAAACAGCACTGGGAAATTAACCACTCTGAAATAAAAATATTTGTTTCATTACTTTTGTTTTATAGCTTATTTCTATTTCACTGTAGGATGTTTTGTAATAAACACTCAAAGACATTTAGCACAAATTGGCTATTTGAACTGTGACAGAATACCTCAAGAAACATTGCTAGGGCCTTATAAACACACACACTATGTTTACTGTATACAATGCAATGGAATAGCCAAAAAAAAGCCAAAAGATGGTGGAGGAAAAATAGGGGAAGTTTGTAATCTATCATGCTGAAACAGTCCATGCTGCGATACTCCCAAAACATCTGGAATTCACAGTATGTAAACAATAGAATCACAACAGTAAACCAGTATCAGATTCCTTTAGTTCAATAAAAAAATTCACATTCCACAAAGAAATATCACAATTTCACAATCTAATTTTATAATTTGTGCTCACATATACTCTGCAAAAATCTAGTCTCTGTGAAAAAAAAAAAAAAAAAAAGCCAAAAATGGAAAAAAGGTCTAGTATCGCTATTGTTTCTTCAGTTTCTTTTAAAATGTGATAAAGTATTAGCAATATGAACCCAGCATAGCAAGAATAGCTCATTTTTCCCACGTCAAGCTCAGGCTGACATATTAACTGGGGTAATGTGGTCTCTCCCTCCCAAGATAAGCCTATAATACTTGCACATCCTCTTTCTGCCTTAGAGCAAGTGTTATTTCCAATATTTATTAAGTTAGGAAATATCACAGAAGATGAAATTCCATGCAATAATTATTTAGCAAGAGGTTCTGTCTTCTTCTCATAAGATGTGCATTAGCATTCATGAAATTCTGGGTTAAAATACAGAGGCATTATTTAAAACTAGTTTTAAGCAAAACAAGAAAAAACTGTTTGCTAAACATTGCCAGTTCCTAGAGCAAAATCAGTCTATTAAGCCTGCAAACTGGTAAACAAAAATTAAAGTTTTTCCTTCAGACAAAGGTATACTGAGAAAGATATCAACCTCATTTCAGCTTGACACCCCAGCTTTATTTCCAGTTTGCTGATATTCAGCAAGTCGCCCCACACTGCTCAAAGGAGATGAATTCAGGAGGGATGAAATTCCTGACAGATTTTACCCCCTCCTCCAGCACGCTGTCTTTTTAGATGGAAGAGACCAACCGCTATGAGAAAATATTTACAAATAAGTTTTGCTAAGAAAAGCAATTGATCTGTTAATTTTCCTTTCCTTCTTCTACTGTAAACAGGAATATAATTTAAAGACAGATGATGATAGTGAACAAATACCAGCCTGCCCTCCACTGTCTCCAACCCAGAAAATCCTTTGTTTTATTCCTTGCCCTTTGGAACCTTCCTGTCTCTACATTAGCCTGAAAAATACCTACCAATGTCTAAACTTTCTCACTACTGTTCACAGATAGCTCACCTTCTTAAATCATAAACACTTAAGATCAGACTTGCACTTCCTGCTAGTTGAAAATAATATCTTTCACGTACTTCTACAATATTCAGTGACAGCACCAAACACCAATCTGAGGAAACCATGTTCCAATCAAACCCTCAACTTTGCAGAGTGAGAAAAGAGAAGTTCCAAAATGAGGCGCAAAGAGCTTTTCTCTGCTGTTTCCACAGTGGCCTCTGCTCCAAGCGGGTAACAAGTAGAAAAAGTGTTTTTGAGAAACTCTGGGTTTGATATATGCCCTAGCTCAGTGCTGGGAAGTTGAGCAGGCTGAAAATTATGTACATGTCCTTTGTACAACCATTCAATCATGTGAACTCTCTGCAGATCATGCATCTTTACTTATTTATCTATTTTATAAAGAGTTCTATGCTTTCATTAACATTCAAATTAATTAAGGAAAAAAATAATTGGCTTTACATGATCTACAATAGTTAAATTTTGTAAAAGTGGTTTTATAAATTATCTATACCAATCTTCAAAAGTTCTTAAAATTGCTTATTTATCAAGTAAAAGCTCAAAAGGAAAAACAAAACCCAAAAGTCCTGTCAAATAGATTATCTATCTTGAGTCCAAGCAAATACCCACTTAAATTACTGCTGATCTTTTTACACTGTGTTTATCAATAGTTTATGTACTGGAAGCACACTTTGTTTAACTGCAACATTAAATAAATTTACTGCCTTTATTGTCAATTACACCATGAAAAATCAGCAGTGGGGTTTTCAAGACTGTCAGATCAAACTATTAGGCCCAAAGAAGCTATAACTGAAGTTGATATAACTACAAACCAATAAAAACTCCTGACTGCTGCTTTCTGCTTTAGCCTCAGGTTAGCCTGCAAAGTGATGCTGCTCTTGGCTTTCCAAACCAGTTTCATTTTCTGGTTCCTGTATGACAGTTGCTAAGGCCCAGCAATGTGGCAGAACTGCAAAATTTGTTAACTGAGGGCCTGAATATAACCTCCTTTTCTGCCTAAGTGACAACCAAGCTACATCATTGAATCCACAATTTTGCTCACGTCTCTGGTAAATGTCTTTGAAAACAACTTTCTGTAGTTCAGCTAAGGTGTTTTGATGCAGCCCACTGCTGGTACCTGAAGTTCAGAAATACTCTGGGAGCTGAAAACAGCAGCATTGATATCCAGGCCCCTGTTCCCAGGCCTCAATTTAACATATTGAATATTATGTCAGTGCATGCCTTCTTACCTTTGAATTGTTTGAATGAAAAAACTAGTCCTTTGGGAACAATCTAATTAATATCTTAGATTTCATTTTGCACATCAGAGGTACTAAGCTCCTTATCACCAGTCTGGCTTCGTATATGAAGTGCCACAGGAGCCAGCACTTTCTTACTGAAAGTAGAAAAGTACAGTGCCAGATAAATACCACCCAAATTCTCATCTAAGGACTACTTCAAAGATTCAGCAAAACTTTTTCAGTCAGTTGCCTTAGATTCTTCTAAGTTGATAAGCTGGTTTCTTAGCTTTTGTCACAACGCATTGGATAATTAGAGGTTTGCACTGAACTAAAGCATCCATGACATGGACTCCCAGGTCCTGCAGACCAATGAACTCTGGGGCAGCAGAAGTGTACAGAAACAATGAAGTTCTGTCCAGTCCAAGTGCCAAGAGCACACATCTTGCTCTGCTTGGCCCCCAGCTGCTCTTTCAGCTTGTGGATGGCTTTCAGTTGAGAAGATAGGACTTGAACATGTTGTACAAAACAAAATGGTTCATTAGATAGCCCTCTCTAACACCACTTTCCAGCAGGACATTCAATGGGATGCACGTTATGTTTCAGCGTGTTTGGGCTCATAGTTTAACCACACATTTCAATCTACCTTTTGTATACGCAGTTGCTAGTATCTCCTCTCTCTTACCAGCTAATGTGGTGTGAGGTTGGGTTTTTAATGTTTAGAAAGCCAACACTGTTGCTTTCTGCAGCACTTTTTGGAATAATTTGAACATTTTCACCTTTGGAAGACATACTATATTACTAGTGCAGAGATCTACAGTGTCCTCTCCTAAGCTAGGGACAAGCACTGACAGCACCTTTATTTTTCCAGCAGATGTCCCCTAACTATACTACTGTTCAGGGAAATGCACGCTTTGATTAATCTAGCTTCATGCAGCACACATGTTCTACATGAACAATGCAAATGTGTGGGAGGGAATTGGGAGGAAGAGAGCAGAGGAGAAAAATAGATCAAGAAGTAGGAAGTGGTGATCACTCAGAGCATTGGAGAAGAAAGCAAGATGCTGGTAATAATCTCAGCAGAGAAAGGACGAATGCTGGTACAACATGCTTCACTATGCCCAACTCCATCTAGGTCAGGTTGCTGTGCTCTACACTCAGCTCTACAGGCATTTGGGAAGTCCCAAGGAGTGTTCCAAAAGAGCAATAATCACAGGATCTTCAGTGTATGTGTAGGCATATATAAAAACATGTTCTTAAGTATATACACGTATGAAGTTGCAAAATAGTTGCCATTTTTAGATGGAAAGGTTATCAGGCTAAGAGATTCCTTTACATGTTCCATGTTTGTGTAACATGGAATATGTTTTGTGTTTGACTTTGAATTATGGAAAAACATTTCATAACACTCCAGATTATGATTTTCCTTCCTGGAGACCCTGACTGTAAAAATGAGGCTGGAGGAGCAAGTTCACTTCCAGTTTTTTAATAACAAGATGGTGTCCTTAAGCTGGAGGAATTTTGTAATAATTAAACATAAGCCAGACAAGCTTTCAAGTAATCTGTGTGCTCCCTGAATTGTCTTATAGCTAAAGGCTTTAAATCCAACATGAGGTATGTGCTTCCTTTTGTCCACAGCTGCAAAAAGACACTGAGCAAAAATTCTAGATTTTATTATGAAGCTTTCTTGAGATTATGACTTTTTTTTCCTCCGTATCTAAACTTTAGAGTACCTTTCCTCTTTCCAGATTTGTAGCCTACAAAATCTTTGCACTACAGCATAGTGGGATTTTCAAAATTATATCAAACAAAATAGCCATTCTTAGCTACAGAAAGAAATTCAGAGGTAAATGCTTTAAAACCTTATGGCCTCATTCCTGCATAATGTGTAAAACAGACTGCTTGTCCTGCAATCAAAAACAAAAATCTGCTGGAACAGGATTTCACTATAGCAAACAAATACAACTGTTACTCTCTTCACAGCTTAAACTGACAATGAGAAACACGCTTATAATGAATTATTTCCTCTAGTTAGGAGTCAAGACAAAAATCTACCTATATGTCACTGCACTGTTTTCTGTTACAGAGTTTTGCACCTCTCATTTATCTTATTTATATAAAGAACTAGAGCACATGATGAAGAAGCAGAGAATGAGATAAATAAGTTTGTCAGTCTGGTCAAAAAAAAAAAGCTAAAAGGGGATGTTATCATTGTCTTCAACTACCTCGTATGAAGAAGACAGTCAAATGCTTCTCAGAGGTGCAAAATGAAAGGATGAGGAACAACAGGCACCAGCTGCATCAAGCAAACTTATGACTCATATTAAGAACCAAAATTTCACAAGGACAGTCATACTGTGTAATGAGCTGCCTAAAGCAGCTGTGGAGCATCCATTCTCAGAGTCAAAACTTGATTAGGAAAGGCTGTGAGCAGCTACCATTGAAGCCCTGCTCTAAGCAAGGGATGCAGGCAGATGACGCCTTGAGAGCTTTGCTAGTGTAGGTTATCCTGTAACACCATTGGATAAATATGAACCAGAAGGGTTTCATCACATTCTTGGGGAAGTGGGTGGGAAGTTTGTTTCTGAAATCTGGGAGATTTTTTTGTGGGATTGGGTTTTTTTTGTTTTCAACAACTTCCAAAATTTCAAGTTTATTTTACAGTTACTTTCCCTTTCTTAGTTTCCAGGAGTAACTATAAAAACCTCAGGGGGTATTTTAGTTTTTTCTTCAAAGTGTTTCTAGGGATAGATTTCAAATTATCAGAGGTTCTCTTCTAATTTAGGGATACTGACTGATCATAAGAAAAATGTATTGAGGCATTAGATGTATTTGTTTAAATAGCTGATATTGAAATTCAAACAGTTCTTCAAGCAGAATTCCTAACAAGAAGAATTTGTGACAGGGAGTCTACAAGATTTACTTTGAAGAAAAAATGTGTGTTTAAGAGATCCATGAACCTTCAAAAGAACACCTCCTTCAAAAGGCCCCACCTCACAGCTATAAGGGATTTTCAGAAGTTAATGTATTTACATAAAGTGGAAAGACTTGCAAACTGTACAAGGCAATTACTGGAAACAGTTGAACAAAATGGTCTTGATTTTCCTAGGTTTTTTCAAAGAAATCCATTATTTCTTTCATCTACACTAAAACTATAGGCCAAATCCTGTAGGCCTTACTGAAAAGAAAAAAAAAAAAAAAAAAAAAAAGTCATTTTACAGACCTCCTGCTGGTCTCCTGTACAAAGAAAATGACTACTTCAATGAGGTGAAGACAGAGAAAAGAAGCTTGAAAGTACAGTCCATATGGAAAGAAAAACTGCATTTAAAATGCACCCAATAAACACTAGAGCTCTATTATAGTACTTTTCAGCAGCTTTTTCTGACAATTATATAACTATATATAGTTATATTTATATATACAGACACATATATGCACATGTATACACACACACACTTCATTCCACATATAGCTACCCAGATTAAAAAGCCTATCACTTCCTATTTTTAGACATAACACATTAAAACCTATACACTCATTAGCCAATAGTTCCCTGAGATAGTGCTCTACGGTTTCTCATTGTTGCATGTTTCAAATCAACTTTGTGAACCTATTAAAACTATATTTCAGGAAGAGAAGGATATAAAAGATACAGATAAGCAGTAATGTCTAGGTAAGCAATTCAAAGTTATCTTTGCATTTATTTTTAGTTTTTCTTTAAAAACATTTTTCCCCCTTTTATTTTATGCATAAATATTTCTGCTTTCTGCATCTCACCTTTTACATTTCTCCTTATCTCTGGAATTAGTCATAAAATGCTTCAGGGAGAGGGGAAGAGACTTTAAAACTATTTTTGTAGCACAGAGTAGGTCTGGTAGAGCTTTTCATCAACATGTGTGTGCACATGCACACACGAGCAAGTGTACACACCAAACACCACACTTCCACTGAGAATCCTTCCCTGATCTGTAACTGCCAGTAAGGACCAAAAAAATTTCCTCACTGCAAAACATGGTAGAACAAATCTGGTATTTTTGTACACCAGTTCTCTAGATTTCATCAAGGGAATCTCTTCCCACTACTGTAAACACAGTAGTATTATTCAGCCTATGCAAGATAATATTTTTTAATCTGCAAATGTGTGACAATGTGATAAGAACACCTAAGAAGTAAAATAAGGCTACCCAATATCACCTCCTTATATGTATGTACCCAGTTCATCTCCTTTAGTAACTAGACATTTTTAATTAATTAAAAACTGGAGTAATTTTTAAAACTATCTTAAATAATTTAAAAATATTACTAACCATCAGTCCTGTTCCCACTAGATGAATGCTTCACACTGTTTAAAATCCTGTCGTGTATTTGAAGAGCAAAAATATAAGAACAGATTTTTCTATACATCATGCCCAGCATACAAATTCTATGAAAAATGTGATGGTTCTGTAGTTGAGAATATTGACACAGCTGACTATAAAGATTACAGACACAAGTATCTCCTAGTTACTCTCTGCATAATTAACAAGTTAGGTCTGAAATGCTAGGACTCTGAAATGACATCACCTCTTGTGGACACTTGGATGGTGAATTCTGAGGATGGTTACAAATCAGTAACTGAATCCAGCTTTCTTTTAGTATCTAGGGTTTATATATTGGCATACAGAGCTGTAACTGAAGGCAGTTTGCAGAATTGTGCATGAAGCTTGTTTAGGCCACCTTAAATTTATTTATTTCTTCTGAAAAGCCAGTCTTCCATAATTAATACTATGCTTTTGGGGGGGGGGGTGGGTGGGGCTGGGGGTGTCTGTTGGGTTTTCTGTTGATTTTTTTTGCCTTAAACTTCAATTTACTCTTTTGATTTTTTAATTGAATATAGATACTTCCTGTCTATTCTATATAGTGTTTTGGAGAGTAGAATATTTCCAGGGATTATTTTTTTGTTTCCAAAAATATAAGTATACATTTCTGATACCAGTATTTCATCAATAATGATACCATGGACAATAATATAAGGACAGCAGAGGAACTTCAAGATACCACAACTACGCAGTAGGCAAAAAGGTTTTCAAATCTTGGCATATGATTTAAGATAACAGCCCAATACAATAATCAAATTGTAGCGAGAGGGAAAGACGGGTAACATGATTTTAAAGTTGGTACTAATCACCGAGACCTAGGCATGCACCCCATACTGAAACTGTTCGAAATTCTTTCCACTTTTATTGTGTTTCATGAGAAAACAACAAGAACAAAAAAAAAACACCATTGGAATGAACACTATATGAAGAAGAAATTTTTTACTTTATGATTTCAAAAGTGAAGCAAAGGTTTTAATTTATGTCATTCTATGGTCGCTGCCATTTATGCAGCGACCCTTACTGCCATTTCCCTCCTAGTCATTCCATTCTGATGAGAATCTAGTATTTCTGCTATGAAACATTATTTAATGTGACGGTTTCCTCCAAATGGAGAGCCTACTGCCATTTATCTCCTACAATAACTCTGAGCATTAAGAGTCTGTGTAATCACTGCAGTAAATGCAAGGAAATCTTTCAGCCATTTGCCAATACTCAGACTTTCCTTTGCTCAGATTTCGAAGTGTGTCACTTTAAGGTTTCTGTGCAGAGGCTGTGATTTAGTAACATTACTGAAAGTCGTAGGCCTGAAAACATTTAACTGAGCTCTTGGTGATTTCATAGGAAGAAATACAGCCTCTCAGGCCTCTCAGTTTTCCCACATGGATATGGTGCAAGCTAGAGAATGCTAGCTATAGGAAGCATTCAGAGACTAGACATTAAGCAGCAGTTTTCCCACTTTACGCACTTCCCACCTGAAGCACTAGAAATGAAACTTAATTCATTGAAGTAACGTAGGTCCACTGCTTGTTCCCCACTTCTACCTGCAGTTGTTAGACAACCTGAAAGATGTCATGCAGTTCAGGAAAGGACTGGTCATCTCTGCATCCCTTCTAGACCAGGACACAGACAGGCTGTCCATAGACTCTGTGGTAGAGGTCCTGTTATGCCATAGCACCCATAGTTCTTGCCTCTGGGAATGCCTCTTTACTGCACCACTAATTTGCTCCTTCATAGCTCAAGCAACTGCTGGTAGACAAGGAACTAAAGCATCTTCATCCTCAAATGCTGGTAGGATTCAGTATGCACAAATCACATTCCTGCAGAGAACTCTGAAGGTACCCCTTGCAAAATTATATTTCAGGTCACTTTTCTAAAATAAACATAGATTCTTTGACAAGGTACTATGTTAAGATGTTATTAAGATTTGTGAGCTGAAAAACAGCACACGTCGAACCACAAGCATAAGTACGTTTTCACACAAACCTTTGGTTTGTTGGTAACAAGCCTATCAGATATTGTCTGGGGAGGGGGAATGTTCCCATAACCAAAGCATCCCTTTACATTTTTAATCTGCAAACTTCAAAACAGAAAAAATTTGTATAGAGGAAGTCAAAGTTACTGTAAACTGTCAGGTTTCCGAACTTCTTACCGCTAGCTCCCCTCCCACCCTCTAATTCACATACCTATTGACACAACTTTCTATGCTGTAGAGTCTTATTTCTTCAGTATCATCATTGCTGTAATGACAAGTGTTTCACATACTGCAGAACTGCAAAAACAGAAATGTGAGAGGATCAGAAGAAAACACTGATATCAAAGATATTACAATGAAAGAAGGTAATTTATACTGGAAAATTACAGGAAAATGATTGTGCTCTACCTGTAATGCTTCAAAGCAGTCCCCAGTGTAATAACATGTATTCCTGTTTTTTTTCTGGAGTATATAGGACATAGTATGCACATTATGAAAAATATATCAACCTGCTGCTATTAGAATCAGTTTGCACAACATTCAAAAAACCTGACACTATAACAACACACTTATTTCACATACACAGGTGAATGTTTCCCACCCCACCTTGCTGAAGCTTACAAGGAAAAAGTCTTGTTTTTTCATCACCATTTCTATCCCTCTCATTCCCAGGTAGGATTCATAAAAACACAGCTGTATGAGCGAGTGAAAAGGCTGGCAACGCTACATGTGCAAGTGGGTGCAGCAGCCTGCCTGAAGGTTGTACTGAATATGAAACACTGGACAGCCCCGCTGACAGGGAGCTGCTGACACCTACAAAATGCAGGCACTGCTCTCCATACTATCGCAGGTTATTTCATAAAGCCAGAGTCGCTTTTGTTCTGAACACAAGGAGGAGTCAAGTGGCCAGAAAGAGGTAGAAAAAGAACACTTTCTGAGATACTCAGTACTTTGGCATAAGGTGTTCACCCCTACCTAGAAAAGGGGGAGAAGTAAAATGGACAGCTGAACTGCTGTAATATTCTGAATTCTAGGACATATATCTACAATTATCTCTGCTATTAAGAGGAGGATCTCAGGTGGCTTGGAAGGAAAAGATGCAATAGGGCACACTAACAGAATAAAAGCTATTATTTGTAAGGCTTTTACTGAAGAATTTAAATTTATTTAATCTAACGTCAAGAAGGTTTTGAAAGCAAATATTGCATAGCCTTTTATCAAGCGTTACCTTACCATAAGCATGAAGCTCCTTTTTCTAATGTATCTTTTGAGTTTTTCAGAACAATGATTTTTCCTTTTAAGAGACTTCTATAATAGCCTGTGTCATGCTCTGGGAGAGAAGGCTCAATCCATGCAGCTTCTGCTGTCACCCACAGTGTCAAAGAAGAGTAATATAAATATTTCAATATTCTCAGACAGAAATATAGAGGTTATTTTCGTGTATACATAGTAGTCTAATGCTAATTCTTTCTCTAGAAAAATAAAACTTTCTGGGCATTTATTTCAAAGATAAATTAGGCAGTTGCTCAGAATAACCAAATTGATAATAATTTGTCTATATTTTCATTTCTAGCAGCTCCTGTATGACCATGTATTTACTAGAGAAAACTTTTCATCTTAACATTAACTGCATGTTAATGAAGTTCCATTTTATATTAAAAATATAAATAATGTAATAAAAAACATAAACCACCTTGTTCTTGCGATGACAGCACAGACCTCTTTAAAATGGTTCATGACACCAGAAGTCTCGTGGCTCTCTGCAAGGTCAGAAAATACTCACTGTGGGTAGACAACGAACTTCAAAAATGTTCCTAAAGTACAATACTTTGTTCCTCTTTGTCCTTTGCATCTCCCAGGCAAAGTTTGACCCCTACAACTTCTGTGCAATAACCACAGAAATACAGAGCCAACATCTCCATGCAGGGGTTGTGAGCGAGATGTATGAGGAGCACTTCCATGGTGGCCCCTGCCCCAAGGCCCACTGCTAAAAGCACAATTCTTGTCAGAAATGCACATTTTCAGCCTATTGCACTTCCAAGTCAATGATACACATCCTCTTTAACCTATCTCTGCATCACTACTCCTGGCATTTTCCATCCCACACAAAGGAAAATCCCAAAACAACACTGGGCCAAAAGCACAGCTTAGAGCCAAGTCTCACCCTTCCTCTGAAAAGGCGCCATGAGGGCCGCAACACCTCGGCAGCTGGCTCCCACCAGCTTCATCTCCCAGTCCCAACACCAAACCCTCCAACTGGGCCGACAACGCCAGGCCTTACTCCCTCACCTCCCACTTTCCTCCCCACCGGCTTTGCCCAGCGGTTCCATGCCCAACTAGCAGGTGGCCCAGCAATGAGCCTGTGGGAGGCACAAACAGTGCAAGGGGAAGGGGGGGGGGGGTGTCTAAGCTGGCCCCAGTTGCTGCTGTGAGACTGGGCATCTCCCACACATAACCCAGAGCAGATCATCTACATGTGGCCTCTGGATCCGGCGGCAGCGGCCTCCTTTAATGTACAAGGCCTGGTGCCCACACACAGTGCTGCTTTTCTGTTCAGCTGTAAGTGCGAGCTAGCTCTGACTGTCCAATTGCCATTCACAAGTTCTACCATGGTATTTGCATCTTAAAGAGTACCACATACATAAAGTAATGCTTTAAAAATTATAGTACCGGATTAGAAACACTGACCAGTTGATGACGCATCAAGCCATTGCCCAAAATATTCACCAGAGGTAGCTTAGAGAAAATAACATGATGCAATTTTTGCAGTGGCAGCCCTGAACATATAAGGAGAATCTCTCAGGAATGCCTCAGATACATCTCCTTGCTGGATAAAGCATCAAAATTCCTCACGCTAGGAAAACGTGAAGTGTGCTGCATGCAGACACACTGGCATTCTTTACACTCTGCATGCAGCAGCATAAATCAACCAGCTTTTAAAGAAGCCTGGCACAAAGTCAGGACATATTTAATGTGTTCTAACTGTGCCTGGTTTAGCTAAACTCTGAAATTACTTGCAAGTGAAGTGATCGAAAGAAAATCAAAACTGAAGGTGAATTTCAACCTTTTTTCCAAGCCTGTAAGAGGGACAAATGCTTTACATAAAACATACAGCGATCCCTATCAGCAGAACTATTTTCTGCAAAGCAAAACTCAAAACCATATTAGTAATTGATGGACTAGTTGTAAAAAAGGAAAAAAAAAAAAAAGAAAAAAAAAAGGGGGGAAAATAAGTGTGTTTACTGCATGAAGGCTTGACAAAAGTCCTTCCCCCTCTAAGATGAGGAACTGCCTAACATGCAAGGCTTGCTAGTCTCACAGCCACAGAGAAACAGAGAGCAGAAATACCATAGACATGATTTAAAGCAGTGAATAGGCTAAAATTCACATTCTGATTTCTTTTATGAAGGGAGGGTAATTTTTTTATTATTATTTTTATTAAACCAAAAATCCTAGAAGGCACTGGAAAGTGAAGAAATAGAGATTTTAAATCTCAGTGCACTAACACAAAGTACACATGTACTAGCATAAGTAAGTACACATACACATATTTTATTTTAGAACACTAATTCAAAAGCAGATCTTACAAAATAAGGAGAAACATACACCCCTCACCTTCATAATTGTACCAGGAAATTTTACAGTCCCTAGCTTAGCTAAGGCAACATCTACTCTGGTCTTAGAGACAGATTGCCAGTATTCGTCACTTTTCCACCCCAGGTTTTGTGACTTACCTTTCCAAATAACAACTTGCTTTATGAGGAGTGGAAAAAAAAAAAAAAAAAAAAAAAAAAAGCTTTCTTTTTACTTGTTCCTATTGTAGTATTGATGTTTTCACTAGAAGAAAGGAAATTCTTCTTACTCCTTTTATTCACTTTCACTTTAAGCTGGCCTTGTTCAGAGCTGGAATGAAATACAATGAGATGACTGAGAATTAAGATTTTGCGAAAGGTCAGCAAATTGGTTAAATGACCTTGAGCCATATACAAAGTCACAGCACGTAAGTACAGTACAGAGGACAACAGATTTAGCTCCTCAAGGCTGCAAAGTTGAACTGTTTTCTTTGTGGTATCTTTATTGATCTTGGTAAATCTAATTTGAGACAGTACTGAAATTTTCTGCTATACTACACTTGGTTTTCTTCAAGTGAATGTTTAGCTGTGACATGGATGCGAGTTGTTTGTTAGCATATATATACAAAACGTACTTACATGACTCCCCACTTCCCCACCCCGCCTGCCTGCACACATGCACTGGGGAGGCTGCAAACTTCTTTTGGGGAAGGCAACAATGCTAAAAATCAAGAGGATGTAATAAAGGGAAGAGGCATGCTCTTTTTGCAGTAGGGTGGGAAAGAAGACTGCAAATAGGTGCACTGGGAAAATAAAAAAAGAGGAAACATTATTTGAAATGAAACATTGCACGCTGGGTCTGGCTGGGACGGAGTTACTTGCTTTATTGCAGCCCACACGTTGTGGGCTTGTGACTAAAATAGTGTTGGTAGCACACCGCTGTTTTAGGCATTGCTGAAGGCAGTGCTCACAGGGTGTCAAGGCTTTCTCTGTTATTCACTTTGCCCCTGCAGGGAGCCAGCTGGGGAGGGTAAGATGCTGGGAGGCATCATACATAGCCAGGACAGCAGCCCAGAATGGCTGAAGGGATATTGCATGCCACGTAATGCCAGGCTCAGCAATAAAACTAGGGATTTGGTCTTTCCAAGGTAGCCACTATTTGGAGGCTGACTGGGTGTAGACCTTGTGGAAGGTGGTGAGCAACTGCTCTTGTATCACTTCGCCTACTGCCTCCACCCCTTTCCCTCACTTTTTAAACTTTTTTATCTCGACCCACAACTTTTTTAGCTTTTGCTCTTTTGATTAATCCTTGCACCCATGCCACTGTGGGGGCGTGAGCAATCTGCTGGGTGGACACTTACTTGCTGGCTGGGGTGAAAACACCAGACTCAGAATAGGAAATAATCACAACCATACTGGTGGTCAAATTATAAATTAACCTGAAAGTTTTAGAGACTATAGCACTCTTTTTTTTTTTCCACTTTTTAAAAATTATTTATCTGCATTGTCCCATCACATGGGTAGTGAAAAAAAAAGGATACATACCTTTTTTCTTAATTTTGCTCCAGAGAGTTGAAGAGATTTTTAGAAAAAAAACAATTAAATACAAAGCTCATGCTGGCATTCTCTCAATGTTAAATCAACTATAGTTGCAAACATAATTACTCATATTTAGACACAGACCAAATTTAGGAAAAAAATGAGTCGGTTTACAGATAGGTGTTCAACATACATTAGGCAGATGGCTATGCCATCTGAAGCTGGGGCTCTCTCAACAGACTTGGCCAGCAGTCAATAAGCTCACCCAGACAGTATGGCAGCAACCAACCTCTGGTAATACTTTAATATTTATTCATCTTTGCTTACCTATTTGTTCCCATATTTTTCAGGCCTCTGGGTGAAATTCAGGCTGCTGATGTCAACTGTGCTGATGTCAACAGAGCGAGAATGTCACTGTCAGAAAATGTAGTGAGAATCCTAGCTTACAGACATAATGACAACTTCAGTACAAAGTTCATTACTATTTTTCTTTTAGCATAAGCAAACATGGTTGTTGAATTCAGAGAGAAAAGAGCATGATTTTGAGAAATTTGATGGTTTTCACTGCATGCATTTTAATTTATGCACAAGGACCTTTTGACATTAACTACTCTTTCTCAACATGATATGTCTTACTCCATTTGAAGGTGCTCCATTTTCATAAGAAAAGCAGTCCTCATCATGATGTAAAGAAAGCTATGCAGTTATGCACCCTGCCTTTCCTTGCTTAGGCCTTTCTAGGGCAACAAAACAAAAGGCGCACACTGACACACAAAAGCATCCACACCAGCTGCCCTGCCTGCCACGCTACTGATTTTAATGCTTTATCATTGAATCGATGTCACTGCTTTGAAGCTGTAGCCAGAACAAAACGTACGACTTAGTAGTCATAGTAGCTCATTTGGAAAGAGTATTTTTTTGTAATAAAAAGAATGATTAAAAAAAAAAAAAATGTGTGTGCTTTGGGAAATACAGCCACAGTGACAATGCATGGGAGACCTTCAACTTCAACACATTTCAGTGGAAACTTTTCCTGCTACACTCCTACATACAGGAGAGCCTGTGCACACTTAAACCACAATAAAAGGATGCCACAGCACTGCCTTTACTGCTCTGTGTCAGTGGCAGATGGACTGAGAAGTTGTTACATTCATGGTAGGTAAGGCTCAATCTGAGTAACAGCAAACAGATTATTTTTCCAAATAAAATAATCTGAACTACCTGGGTTGAATTTACCCACTGGCCCTGACCTTCCATCTGCAAAGAGAAGACAGCAGCTGCACTGCCTCCATCTAAACTAGAAATGCCTGATGTAGAGTGCTTCTGCTGGTGAAGCTGTGGATGAAGCAGAGGAAGCCCAGCAGGGTCTCTCATCCCTTGTATGACTCTTCAATCCTTTGCTCCACGGCTTTGCTTTGGGTGAGCGAGAATGCCAGAACTGAGCCCATTTTTCCCTTTCTGTCAGTGGGGATAACCAGAAAGGGCTCAGGAAATTCTGGGGACCAAGATAGCAGGATGATATGCTGAGAAGGCAAGGGAGCAGTCTTTTAAAAAAACACCAAATAAAAAACTCCAAAACCAAAATACTTCTCTCTGTCCTATATCGCTCTAGTAACACCAGTCCGCCCCCCAGCCCCATCACCAGTCACCACATCACCTTCTCTTTTCCAATTAAATGAGTCTGGAGCTGGCTTGGAAAGAAAGCCAGCAACTATGACATAGAGAAGTTTCTTATTAGCTTGTGTGATTAACCAGGAGCCTATTTGGCCTGTTGGTGGCTTAACCTATTTTATTTTAATGAATTATCCATGAAGTGGGATACACAGAGGTGCCACGTCAACATAGCCTGAAATCATCACCATCATCACACAAGCTCTGAAATTAGTTCTAAGAGGCAGTACTTTGTGTGGAGTCTAACAAAATGTGTATAAGCACTCACCAGCCAAAATAAATAATCTTCTCCCCTGCAGAGGTGTACCAGTACCTGCCTGATGCTGTGAGGAATGCCAGCATGGCATGCCATCACACTGTATATGAACCACAGGAAAATTATACAAGTAAAATTATAAATTGAGGTATTTTTTGATTCAGAAAAACATTGAAATACATTACATCGGCAGCTCAAAAGAACTGTTGAAGAATTTTATCAAATTTTTAACAATGGAAGAGCTTTGTAATTTGTTCAAGGGTTGGGGTTTTTTCCATTAAAAATTCATCATATAGATATATTTCTTGTGAAATATTAATTAAAATTTACAGACTGTAAATATCAATTCAGATAATTACTGAGATAC
Source organism: Microhierax caerulescens (assembly GCA_035590215.1). Classification (NCBI taxonomy): domain Eukaryota; kingdom Metazoa; phylum Chordata; class Aves; order Falconiformes; family Falconidae; genus Microhierax; species Microhierax caerulescens. Next base: position 974,441 of record JAVJGJ010000030.1, read on the forward strand.
ATGTAACATAATTACAGCATCGAGAACTGCTCTGAAAAGTCAAAAGATCTGACCCCTGATGCTTTCAGCCAAGTCCAGAAACTCTGAAACAGAGTTTAGTTTGCTAGCAGCTTTATAACATTTCTTGTAGCAATGAGATTTGCTTGACAAGATCCTTTGCCTAGAATATACTTTCAATGTCTGAGACAAGCCTGACAATTCTGTTTCCTATTTAATTTTTAAGTAACTACTGCTTTAAAGTTCTGAGCCCAGGTTTCGTGCCCCAAGTAAACTAAATCTCTTCATTTTTACTTTAATTTTCCACTTGTGCTTTTCTTTGCCAGTCAGATAATTTGGAGCCAAGCCCCAGTGGCACAACAGGCATCCTAACCCTACAGTTTCCATATTTTCTGTACAATTGAACATCACTTGCTCTTCTATGTCTGAATAAAATAAACTTCAAGGTTATACATTACAATCAGCTAAAAATAGTGCCATGTCTGCTTTCTTGCAGCTAGAGCAGACCCCTGATTTCAGTGCTGGAGGTTACGAGGCATCTCAGTTTCTGGATGAAGGAAGAAACTCATTGGCTAATACTCTATAAGAAATAGACATTTTCCTGAGAGAGTGCCTGGGTGGAATTTGGCTCCATGATATCACTAATCAGAAAACAAACCCACTTTTCTAAGTCTTCATGCGACTGCACAGCTGAAGACAGTAATAGGGCAAGAGGCATCTCCAGCCATTTTCTCTCAAGCCTGCAGCTATTGGGGGTGGGGGGGAATGCCAAAAAATCCTCCACACAACTTCGTAACAATAATACACATTTCCTTATAAGGCCTTGCAGCAAGCAAGTAGCATGGCATAGATGCCCTAGGACGCCCCAAAAAAGAAAGGGCCCTACAGCAAGGACCATTAGCAGAGAGCAACAAAGAATTTTTGCACATATGTATTTCATAATATATATGCAGAAATTATATCTATATACACATACATCTACCTAACTGAAGTCAGAAAAAGACATTTACATCAGAAGGTGATCTCTGGTCCAGACATAGCTGTGTCAGAAGAACTTGCAATAAATGTGCTTTACTTATGCTATGAAGTATTGAAAAAAAAAAATTTAATGATGCATCTTGGCATATCCCCCTCCTGTGCTGAGGCACATGTGACAGTGGGGATTTGTTGTTTCTTCAATAAAGATTCAAAATCTAAACATACTGCTTATTCATGCAGTAACTTACAAGACTATTTTCCTACCATAGGGAACAGGGTGTGCATCTACAGCCATGCTTTTGTGTTCATAAGGACATAAAAGTAAGACCTAGATATGTTCCCAGAGTCTGGATCTTAGAGCTAATCCCACAGCTTCCCACCACGGCACTCATCTACCTCATGGCAGATTACAACACCTCCACACCACATGCTTTTTTAAACTTTAGTTCCTAATGAATTCATTCCCAATGAAGATTTTTTTTAAAAAGTGAAAAAAACTAACGAATAATGTTAAGCAGTAACACCAAACAGAAGCCTACAACCAGTTCACTATGTTCAGCCAAAACTAGTTGTTGACCAAGTCTGATTCTTCACACTCAGGGAATGGTTTTTGTATTCCAAGAAATATATTTTTTCCCCAGTTCTTCTGACAAGATTAACTATATTTTGCTTCAGCAATAAAAGCTTAAAAAAAAAAGTTCTTCATTAAACTACAAGCCACTTGGAGTATTCTTCTCTTCCGAATGTGTTGATCAGGCACTTCAGATCTTCTGTGACCCTGAGGAGGGGACAACATTCCTTTCAAGCTCACTACAGTGTTTTTCTGATTGCACTAGCAGGCCTTTTCGCCCAGCAGCAATCCAGGCAGAGCCAGCTGGTTTGGTGCAATCTGGAAGGCTGTTGTAATAACAGACAGCACAAAAAACACAAGGAAGAGCCTGCCGGCTGTATAAAGCTCCCTCCAAGCTCCGGTCCCTGCAGAAGTTCACCCGCCTCAGCAATCAGCATGACCAGCCAGTCTCAGGGAATCCAGCAGCTTTTGCAGGCAGAAAAACGTGCCAAGGACAAACTGGAGGAAGCCAAAAAAAGTAAGTAGCTGGACTGCTTTTACTGTAGCTTTCAACTGTAAGGCCTTCAGAATTACAGTGGCTCAAAGAAAAACATTATTCCATTTGTATACATCACAGCTGTGCTGCTCCTATTCTTTCTTCTCACTTGCATTACTGCTGTGCCTTGACTGCAACCAGCCATTTAACCAAACCTGAACATTCAGTTTGCTTAAAATTCTGTGTGCACACACACATGCCTTATTACATTAAACAAGATTTTCTTTGTTATATTCATCCTGTCAGCTACATTTATTCTTGCTTTATCTCAATGCCAATAATGTCATTACACTCTTCCTTAGCTATTTAAACTAGAAGCCTACACACCTCTGGCTGCCAGCTCTGGAGGACCAAGGTACAAACTCTCTATTTCTCTTTATAGGTCTTGTATAAATTTTTCAGTGCTCCTCTTTACTTACAAAATCTGGTAACTTGCTTTCTAATCTCAGCTGGGCTTCAAAAATGTTATATGAAAACAAAGGGAGAATTCAGCACAATGACAGTAATCAAAGTCATGGTATAATCACAAGCACTGTCAGTACTGCAGTAGGTCATTCATACAAGTCTTATTACATAGCACAAGTAATCACCAAGTGATTAATGTTCAATTTAAAATAAATGTCGTTTACTGAATGCCTAAATGCCCAGGGTAAAGTATGTGTAGATATCCAATAATAATAATAAATTCAAGTATTTTTATTCTATAAGCAAAAATTAATAATAACAAATATAGAAATGAAGGCATCTGCTAGAATAATTTAAATCAAAGAAATAATTCTCCTGGTAGAGTCCTTCCATTATCATTTTCCTTCATTTTCTGCATTCATCTCCCAGTAATTTAATGCAAAATATGGTGACTTTATTCTCCTGAATGTAGGTACCAGCTACATATGAGGCACTGACCTACATTAGCACTGAAACTTTAATACTGTTTCATGGAGTTACCTTGATTCAGAAACCGGCAGCAGGAAACAATGTTGTCCTGCAGGACTCAAATGCATGAAGACAATGTCATGTGGAGCAAGAGGCTGATGAAGGAATATATTTTGTTTTCCAGAGAGATATAGGAGCTAAACAAAAATGATTTCTGTAGTTTCTATAGTCCTTCTACACAAAAATCAGCATTACTGTGTGTTCATTAATTATTAGTGTGACATGTTAATTCATACAGCAGGAGACATAAAATAAGTAGAAAGCCAATATCACTTCCCTGAGGACCTGGCCGCTGCCTGTGCCCCACAGCCTCGCAGGAGCAACAGAGGAAGGGAGAAAAGCAGAAGAAAAAAAACAATCTCCCACCTTCATAAAAGAGAAGGCTCACAAAAAGACAATGTTTGAGGGTTGCTGGTCCCAGCCTAAAAGCAAGGAATAATTAAGTGATTCAACCTTTATATAGCCAAACAAAGTGCTCTGGGTGGGATGGTTCTTATCTTCTCAGGTAGGGCAGAGGAACCACACTGTTCTCCAAAGCAAGAACGTGTGTAACCTGGAAAGCACAGCCCCCAGCGAGGGAGTGGGAGTTCAGTGTGAACACAGGCTGCAGAGTCAGGCCTTAAGCTACGACAGCTTGATGTTGATTACCCTTTAATTTTGGGTTTGGGTTTCTTTTTTTGCTTTGTTTTCATTTCATTTGGGTTTATTTTTAAAACCAAAAAAATCAACTTTGCTTTTTCAAAAACAGCCAGTTAAAAAGAGGTTTTGTAAATTAAGGAACTCCAAAAATGAAAAGTATCTTTATAACATAAAAGTAATGACCAAAGATGAATGTCTTGCAAAATCTAGACATAGTCATAGGTGTATTTAACTCTGCAAATAACACTCCCCTGTCATCGACTCAGCCCTAAACAGAGTGTTTGTGATAAGCACTGGGCTTCTTACAGAAAAACTATCTTCCAGACCCCTCTGAGACAGAAACTTGAATTAAACCACTGCCTATGCTTACTTCATTACTAGTACACTAGTAGAAGTTATTCAGCAGCTACAGAAAAACATCCATGAAGAATTTGGTGATCAGTAAAAATACTCAATAAAAGTATTTCATCAATGATTTTCTTCTCTCTTTGAGGGCTAAACATTTTTTTGCCTTTATAAAAATTATTAAGGAAAATAAAAATTTCTCATACATTGAAATCAAAGGGGGGGAGGAAGGGCAGGAGCAGAGAAGACAGAGCCAGATTCTTTTCAATGGCATCCACTGAAAGGGCAAGAGGCAACAGCAAAAATTTAAGCATAAGAAAACAGCTCTGTATCTGTGAGGGAGGTCAAACCCAGGAACAGGCTGCCCAGAAAGACTGTGGAGTCTCCATCCTCAGAGATGTTAGAAACCCACTGGATATGGCCCCAATCAAGCTGTCTTTGCCGAACCAGCTGTGCACAGGGGGTCAGAGCAGATCCTGGAGGCCCCTTCCAGCCCCAGCAGCTCTGTGTGATCCCATGAAAAACCTCAAGCATTTCTAAGGGATTTTATTCCTAGGTACACCAGATCAAGGGCAAAAAGTTTAACTGACTAATGAAGTTGCAAATTCATCTACAGCCTAAAGACTTTTTGTTCATGTTAAATACTGCCAACAGTTTCTACAAGGGCGCAAATAGCAAAGCTCTTGTGAATTTTAGATCTCATGAATCACACAAGCAAGGTCAGGTTTCTGATTTGGGTTTTCCTAAGGAGTACTCCACCCTGGATTTTGTGCTAAAGGAAGCATTACAGCTAATCTAACAGAACAGTTGTTCAATAATCATTACAGAACAATCATTGGACATAGACATAACCCCCCATGGCAGGGGGGTTGGAACTAGATGATCTTTAAGGTCTCTTCAAACCCAAACCATTGCATGATTATTATAAGAAACATTATAAGAGGCTTGCAGCAAAGCTATAAAATAAAATAAAATAAAATAAAATAAAATAAAATAAAATAAAATAAAATAAAATAAAATAAAATAAAATAAA
>JAVJGJ010000030.1:986418-1027440 GCA_035590215.1 Microhierax caerulescens
AGTCCAGGGCAGTGATCTTGCTGCGCACCCTCATCACTGCCCTAAGGATCTTGAACTCCACCATTTCATGGTCACTGCAGCCAAGGCTGCCCTCGAGCTTCACATTCCCCACCAACCCCTCCTTGCTGGGGAGCACAAGGTCCAGCACAGCACTTCTCACTGGCTCTTCTATCACTTGGAGAAGGAAGTTATCATCAACACATTCCAGGAACCTTCTGGATTGCTTAGCTTATGCCCTTACAAAAGTATTCATATTGTTCAATGATGTTAAGTATGTGGTTACGATAAGTAAATAAATAGATGTTTCACACATCAGACCAAGACGCCTTTTTCAGTTGCCTAGTCTCCATTCTCTCATTCTTGTGATATCCTAATTTAAGCAACTAAGCAATAGCTTTTCTCCCATTAAGAAAAGGAAGTATTATCCCTTCCAACTCCTAAAATTCTAGCTGTAGAGCAGAAAAAGACCCCAAAAAATCAACATCAGCCCAAGTGTCTCAAATATATCAACTTTCAACGCAAAAGGTCTACAGCCCCATCAGTTAGAAAGAGATTTTTACCTCACCAACTAGCATAGCAATGTCTTGTAGAGATCCATGCAGCTCTACCAACTTGACACAAAACAGGTAGACTGAGATACATCACCATTGGGTTGTTATGACACGTCCAACACCTGTTTCATGTAAAAATTTAAGCATCACATTCTCATCAAACCTTTTACTCCATCCCTACTAGACCCAGGAACTACCTTATGCCCAGTCCTACAATGACACAGGTGGGCTTGATTTGACAAACCCTCAGCATTTTACTTGAGACAAAAGTAACGATTCATAGTGAACACAATTACGTAAACAAACTTGTTCAGGAGGAAGGCTCTAGTTTCCACTACAGTCTAAAATGCCACCTTATAAATCACCCTCCTGTTTAAAAAGAAAAGAAAAATAAATGTTTTCTATATTTTCTAGGCATTGGTAGAGAATACCAGTGACCTCCTTTTTCTCTTAATCACTCACCTCTACATTTAGCAAATGTTGAGGGGGGTGGGTGAGTGGGGAGTGTGAGAAAAGGACAAAGCCTGAAGTTGCAACTCAGTTTGGTAGTGGTTAAGACTTATTTTGTGGCACTTTGGAAATCTGCCAGGTCTAAACAGAATCCAGTTGGTGTGGGATGAAGGGATGCTGGCAACCCATCAGTACAGCAAATCTTACAGAATAACGTCTTTTCCCATCAGTGACAACTAAAATCTGTTATCTGGCTGCTACTATTGCTGAAAAGGGAAAGACAGTTATTTATTTAAACACTAAGCTGTAATTTTTAAAAAATAGCATTTGTGTTATGAGATAATGTGTAGTTGCAAAGATTTCTGTTAGCAAACCAACAAGCTTTTCATTTGAAGTGTGCTTTCACACAGGGAGTTGTATCAGAAGGTAGATACTTGTGTGACTGGTTTTCAATCCCAAAGTACCCTACATAAATCACTTCAGCTCTTCTGACCATTCTTGTGCAAATAGAGATGCTGTTGACTCTTCTCAAAGCTTTGTCTGTTTTATTATGCCACATGAAATACTTCTGATTATGGCAGTGTGCTACCCCCAACCTATGCTCACGTATAATCACCTGGAGCGGTTCTGATGGATGCATCCGACTCAAATCAGGGAAGACCAATAATGACATGATAGTCAAGGGCTAATTTGAACAATGTACCCACCTAAGTGCTGGTCAAGGTCCCACTCAAGACAGGTTTGAAAGAAACTAACTTCTGCAGTCCATATGCAAATATGTCTAAGAGTCAATTATCTTACTCCATAAATAGTGGACAGCCCAGAACCCGTTGAGCTCTCCTGCACAGCACCATCTCCCCTTCAGTAGGGACACCCCTTAAGGTTACCCCTCAAGGCTGAGAGATTCCTTGCTGCAACAGGTTCTCGGTAACTGATTAACAGCATGCTAAACTTTGAAAATCTTCACTAAGTGGTATAAAGAATTGATTGTGCATATATAATCCTTTAGATATAACCATTGACCAAGTCTGAGACTAAGTCTGCATGCAGCCGCACCTAATCTCCCCTCTGAGAAGGAGTTTGGGACACAAGGGGGTCCTTTCTGAACCTCAGCACTCAACAGGAGGGTCTCCCTGAGAGATGTGTCTGACCCTGTCCTCTGTGCAGTAAATAATCACATGTACCTTGCCATAAAATTTTGTTAAACAATGGTCATATTTACTATCAAGCTTTGTTAAATTGCTGTTTCATACCAATAAACACATTGCTGCTTCTCTCTTATGTGTGGAGTCCGTCACTCCATCTGTGATGCCGACATAGAGAGATTAATCTTTTGGGATACAGTGAAGAGTGTGAAGTAAATCCCTGTGTCTTCCCCCATTAGGAAAGGGGAAAAGGCTGAAGCAGGCCAAAGAAGAAGCCATAGCCGAGATAGACCACTACCGGTTACAGAGAGAGAAGGAATTTCGGAACAAGCAAACAAATGTAAGTAAGAAACACTCTTTTGTAATGTCAGTCTGCTCAATGGTAAAACAAATTGCTTCAAACAGTGTCACCTGGAGACTTCTGCAAACAAACATGATCATACCAATTAAACACAGAGCTATCACCTATGATGTGTATATGTTTCATTTTGACTTCTTCACAAGTTTTGAATGCATTTGTAGAAGGTATTGTGGAGTTTCAGCACCAAAACTGTCCAGCTCCTGTACTTGGTTCATGCTTGTCCTTTGAAGATATATCTCCCTTAAGGCAAAATACCTTCGGGTTCTCTTTCTTTAACTCCTGACAGACCTCACTCCTGTCTTGAAACTGGAGGTTTCAGTAAGGTGGATGTTTCAGTAAAAGCAAAGATTTAAAATCTTTCTTTCTGTTTCTGTTCCACCTTAGCTGACTTTTTTGACTGCACATAAGGCCGCATCTTTGATGAACTGAAATCACCAAAACTTTGGAGTTTTTCACTACATTTTCATAGTAAAAGTGGCCTGGCTGATATTTTCATATCTGAATTAAAGTACATTTTATACACTTATGTCATCTTGCAGTTCTCTCTACTATACTCATGAAGGTTCATAAACAGTTCTCTCTTTACTTGGTGACCTTCCTCTTACATTCTTGTTCTTGGTTTTTTCCCTTGCTTGTTTTGTGCAAAGGCAAGGAAACTACACGTGCAAAAGCAGTTACCAAAAAAAGCCAAACAGGTCAAATAAAAACTGCTATACAAACCTGTCATTTCAGTCACACTTCACATAAAACATTTCCCAGCAGAGATGAAGCCTTAGGAACAGATATACACCCAAAGTCTCTTAACATACACTGCCAGCCCCCAGACACACTGTCACGCAGCCAGGCCAGGTGTAATTGTCTCACATGCACAATTTCAGATGTTTCCTAAAATAAAGCAAAAAATACCTCTAAAATTTGTTCATCTTTTCATTCAAGTCAGACTTCTGGTTGTAGATCTTAAATAGCAGAAGAGAAAACATGTTGCTTTGGTGTGAACTCAATTTTTTTGTCACAAACAAAATTAAAACTGAATGGAAATGCCACTCTGTCAACTGAACATTTCACACAAGCAGGACAGAGCACATATAGCTCCTCGAAAGGCAGCATGTTGTACAAGGTCATTGCAGTCGTCCTTCACATCCTCTGACCCCATTATGTTGAGCATTTATCTACCCAGAGAAATGCCATCATTATCAACCTGTGCCTGGAAGGCAGGCAGGAGTTCCAGCTAAACCAGTGCAGAGGGAAGCCTGATGCCCAGTTCAGTTTATTGGCTCAGGTATTTGGACAGAAGTATTTTTAATTCTTTTAATTAATTAAATTCATTTAATGTGATTCCTCCTCTTACTTTGTGTTGCTGTATGCAAATTGGGATAAATTTTCTCATACTATGAGATGTTCCATATCAGTTCAGAATGAGCAACAGCAGCAATAGAAAACAACAATTAATTTGAGGTTAGAGTGACAATAAGCAAGATTCTTTTTTCAGCCTATACAAAATTTAAGCACAGATCTCAAAACAATTTTGCTACTGCTTATGGTGTTTACACGCATGGTCTGAGATCACTGAACTGTGGAGATGCACAGCCTAGTTCTGAATTCTGTGGCTTCCAAGTCAATGTAACTTTTAAGCAACTTTGGAATGACCCTAGCATAAAACCAGTATGGGAAAACACGGGACAGATCTTCAAAGTCAGCAGAAGCATTGTCTGCATTCCAACAAGAAAAAGGTCTTCAAATTCAGAAGCAAAAAAAAAAAAGGGGGGGGGGGGGGCAAGGGGGGGGGCTGGAGACGGACTACAGAGAAGAGTAAGGATCAAGTATCTCAAGTTATACTATTAACATGTTCCCAGTCTGCAGAGGCTCTTCTTAAAATTATGATACTTTTCTTGAGGTTTTTCAAAAGTATTTAATAGCTGGATAATATGCAACCATCTGGGATCTCTAGAAATTTATTTTCCCCAGCGGAAAAAAACAGCTTCATAAATCTGGTCTAAACTGTACAATCTTTCCCACATCCACATGAGACCCTTACAGCTTGTCTAAATGCTACAATAAAATGCCAACTAAAAATAGTTACCACAGAAAACTATAATCTTTTCCCAATATTTACAATGACGTCTACATCCTGTATTTCTTCCAAATAGAAAAGTGTTTTACATCTGGATTATGAACGAACTTCCTACTATGTTGCCAGGTACTGATAAAATAGAATTGCAAAGGTGATTTCTGAAAAAAATCTTAAATCAGCTGCGTTTCCTTCTTTTAAGGACTCAGTTGGGCTGAAATCTTGTGGAAAATAAATCAAATGACTGCCTCCTTGTTTCTGGTCATCCCCTAGGTACCCCACTAACATCACAGCTTCATTTCAGCTGCTAGTCTACCCCAGATAACCATGGCAGGAACAAGAAGTGTATGTTACATATTCCTTTCTTACTCTGTCAGCATGCAGAAATGTCTTCTGCTCTCCCCCATGGAACTTTTTAGCTGGAAACCAATTTCTCTCCTGGTATCTGAAGGACTTTTTCCATAAGGGAAGAATTCACGGGATGTTGGGGCAGTGGGGGAGGAGGGAGCAAAGTCACGGATTTGGAACGCATGCATCTGTTTATAACATAACCTTGCTAAAATGTTCAGCAAGTCCAGAGTTAATTAAATTCTAAGCGAATGTCCTGATATTAACTGTGCCAGAAGCTGTCTGGTATTTCGCCAGATAAGAAAATGTAACATTAAAAGACCTTGTCTGAGGCCTGTTGAGGGTTATACATCACTAACTGCTGAAGACATTTCAAGTACTCTGAAACTGTAATTATGCATTGTCAGGAAGCCTTTCCCATGTTTTGCTCCTTAGCCACGCTCACATTCATTCTCAGTGAGGCCAAACGAAGCACACTGGTGATAGAACTTAGTTGACTAGTCATTAAAATAGAAAACAAATTAAAATGAGCGATATAAAAGACAAAATGTGCACAATGTAGTTCCCACAGTGAGCTGGGAAACTTTCATCACATGGGGAGATTCCCATTGCTAATGAGCAGATGAAAGAGTTCCCTTTAGTCCTGTTTTTACGTGTACAGTTCAACCTAGATCATATTCTTAATGTTAGGATGAAGTGGCATGTTTGCATTATGTTTATGCTAGAGGATGAAGAAAAGTACAGCAAATATAGTCATATGTAACCCTTTATTTTGCTCAGAGGACTTCTGCTTTTCAGGTAATGGGCTCCCAAGGTAACCTCTCTGCTAAAATAGAAGAGCAAACGACAGAAACCATCCGAAACCTCTCTAGCAACTACCACAAGAACATGGAGAGCATGATGAAAAAGCTTTTGAGCACAATTTGTGACATCAACCCTGAAGTTCACCCAAACTTCAGACACACAGTTTAAGATCCATTGATGTGCTGAGGAAGGATGTTTGTAAGAAGCAGCCTTCTTTCCTGATAAGCATAAATATTTCCTCATTTATTGTTTCTGTATGTGTGAGAAAAAAAGGAACACTAAAGAGAAAAGCACAGAGTTCCATACTGGCTTTTGATGTGACAAGAATTATACAGGATTTCACAAGCATTTGTTGAAATACTGTTTCCTGTTGGTAGCTAAACCCCTGTCATTCAGATGGGGGCAAGCCAGCAACAGCAGAATAAATGATTATTTGACACCAGCAGCTTTTCAGTGGGAATCTTGACTCCTTTTGTCTTATAAAATGTTCTGTACTAAGATGTGGTGTTGCATAAAGTCTGTTCACCCCAATCTTCATTGTACTTCAAGCCACGTGAAACAGAGTATCACAAAAACTTAAATTATTTCTCTTTTTCTTGTGACACATGGAGTGGTCAGGTGCGGCGAATGAAGAGACGGGACACAGCTTGATGCAAGCAAGATGTCAACTTTATTGTACTCCATTACAAAAACTTAAATTATTTCTCTTTTTCTTGTGACACATGGAGTGGTCAGGTCATGGAACATATAGGAACTCTGTAGCTTTTGGTCAAAAACAATAGGTCAAAATATTTTTTTATTTTTGTATGCTAATTTAAAGCAAAATATAGCTCACGTGTACAGAATTATGTTCAAAAGCCAACTGAAAATATTATCCTGTTGTTTAACTACACCACAAACTTTATACAGCTTTGTTACGTCTGAAAAGCGAGAACAGGAGTAACCATTATCTACAAAACTGCTTTGGGTCAAGGCATGGACTAACAATTCCATCATTATCTACGCAGTTACACTGAAAGCACAGGAATTCATGGGCTCAAACTCCACACCAGTTGGGCTAAGTGGTACCTTAACCCACAGGTTGTTCACAGAAATCATGTCAGTTAGAGCTCACTTCGTTTGCCCTGAGTGACCTCGAGTAATACTTCCCTCTGAAACGGCACAGATTTCCCTTGGAATAAATTCTACTGAAGTTAGGAAAATAGAATATAATCTGGTGCTTTCAAGGTGAGGCCCATTAAATCTGACGGGAGGCACTGATGAAATGGGGGGCCCGACACACCTGCATCATGAACCCCCTTTAATGCTTTGTCTCCACTACAAAATCACACTGAATTAGAAAAGAAGCTTGAAAAATTGCAATGACTAGCAAACAACAGTCATGATTTTCAGTCTGTGTAGACACAGACAAATCATTTCAATTTCACAGCAGCTAGTCATAGGCAACCTCCTGCTCCAGCGAGGTTTATACAACTGACATGCTGCCATGTGTAAAATGACCGTAAAGCTGTAGTCACCTTAATGTCAGCAAACATGATTCCTCAAGGCTGTTCCTGGATGCTACATAATCTCCAAACCCCGATTGTCAGAGTCTCCAGTGCCTGATTATATTCTCTGGGGACACAAGAATGCTGAGGAACTGGAAAGAGACTAGAAATCCTACTGACATCAGCTGAAAGGCTCATTTATTTGGGAGTGCTTTGAATCAAGTTGTGATAGGCTTTGATTTACCGAGGCGATGAAGGAACTCCCGTCCCAGGCTATGCGCAGGAGCCAGCGCAGGCACCCTTCCGTGTGCCTGGGCCGTCGGGATCACCTCGCCGCCTGGGCGCACGCATCTTTGGTTTGGGTCATGGCTGCAGCCCCACTGTGGTGCTCAACTGTGAAGCACTTACCTTCTGTGAACTTAAACAGTCACCAAGCTGGACACTACTCTCTCACAAGGACTCGCTGCAGTGTTCATGGCTGCCCCCCTTGCCCTTCTGAGCCACCACAGCACCCTTTCCACCGGTTATCACTTCTAAATGCACCAAAGCGTCGCAGGTTCAGGTGCAGAACTAACCCAGTGAGGCTTCCACTGCCAGCTGTACAGGGTAACCACACATCCCTGCACAGCCAGAGCAGAACTGCCACAGCGTGGTGGGTAGCAAACTGGAGAAGCAGCTGCTCAGGAAGCCAGCAACCCAGATTATGTAAACTAAAGCCTGGCCTTCCTGCATTGCCCTGCTTCTTTTTATGGCATTCCCCCTTTCCCTCATTCTTGCCAAAATCTGTCTTCTGTCACCAACCTCTTCTCTTGCAAAGCGTCTGCCCTCCTTGCAAGGCTACTCTCTACCCTTCTCCTAATGGCCGCAAACACATCTCTTATTTAAATCTTCTTTAAAATACATCATCCCATGAATACACCCTCCTTAATAAAACCCTGAGTGCATGGTGGGGGACCAGCAGAAGCCACCAGCAGCTTAGACAAGCACTGTCTGGATGGGACGATGCAGCTGTGCCACCTCTCACAGGGACACTGCACTGCGCACATGGCAATGACCTGCCTGTACCCTCGCTATCACCTGCAGACCTGAGATATAAATTGGGCCTTAACTACTCCAGCTTTCTGAATGTGACTATTTTCTTGAGCTGTGGGCAGAACAAAGAGCTACCACTCATGAAAAAGGAACTAAATTGTTATGATTAGCTTTTTGATTTTCAGAAATATAAATCTGAGAGCTTTGAGCACTCTGTGCATTTGCTCTCTTCCACATTCGTTCCTACTTCTGGGCAGAGAAAGGGTGGCTATACTACCACTTTTGGCTGTACAGAGGTAAAGATCAAGTCAGATTTCATGTAATTTGACAAGATACTTTTTTTTTAAATTAAGAGTGTAAACTACCAGCCGCACCGATAGAATACTGAGGTGCCAAGAAAATGCCTGCTGAATTCACAAGTGCACAAAGTATCTCGTATGTGACATTCACATATTCAGGATAATAGCAAATAATCGTTCCACACAAAAGAAAAAGAAATAATAGAAGCAAGGAGATTTAATTTCAAATTCAAAATGCTTTTAAACGCATTTGAAGAAAAAGTAAAAATAGCTACTCTGTATTAGCAGCAGCTACCTAGCACAGATGATTACAAATGCCCTGCCATCACCTGGGGAGTATCCCCAGACCCCAGGGAGCCCTCAGACCTTGCTGTGCCCTACACCCTACTACCTAATATGTACCAATGCAGTTGCCAAAAAATATGGCAACATCTCACATATCACAACACAAATTTAAGAAATGGAGAGCTGCATATAGACAGCATTCATGCCTGTGTACATTCTTTTTTTTCTTTTTATGAGACCCTCTGAAATCACGGTCTTAGGAAACACCTGAATTGCTCCCATGAAAGTTTCCATCTCTCCAGCCATGCTCCTCCCTTGGAAAAAGTGGTTACCTGACCATGACACCACTTCAGACAGAGGGATTTCCTTGACATCATTGGAAGCCAAACCATAAGAAGTAATTATTATGCTCCCCACCCAGCGATAACTGTACATAGTAGCAGTGACTACCACTTTTCAGTATGTCAGTTTCTTCTAATTACGAAGAAAGCAGTAATCAACAAAATGAATAGAACTGATTCCAAGTCTGTATCTGATCATATCAAAATCAACTGCAAAATACCCACAGTGTGAGATATGACTGAAACAACAAACAGTTTCCTAGATTGGCCAAATTCTACACTGACTTACAAGAGGGGGTTAACAAGGCTTTTGCTGTCTGGGGGGGGGGGAAAAAAAAAAAAAAAAAAAAAGAGTTGTATTACACAACAATTTCTAAATCTATTGATTAAGGTGCTTCAAACAACAAGCAGTGGAAAGGGTAATACCAGTGGAAAGTACAAGAACGGTTTTATACAACTGATGACATGGACTGGGCTGAATCTCCCTGGCTGTTTTCCTTCAATGTTCTCCTTTGAATTATAATATATGAGGATGTAGTGATGTGATTCCCATTCATGGGTGATGAGGGAAGATCTCTGAACTTATGCCAGTAAGACAGAATATTTTGCAAGTCTAAATAAAGTTAAATGAAACAGACAAGAAGGATTAATGCTGTGCTCTATGTAGAGGCTTTCTACTGACTTTCCCACTCATTTCTGAAGAGACTGGAAGCCAAAATTTAGGAAGTCAGAACCAGATGTTAATCTATTATATGGATTATGATATTAACTGAAATCATATTTCATTCCTTGTGTATAGTTACATCAATTATTTTTTCCATATTAAAATACACTTGGAAGTTCATCTAATCTGTAAAACATAAGTTATTCTTGTAAATGATCATATGTAAGATGTAAGCGTGTAAGTGGAGCTCTTTACAGAACAAAATATTTCAGTCCCAGACTTAAAAAGTTTTGTAGTTCAAGGACTGTGGGCAGTGTGTCCCTATAAGATGGGATGAGATGACCCGCTGTTGCAGAGCTCAGGAACTATAACAGGACAGGTGACAACAGCTGCCATGACATACAGTCCCAGGAGGTGGGAACCTGCAGATACGGACTCACACAAGCAGCCTTACCCAGGAGCGCCCTTAACTGCAGACAAAGCAGGAAAGACGTCATCGTGTAAGGATTTCTTGAGCATCCCTGCAGCAAGGGGCTGGGTTGAACTTTGGGTACATATCTAGGCAGGGTGAGACTTCAGACTGCGTCTGCGGATGAAATATAAACTTATTTTTAGGCTACTAAGCAATACCTTCCAACATTTGCAGTGGCACTGGCTATTCGCTATACTGACAGGCAGGTTATACTGTCATCAATCAGAGACATAGCTACTGTGAAATAGTAACAGCTTTTTAAAAAGACAGAATGAACCTTGCCTTGATGTTCCCCTTAATGGGAAGACATTACCTTCAACTGGAATTTCTCTTAACGAAAGCTGTACAAGAGAGTGCTGCATCTTTCAACTATGGATTTTTTTTTCTCTCAGATAACAATGCACAGGCTGACCAGATATTATCTAGGCACAATTCTTCTCCAGTCCCAAAGACCTGTGAGGTTCCTACTCTCATATGTCCGCACCAAAAGACTCACCCATGGGAAAGGTACCTGTGTGGCATCTCATCATCACCTTCTCCATACCCTGCGGCAAAGAACATTACCCCGACTGTCCAGCAACTGAACGGGGAGCCAGGTGCTACTGAAAACAAACCTAAGGGCAGGAAAGCATACTAGTAGGGCAAAGATTTTGGGGGTGACAGCAGCACTCCGATTCTTTTCCATTCCAGGAACCCACCACAGTCATGTGTTGATTAAGTAGGAAACTTGAAAGTTTATGTCCTGCTTCATGTATACAATGCATATACCTTCATAATAATTTCCCC
Source organism: Microhierax caerulescens (assembly GCA_035590215.1). Taxonomy (NCBI): domain Eukaryota; kingdom Metazoa; phylum Chordata; class Aves; order Falconiformes; family Falconidae; genus Microhierax; species Microhierax caerulescens. Next base: position 997,512 of record JAVJGJ010000030.1, read on the forward strand.
CAGTTCATCACAGAAATACCGCAAATGCCTGTTACACAATACACAAGTGTCGTATATTCCTGCCAGGTTCACAGTGGCCTGTCCTTCACAGATTTGATTATTTCGCATTTTATGGTAGTATAAGGCACTTCAGACCCTGAGTCTTCCCCAAGGAATGTTAACGTTTGTTAGAAGTACATGACCCAACCAGTATTACTACAAAACACTTGGAAAATGTTACATCGGAGTACTATTAATACACTCTATTGCACTTACAGGACATGACTGCACGCGGAAAATCTGATGACTTGCAAGCTTATTAACTTCTTGAGATTCCTCATCGCTTTAATGAAAGATATGCCACAACTGAATTACCTGACCCAGGGCGATTCCTGGAAGTCCCTCTTGCCCCAGATACCCGATCTATTTACAGGTACATCAAACTCCAATACGCTACCAAATTTATGTACCACTTTTGGAAATACAGAAATTTTGAGTAGAGCTGTGCTCCAAAAACTGCTAGTTCAGTTAAAAACAAGCTTTCCATGAAATATCATACCAGAAAAATTACTCAATACTTGCTATTAAATACATTTTGCTTTAAGAAACACAATATTTATGATTCCGTTCATTTGAAACAAACCAAAGAGAATAAATATAAATATAAAACAGATCGGCAATGTCAATATAACCTAATTTGTATAACCTCCTCCATATATTTCATGTAAATATTTATTTTACAATCCTGTGGCACTGATTTATTGTAGAAAATAGAGGGACGGGTAAAGACAGCTATCTAACAGAAATGTAATTTAACCATGCATGTGTCACTTTGGAAAATAAATCTAGCATTTTGTGGCAATCCTCTCTCCATTCAGACTTACTTGTGGGAAATAGTGCAAATACATGAGCAATCCCATTGCTGACAGTGGGATAATTCATACTGTGCTTAAAATTAAGTAAAGGTGAAGTGTGATGGCAGCTCAGAAAACAGAATTGAGACCTACTAGCAAGGACAGGCTGCCAGAGCCCTGCAGCTGCTGGAAATCACTCCTGCTGTGAATTCTGATCCACATCTCCTCTCTGCACCCAGGGCTGCCCTCCGCCTTGCACCAGCACGGCTGTTCTACCATCCCAGGAACATAAAGGGTGACTCTCCAATAACCTTGGGAGCTACTTTGTAACCTACTTTATAAAACTGGCTCCCTGTGCACCCAGAGGATGTATTTTACCTCTTACTCGTGCTTTCCCAGCTGTTGGCAGTAGTGAAGAATGTTTAATAAATGAAATAATTGTGTCTTATATCAGATTAACACTTCTTAAAAACGTATCAACTAATATCAGTTTCAAGGAAAAAAAACCAGCATTGTTTCCTATTAACACTTAACTGCTCTGTCTGCATGTGTTATGGGAAATATTTCTTGTGGCACAGGCTGCCTGCCAAACCTGTTCAGCATATTTTCCCTAATGGCTTTTCCATTTAGCTCTGGAGTAAGTAAATTAACATTCAGCACTTTTTTCTTTTTTTTAAACCATTTTTCTTCCATTTAATTTCTTAAATACCCTTTGGAGTCACCCACAAAAGTGACACTGAGACAACAGTTTACTCCAAGATAAAAAGTCTGCAGAATCTTCACACATTTCCGTAAGTACTCAAACTCCTACTAGCTTACACAATTTTTACTTACAGATAGAGATGTATATGAGCACAAAAATGCCCCATATGCTTCTTTTATATTAAAACAGTTAATTTTCATTATTCATTCAATTCCTGGTTTTGACCGTAATTATTTATCTACCCTGTAAAAAATAAACAAAAACTACTTTACTACTTATTTATGTCAAATTGAAGCCTGAATAATTCCCCAATCTCCATTCAATTACTGCTAAAAATACCCAATATTCACTATAAAGATTTTTAGACCTGACCTAGGAGAATCCTTTCCAAAGCGATTACAGTTTTCCTTGAAATATTCCTTCCGAACTTTTGGTTATGTAGAATTTCTGTGAAAGAAACATCTTAGACTTGATGAGCAGCTGCTGGGAATCACTGTAAATCAGATGATACCGATGCAGCAGCAATAAACTCAGTTTTCAGAAACCCTCTGAACTCTACATTGGTGAGTATCTCTGGCACTTACTGCACTTACAACACTTACTGTGTTGTTCTGTAACGTCCCAGCATTTCTGCTGCTCTGCTTATACCACCACTCCTATCTGAAGCCAGATCCCATAAGGAAAACACCTTGGGATGGAGGGATTTTCTGGACTAGCAATGCACAAGAATAAAGGACGTGCACGGTCCCAGCTTGTGCTAGGTCTATGTGCAGGCACTTTTGACTCCCAAAATAGCCCACTGTCAATGAAACAGGCTGCAGCATACACTAAAACATTAAAGAGAATTTCAAAGCAGGAGTTTGTCTCAGTAAAATCAGTATTTTCTGAGAAAACTTTGCATGAAAAGTTCTTCAATTGGCTCAAGCTTTAAATTGTATGTATTTAAATGCTGTATCATTTTCAATGAGAATAACTTTAAGAAAAAGAACTTACTCTGAAGCACATTGCAATACCCTCTGGAATACCGTCTGCTTGAACAGAACAAATGGATATGGCCATGTTCAATGCAACACGAAAATTTGTCACAGCTTTTTCTGTACAGAAATTCTGTAATTCCATAGTATAGCATGGTGCTTCAAATATGTGATTCACTTGTTTGAGATGTGACTCGCTTAAGCACTAAGACCAATATTTACACTCTTTGGTGGTTAAGAAAGATGTCATATTCAGAAGAAAATATGTTCTACGCAGAGGCATGTGGACTTGTCAGCAAACACTGAATGCAGTCATATATACTAATATGTTACTAATGGCTTTGTGGATAGTAAAATCAAGTCCCTGATGTGCTTCAGAATGAAAATATCTTTCCACTCATCTAAATGGTGAGCAAACTTGTACCCTAAATATAAATACAAACATCAACTGAAGCATTCCTCAAAATCTTGCACAGCTTTTAAATTAGACTTGAGATTTATTCTCTAAAACCAGGTGGAAAAAGATAAGATTATATGGGTACTAGTTAAGGCAGCATGTAATTAAAATTCAAAGCATTAACAAAAACTGCACTATGCTGTTTATAGTTGAGATGCAGGCATAAAGTTTAATGAGCCTCCATTTTCTTACCCCCCTGTGACTTGTTCCAACTCTTTTAACTATTCTTTTGCCTTGTAAACTTCAGGTCCATGAGAGGTGAAGATCAGTTTGAAGGTGCATATAACATAACAAGCGTGTCTGAGTTTGTGTTTCACTGCCTTGCTTCCGCTCAGCTGCTCTTGTGAGGCTGGAGTCTCACAGAGCACTAACAGCAACCAAGTTCAAAAGTCAACCAATAAACTGGCACCACAGCAGTTACAAATGTTTGCATAGGAAAAACATCAGTAGTACGTGCACAAGCATTTGTTGACCTTATAGGTTACTACTGGAGTTCAGACTTCAGTGTGTCTGTGAAAGAGCTGGGAATCGAAAGAGTGATCTTAACAGAGACCTGTAAACAAAAGGAGTCACACTTCAACAACATGGGTCTGTAAGAGGTCCACTTCTTGACTTAAAACCACAGGCTAATACCCTAAGGAAATTGCTAGAGTGCACTACACAGCTCCTCTGCACTGCAGTGGCTTTTACTAACCATCGGGGTGCCTGTGTTTTCTGTGGATTTGTTCCAATACAGATGAGGCAGGGCTGTTTTCCAGAGATCACACTGCTGACATGACTGAAGGACTTGAAGTCACCTCTCCATAATTGTGGATGCTGAATTTGTCTCCCTTTCACAGGATCCTTGCTCAAATTTAACAGAACTATCACACCAAGGGAGTGCAGATACTAGAGTAACGAGTTTGTTGGTTAGTCTCTTTCTTGTAGCCACTACCATCACTGTAAAGAATGAAAAAAACAAAAACATAAGGCCCCAAAACTTTACGGGTCTCTTACTTTCATCAGGCCAATGGTTTCTCTCACACCAAATGTAACCTGCTTTTCTTTACTTCAAGTGTGTATCTTCATTCCCCCTGTAACCTCCTTAATTTCTACTTACTTTATGGATCCAGCTTCATTATCCTCTTGTTACTTTTTCAAATTGGCATCTTCACGCTTTCTCCTTCTCTAACAGGAATCCTCATAGACACACGCTGCATCACTTCATTTTCCTCCTCCACACTCCTCATAAGAAGATTTTACCACATATCCTATCAAAAGAGCATGACAACCATAAAACAAATTATGTTACAAGACTACTAGCTACCACATTACCCAATAACGCCTCAATAATTTCTTTGTTTTCTCATACCCCTACTCACCTGCTGTCATGCTGTGCTCCTGGAGACAGGACCTATCCTCCCCCCCAGCCTCAGCCCCGAGTCCCACCCTCGTGGCAGTCCTGCCCCGTGGCTGTGGTGCCCAGAAGCTACCAAACGGAAATTATTACTACTGAACAACAGACGTGCCAAGCCCTATACAAACTGGGAAACAGCGATCCCCATCTCAACCTGGTTTGCAAGCCTGCAGGTTTGGGTACCAATGGATACACTGCTTGCTACGGTACATGTGAATCTGACTTGCCTGAAGTATCCTGCAACAGTAGTTTATAGCCTGCTTACATCGGTACAGCTGTACCAAATTGCTTATGGCTTGAACAAAATGTTTGCTAAAATCAGCTTGGACTTCAAAGCAGGGCAGGCTGAACCAGGGCATTAGCCCTGTTTAAACTGAGAGGCAGCAGGTAATTCTAACCTGTCCCTCTTACATTTGGTAGAAAGCATGGATATTCCTTGTGTTTATCCCTAGGGTGAGATTAAAAAGGCACATTATAAACCAAAAAGATCCCATTTGCATTGTTTTTACTGAAAGATTTTAATTTAACAGGTCTGACCTGGATTAAAAGTAATGACCCTCCAAATTCCAAACTTTCTTCATATAAATACCGGCTGTCCATTTATAGCATAGTTTGAGCCAGTTCTTAACTTGTAGCTGGCTCCCCACCACCTACCATTAACAGCTTGTGCAAAGCTGAACCTAATTGTACAAGGACAGCAGAAAACCACCAGTTATTTCTTAAACAGTCCATAATCTATCATGCCCATCTCTAAGCACTGTGCTGCTGGTGGGCAGGCTAAACTGTCAGATATACAAGGAAAGGAAGGGTCTATTGCTTTGCCATTACTGCTGGCTAATCTTATTCAAATAACAGTATCTATACAATAATTAGATGTCGGAAATAATGGGTACTGCTCTAGTTCTGCCTTCTCCTTTCTTTCTTTGACTTGGTATTTCAAGAGAAAGTGATCCAGTGGCCTCTAGTTCTGACCTTTATCAAGTATTTCCAAGATCTGCAGCTCAGCTTTTCTAATCTCACCTTGACTCCTTTTCAGTGAAGCCACACACCCCCGCCCTTACAGACTTCCCCAATTACCTCCCTATTCGCAGTATTCCCTAAAGCACCACTACATGGAACACTATTATCTCTTATCTAGTATAAATAGATAAAATAATCTATTAACCTTAGGAACATCAGCAAGCTATTATGGCAATCGATGTGCTTACAGAAAAGGAGCTGTGCTTTAAAGGCGTATGTGGAAATTGTTTGCCATTTAGGATGCATTTTGTGTTTTATTCTAAAGGAAAGAGAACTAGATGTTTCAGTAGCAAAGCCAAAGTATCTCAATTAAGTATCTTTGGTGTTTTGCATTTGGAGAAGTATTTATACTTTTAAAAGATATTTCTACCTGCTTGTATTTTTCCACACACATTTTCTGCTGCTCATTCAAAGAGTCCTTCAAAAGTCAAGAGCCACCTGGGGATGAAGATGTCCTGGGTCTCTGACTCTAGCCCCACACCCTGTTTTCCATGTCGACTGCCAGGTTCTTAGGCTGGTGATGCTGTGCATCTGCCTGGGGATGGGAAACAGACTCGTGAAGAGCAGGATGCTTCAGGAGAAACAGATAGTTCGAGAGAGAAGCAGCAGTCAGCATGGAAGAGAAAATAATAGCGTGACACAGTAGTTAAAGCTGGAGGAGCGATCTGCAGGAGCAAAGCTCACACCTGCTCATGTACCATCAATAGAACCAGCAAATTATTTACCAAATTATTTATTTATTTTCTAATCAAAACGTTTTGAGCTTTTAGAAATCTGAAATTCAAAAATACCATTCGTAAAGACAGCTCAGATCAATTTTTCCCCCTCACTGGTGGTTTTGGGGTTTTTTTAAATTGCAGATTTGGCCGTGCAATCAGATTGCATAAAATTACTGATTCCAGCTAAAAGGGGAAAGAATCTGCTTCACAAACAAACCCAAAATATAACATTTTGATCTAGGTTTTTTTTATTACTGCTGGGTTTTTTTAAAGGAGAAAAACCCATAATCTTCCAGTTTTCCAAAAATCTTAACACATTTTTGAAAGTTATTTCTCATTTTGAGGGGCAGAGCAGGCAGAGACATACAAATGCTCTGAGCACAGGGAGAAAGAGAAATCCTTGGGGCTCTGCTGTCCACTGGGTGCAAGATTTCAAAAGCACCGCTTTTATTCAGCCTCCTGCATGGACAGGCAGATATTCCAAAGTAGTCAGGGTGATTTAGAGGTACTGAGCTCTTCTACTGAAAAAAAAACAAAAAAAAACCCAAAAAAACCCCACAGGTATTTGGTGCTTTCTGTGTTTAAAGCTGTTGTTTAACCATATAATTAAATATTATTTTGAAATAAGATAGTGCAGAATGCTAACCCCGTCCAGAACTCTGTGCTAATTCCATCTCTAATCAGCAGATGGCACCATGAATTCATCAAACAGGATGGAGACCAGAAAGAAGTATAAATTTATAAAAAAAAAAAAAAAAGAGGGGGAAAAAAGCATACACCCAGCTTGACACACATAAATCAGGAATTAAATTCAGAGGGTGTAACTTTCCCCTCATTCTAACCCTCCCAAAATAAAACCGGCTGTGGAGCACGCTGTGTTACACCCCTGCTGATGCAAACAGCAGCTATACCTAAAATGTCCCCAGCCTTGCCCTGTCACTGAGCTATATTGTCTCATGACCCCCTGTGAGATCAAAAAACCACAAAAACCAAACAAAACAAAAAACCCCCAAACAAAACCAAAACAAAAAAGAACAAAAAAACCAAAACAAACGAACAAAAAAAACCCAACCTCTTTTTCTCTGTCCTCCCCTTGCTCTGAAGAATGGCATCTCTAGAGAAGAAGGTCTCCCCTGGGCTGGAAGGGGACCAGGAGCAACTGCAGGTTGCTGAGAACTGGCAGGCAGGGCCCAGCGGTGGAGCTGGCGCTTGGAGGCCTCACCTGGGGCCTCTGCTCCATGGGCCAAAGCCCTTTGGCTCTGGTACTGCAGCATGTGGACAAGTGCATGCAGGAGGTCCACCAGTCCACCACGGGCTGCTGGTGACTTTTAGGCTGAGAGCAAACAGGAGAAGAGTTTATGAGACTTTTGTTTCCTTCCACCCAAATAGGAAAATTCCTACTCGGAATTCAAAGGGTGGTAGGGGCAACCCCACCCTCCCCTCACCAGTGCCCTACCCCCTGGAGGAACCAGGGCACAAGCCAGCCCCCCAGCTTGGGGCAGAGCCCTGCTGCAGGCTTGGCAGGAGGCGAGCCCTGTCACGGGGAGCCTTGTGGGGTATCTGGCTGTCCCCCTGCCCCGGGCAGCCCTGCTCACCCCGACCTGTGTGGGCAGGTACCTGTTCTGATGGGCATGGAGCTGGTGCCCACCTGGCCTCGCCTCATGCCAACCAGGCTCCCACAGGGTTCACCAGCGGGTGCCAAGTGCAGAGGGAAGGCACGTTCCTGTGCACACACCAAATGATGTGCAAGATGTGCTCACCCCCAGCAAAAATCTGCTGCCTTAAATACGGGCTCCCCATGCTCTTACATATGAACAGTGAGTGTGAAAATCCTGCCTGTCCATCTGTTCCTTTAAAGGTTTCTTTCTTTTGCTGCGTGTTAGAATTTCTCCCCAAACCTTCTTCAGCAGCACTAATCCCATCAGTGACATTTATAGGTTAAATAAATAGTATGCTGCTGACATCATCTAAGCAGAGTAACAGGCACAGTTAGGTTGTCTATAGATGGCTTTAAAGCTATGGACTTCAAGCTCCATTTATCTTATTCTCAATGAGCGGTAATTAAAATCTGCAGCAACAGACGTATTGCTCTGAGAAGCAATAGATCTACCACGCAAAGCACAGAAATTTTGCCAACAGAAGAGAGAGTTCAATCAACAGTTTCAGCCATGGCACAGAAATGAAAACTCTGACGTTTGAAATTTAGAGAGGAAAGCAGCACAGCAGTGAAAAGATGAGCTTACCTTGCACTGCACAGAGTCATCACGTCCCAGGCCCAAGGAGAAGGTGCTGTAAATTTCTGCCATCTCAGGCTCTGCACGTCTGGTTGTTGCAAAGTGATTTTTCTTCCTGGCCATTCCTTATTATTTTCCCAGCCTGCCTAGCAGACACAACTCAGGAATTACCAATACCATTGGCAGTGACATAATTGATTAAGTATGAGCAATACCAGCTTGGGTTTTGCATTCAGCCAGAGCTCTGTAATGGCAGCACAAGGGGCCTCGCTTGTTGAGCAAGAAGGGCTTTGTGTCACTTGTCCCTAGAGCAAGGCACAAGTGAGCCTGATGGAGAAGACAGCGAACATACTGTCAGAAGCCATATTCACAGGGAAAAGGCAGAACAATGGAGATTAAGTGACAGCGCAGAGTCAAGGAATTAAGTCACCCCCGAGGCTCAGATATTCCAGGCTTCCCCACAACACCTGCCAATACTCAGGGGAGGACCTGGAGCGAGCCCCTGCAGAGATCTCGCCGCCTCTGCTAACACACTGAGGGGAAACTTGCAAAATAGTTGTGGCTCTTCCAGAAACCATGGGCTGTGCAACTTCACGTCCCGCTGCACGCTCACTTTTTTTTCCAGTCCTGGAACTTGAAACCTGGACTGGAAAACAAGAGTAGGATTGCTTGCAGTCCAACTTTTTTTTACTCTTTCTCTGTACAGGAGCATAACTCCTGCCTGCCTTCCTGCTGCAATAGCATAGTTCATTTCCAAGTGGTTGTAGTAAGACAGGAAAATAATTGCTTGCCATAAATCGAAGAAGGTTACACAGGCCACTTACCACTAACTTGGTAATTACACTGTTCTCCCAAGGGATGGGAGGGACCCCAAACCCACGCCTGCCCTTTCAACAGTGTGCCCAAACCACCATGGCAGGGTACCCTGCGCCTGAGCATCTTTTCCGTTGGGCGCTGTTCCAGCTTACACAGACCGGTAAAAACTTTTTTGGCTGGGAATATGCTAACAAGAGTTTTAGGATTTTCACCCAAGAGACACAATCTCAGCTTCATCACTCGTGCCAGGGAAAAGTTAATTTTCCACAGGCAGGGAAAGAGCTTGACCAGGGAAAACTGAACTGAGCACCTCAGTCTGTAGCAGCCTGGTACCCTCCCAGACAACTTTGCTCAAACCCCTGGTCTGAGTCAGATGGAAAACTTATACTTGATACTGTTTCTCCCAGATTTGTTCTGGGAACAGTCTAAATGCTTGTGCAAGAGTGAAGAGCAACATTTAGAAGTCTGGCTAAATAAGCTCAAAATCCAATTCTAGCAACTTACTGCTTCGTTATAGTGAATAAGAAATACTTACTTCTGGGGAGTAACATTTCAGGCTGGCTGTAGATTTCCCTTGTACTTTTGATGCAGAAGACATGGGGACGATGGCCACTGCTTGCTATATAGCTCTGTACGCCTCTTCCTGGGGGCGTGCAGTCACCACCACCCTGCTTCTCTGGACCACCCCTCAGGTTGGTCCAAAGCTCAGGAATCCTGTGGTCAGCTCTCAGCTCTGTCAGAGATATTGTAACTTTAATCTTGAATTTTTACTTAATTTTTCCATCTCATCCTGTCTGTAAAACGAGAGTGACAATAACAAAACCAGAAAACAAACAGCATTGATAGGCAGTGTCTCTGTGCCCTGTTTTCCAAAGAGCTCCAGGTACAATGAATCCATTCTCCTGTTTCTCCTTGTTATTTATTTAGATTAAAAACATCAGGGCAGGAAAGGTTGCAAGCAATTAACATAGGCCTGTTGCCAGTGTCCCATTGCCAAACCTCCGAGCTCACAAGGAGGCTCCTCCATACCATTGATGCTCTCCATGGATACAGGCCTGTGCCCACGCAACAGCAAGACGATAGCTTATGTTTGCATGACATCAAGGACTGTGGGGTCTTAATTAAAACCCGAGGCCTCTAACCCCCACCAGTACTAGCAATAATCCTTAATTGGTGCCAAAGCATCTATAGGCCATTTGCAACGTCTTCACCAAACTGGTCTCCTGTGCCTGCTTGTAACAGAAGAGTAAGGTACGAAACAAGAGCCACCACCTGCTCGGCAGGCAGACTGGAATACAGCAGCCCCTCCCTGCTACTCTGCTCAAACAAAAAGAAGGGGGTTGGCGTTACACAATTCAAAAGCAAGAAGAAAGTGGCCAGCAGCAATATTAACAAACACATGTAATTCATTCACACTTGTTATCAATATGGGACTGTTCCCTAGATACTCTTCTCCTCGCCAAACAGTGTTTTCTATGCAATTTTCTCCAAGCTTCAAACTGGATAAAACCTTTTTAAAACTAGCTGCTTAAAAGAAGAAAACTATTCTCTTCAGCACGGCTTATGAAAATTAACATTATTTGTGCCACAGTGTATTAGTAGGATATCATTAGGAATTTATTTTTTTTTTAGCCAGAAAGGGTATGTTTAAGGTAGTGACCAAAATACACTTTTAAGACACCCAGAGTGGGTCCCTGCTGCCTCTGCAGGGCTTTCTGCCTCCCCCGGGGAACAGTGAGGCTGGCACCCCCCTTCTGCCATCCCCCACCACCCCATCGCCCTCCTTACAGAGCGACGTGCCTTTAGCATCAGTCTCTGGTTTTCCTAACTGCTGATATTGCCACTTTTCTGTGTACCTGCAGCTGGTAGCTGTTCAGACAGCTTTTGTATCACCGGAGAGCAGCAATGACTGATCTTCAGCCTGAAGCAGTATTTTCACTGAAAGCACTGCTGTTCAGCCCTCGTAAGCGGAGCTAAGTAATTCAGGGAGAATTTTATTTGACAAATGTAAACATGGTACATGAGAATTTTCATTAACATTTCACATGAAGAAAACAAGACCAAACTAATCAGATGTGTATTGCAATTTAGACCACTATCTCTGGTGACAGGCAACGTGGCTTTTACACCAAACCCACACCTCTCTCCAGCTCGCTCACTCTTTAAAATGACCATGGATGTTTTTCTGTGAACATCTCTTTGCTCGCCAGACCTTCTACTTACATATTTTGATTTACAGCTGAAGTCTGCAAACGCTTTCCTTTAAGTTCTCTGTCCTGTATTCCCTGCTCCAAAACGCACGGTTCCTCCAGGGCCCTTCTCCACTGTGCTCCCCTTCACCGCTGCAGCCACCCTTGCCTTTCTGGCCCTCCCCTTGCAGGGACTCCACAGGGCGCAGGGGGAAAGGAGTCCCTTGGCAGCAGGTACCAGCCTGACTGCACCCCACCAGCCGCAGGAGAGAATGGAAACAAGCCCCACCAGCCTCAGCAGGCTTCATATCTATCTGCTAGTAAAACAAAAACAATCTTCACAGCATACCTGGGCTGCAGAGCAGGCAGAGGTTTGAACTATATTCACAAAACTGTAGGAGCTCTACCATAGGTTAGTACCAGCAGCTGGTGAACTCAGCCTGAGAGGCATGGACATCTTCAAACTGTGCAGCCACAGAGCTATGAATAATCTAAATTCTGTGTTTCATCACAGAAAAGAATCTAGCTCCTCAAATATAACATTGAGTTAATGTCAGCATTAACCTAGAAAATGTGTAGCTGTACAACAGCAGTTTGAACTTGGATTTCAGAAGCAAGCTGAAAGCATTATACTAACAAAATGCACTTTATGCAGTGGGGAAGTCCACATCTAGTTTTAGACACCTCACAGACCCTTAATGCTTTGGGGTTATTTTCTTGGTGGGGGTTGTTTTCTGGGTGTCGTAATATTTCATTTACAGGAAGGTTGAAGACTGTATGCCAATATATGCACTTGCACCATATTTCTTTAAACATGTTCCAGGAAATGCCATACTTATGAACTGCTCTGTAATGTAATCCTTCAGACTGGAGCGATTCATAAGATCCCGAGAACAAAAAAGCTTTTTCAGCAGGTATAGTTAAGCAGGAAGTGAGTACATGCCACGTTAGAATCCCCTAAGGGTTGCTCATGCTCAGCGAGAGTATGGCCAGTTTGTTGTTTCACTGGGGAAGCTGTCACAGGACAGACGTCCTCATTAGAGCTCCATTTTCACATTCTCTGGAGTTTGGAGCAGAAGCTTTGCCATCTCTGCTCCGAGACTTTTATTGGTTTAACCCAGGACAGACTCAAAGGAAAATTCTCGGCCCTACAGTCCAAAAAGTTCACAGTGTAAGAACCAATTCACACTAAGGATAAACTGTGAAATGCATTCTTAGAAGTGTTTTATTGTCATTTTTTATTCAAGCCTGGTGCTGGAGGTAGACATCTTTCTTTGACACAAAGCCCCTTGTCCCACTACAGTGTGAGAGCTCCAGGGACAAAACTGCAAATTGGTTTCCAAGTCTATTTTAGGAACGGTTTAACAATCAGAAGAGGAAATGTGATATTCAAATCAAATGGTTAAATTTTTCAGTATTGAAGGTGATGGGGCAAGATCTGCTTTAATAGCACAGAATGAAGAACAAAATGCAAATAACCTAGCGCAGAGAAGCTGTGCACGGTCCAGTGCTTGCTGAAGTCGTGTGTTCCTACCTGCTGGTGGGGGATGAGGCCATAGGGGAGCTGCTGGGGGACAGAGAGCTGGGAGCTGGGGCTGGCATCCCTCTCCTGGCACAGCGTGGGCAGCCCATGCAGCATTACACACTGCAGCGGTCAACGGTGAGCAGCAACCCTGCTGCAGCATGCAGCCCCCAGCACCTTACGATAAACTCCAGTCGCCTGCCAGCCTCCAGCGAGGGCATCCACCAGGGAGCGTTTCCCCAACACCATCCCACGAAGACCCCAAAAAGCAGCCATTTAAGGGACACGGCAGCTCTAAATATTGTGCTTTGCTTCTCACTGCTGGAGCAGACTCAGATCAGAACAGGGTAACGGATTACACCAGGCTGGCGCGGGCGGCAATAACCCTCCAAAGGGGGAGGCGCAGCCTGGCCGGTGGCAGCAGGGCGCGACGCCGACATTCAGCTCTGCCCACACAGTGCTGCTGCACATGGCAGCCACCTGCGGCCCACGCGGACACTCAAATCCAGCTCGTCTCAAACTGCTTCCACTGATAAGAGACTATAAATATACTCAGAATGTACATAAGCAAGCCTAGATTTGTTTACAGTTAGCTGAGAAAGGTATCTTAGTGTTTTTATTAAGCTATTTTTGATGGGTACCGTTACTTACTGTTCGCTTGCAAAAGTGGAAGGCTTGTACAGCTCTTTTGCCATAGAAGCAAAATAAACATTATCAGGTGACAGCATAATTCAGCTGCATGGAAGAGAATAGAACAGTGCTGATTTGCATGAGCAAAGGACCCAGCCTCCAGGGTCCTCTGTTTTCAAAAATGGACACACGGCCACCTTTAGTCTGAAAGAGGGTAGTCTGGCATAAAGAGTACAGAAAAACTGCTGCTGGTTCAAAACCAGCTGTGGCTATGTACCAGCTCTTCTTGTAGAGCATATTGTATGCATTTTCTTGGCCCGATTCATAAAACAATGCACCCACTCACACACCACACAGCGGGTATGAAATTCAGCCACGTGCTGCTTCAACAGTGCCTGCAGGTACCACTGCTCCAAAAATCCAGATCTCTGTCTCATCAGCACTGGGAGCAAGGCGCTGCTCTGGAACATGTCTACTTACAGGGAATCAGCACTACTCTGCTTGTCTAACAGTTTGTCAACATAGGGAAGATTTACTGAGGCAATTATATTGCTGTAACTGAGCACTAAAACTCTGTAGTCACACTGACGTGAGTCCCTAGTACTAAAGTACTTATTTGCAGTTCAGATTAAATTGCTTGGAATGCAATATAATTATTACATTGGCATAATCATAAGAGGAAATATCACTTTGCAGGCAACTTCTTAGATGTGAAAGGCTTTTCCGCCCTGGAAAAGACTAGGCAGATACAAATAACAAAAGATTTTTTTTCTTTCTCTGATTATCTGTGTCTGTAAACAGCCTGCACGTCAGGCAGCTTGAGCTAATGAATGGGACACAAGTTCAGGACAACTAGAGTCTCTCCTCTGGTTTTCACATGCTGAGTGACACCAGGTAAGTTACCTGTTCTTCTTGCCTTTGGGTTCGTTAGTAACACCAATATTTCTTCTGGCATGTCAAATAGAGAGGAAATGCCAATTTAACACAGTCACTGTCTAACTTTCCCAATTCAGATACTTTTTCTTCTTAACATAGACTAAAATAAACCAGAACATCTATTGCTTCAGTGTTCCACATTACCGCATTCCCCACACAAACACAGCTCCTCTGCTCAAGGTATCTGGTCCCGACACTTGCAAAAGGTTTGAACATTTAGAAACTATCTGAGCTCAAAACTGAGTTCCTCTGTGTAAATCTAACTGGTGTAATTCTCCAGAGACAGGTAAGGAAGAGCAAAGACATATCTGAATGCACTTCCTCTGAAGCCACAAAGGAAGTTCTTTGTTTCACCGTGGTGTTTTACCTGCAGTGCTGCAGAGATGTACATGGTGACTTCCACCCCCAATGTCCAAAAATAGGTCTTACAACAGTACCTTGCCCTGCTAGATGAATGGCATCCACAGTAGGTTCACTATCTGCTTTAGACCTAAAGTCTATTTGCTGATAGGTCAGTCTTGATCTCGTCTCAAAACCCACACTGTGTATTTAAAAGACTCATCGCAATCAAAGAACTGTGCTGTGCCGCTGCTCTGGAGCGTGACGGGCCGCTGCAGGAACAGTGGCACCTCCCCACCAGCCACTGGGTCACAGCAGTCCACATACCCCTGGAGACTCCAGTACAGCATCTCCCACTCCCTTGTCAGCCTCTGCCATGGCTTCCCATTCCCAGTAAAGGCTTTCTGTGATCTCCATAGGCATCAATCTATGCCCTAACTAGTGGGATTTCGAATTTAGAATATCGATAATGTCATGTATTTGAGGGGTGGATGATGCTTGGACTGTCAAAATGACTCCAGGCTTCCTTTGGGGTAGCTGAGTCAGAGCCTCCTCTTCTGAGGCTGATTTTCTTCGCCTGCTTAACCGCCAGGTGGGAGCTAGAGGCAATCTTCCTTCTTATTTTCAGGTGCCTGCCAGCACCCAGGGGTGTGGGCACAGCTGCTGGAGACCCCAGCCCCAGCGAGAGGCAGCAAAGCCAGCACCCCTGCCTCTCCCCGGCGCCTGTGAGACATGCCAGGCAGGGAGCTCGGCAGTGGGGAAAGCCAGCCCAACACCAGAGCCACGTCTCCACCACGCTGGGGGCACCGTGCCATTCTGCTGTGGCCCTGCCAAGGGCACGGCTGCCCTGCACCCTCCACTTTGGATCTGGACCCTGCATGGTGCCCTACACTGACTGTACCTGCACGCTGCTCATGCTTCACACAGGTCCTGGCATGCACAGAGCGTTTTGTAGACAAAAAGTCACAAGCAACACGAAGGCTACACAGATAACAGCATGGCATAAACGAGAAAAAGACAGCACCCTTTTCAAATCCAACCTGCAAATAAGTGAAAAAAAGCCAGTGCTCCCAAGGCAACAGTATGAGATGATTCAGATTAAAAGCCAGTGATGTGCCATTATACTCCTGAGCACACCTTGGGATATAAATTTTTCCCCCAGCATTTCTGAATAACAAAGTGTAAATCATGTGAAAAGGTAGGTGTGTCCTCCTGCACCCCGCTGGCACAGGCTACAGTCAGGAGGCTAAAAGAGATGACGCGTCCTGCAAAATGTCTGTGAGAAATGAAACACGGGGAATGTGCCAATGCGTCCCATTAGAAAGAATGGAGCGAGGCAGAAACATGCTGGCACACAGTCCTTCAGGTCAGCCTTACCATTCTCTGGATATAATACGATCTGGAAAGTGTTAGATTTTGACTGCCATCATAATCTTTCAGGAACATGAAACTATGACTTTTTTTTTTTTCTTGTAACATGGAAAATTTCCATCCATACTGTTCTCCACAAAGCAGCAAGAATGAAAAAAACTGGGAACACTTCACACAGGAACAGTCCTGGTTAAATAAACACTGAGGTGGAGATACACAAAGACAGTGCCGGTGTGCTGCCCACCTAACACTGAGCCTTGCACACTGAGGGGCACAAGTCCGGGACTTGTTGAGATTTGGAGTCATGAGTTTTATTTGTTGAGAATAGGTGGAAGCATTACACATAAGAAAAAAGGGATTTCAAGTTTAACTCATCAGTGAAGATAACACTTGGACACTTTCTGCATTATCATATCTTCATATTTTAACACAAAAGTCATCAGTTTCCTGAAGTGCTGAAGTTAGTATATCTCTCAAATATTCACAGCTTAATAAAGTGTAGCTGTCATACACTGCAAATATTCACTTGACTTAATCGAATTATCAATTCATAATCTTGCAGGTACTAAAATATGTATACATTTACCTGATAAACAGAAAAAAATCTACATTTCATCTATTAGTTGATGGACACATTTGTAAATCAGTGTTCATCGTTCTCAGGGTGTCTAAATGTGTGACTCACACATGTCATGTCACAATCCTAAGGGCCAAGGGAAGTGTTCAGCCTCATGCCTGTGAATGAGATTGCTCATATTTGCTGACGTAAACAAATACGCAACTCTTTGAAGGCATGGAGAATAGTTTGAGACATTGAACTGTACAATAGGAAAAGAGATCGCATGAGCAAAGAGGTGGCAAAGATGTGTTAGATCAGCACAACGTGGCCATCTCACTTCTGTGGCCCTTTTCTTAAAAGTACTAAATCTTCAGGAGATGCTGAATATTTACCTTCAGAGACAAATCAAGCCCGTCCGAAGGTGCCGGACCAGAAGCACGCCCTTGCGATAGGAGGCTGAGGGTTTCACTTCTATTGCACCCTGAGATGTTCTGCCTCACCTTCAAAATACTCTGCAAAATACTCTGATGGAGGGAGAATTATTCCAAGGTACAGGGATATCACAGCACCAGGAATCAGATAAATATCTGGAAAAAAGTCACCAACTGCGGCATGAACACTAGTTTTCTTCAGTGCTTTTCTTTGGCTTTTTTAAATTTGGTGTGTCCTTAATTTTTAATCTCTTGCTTGGCACCCCAGCCCTGAACAGGAGTGGCACGGGTCACCTCGGGCAGTTTCTCGAGCTCCACTGCTACGAGCGGCTGTTCAGGCAACAAGAACAGCAAGAGATGAAGGGCATTGTGCACTTTTTAGGCGTAGGTTGTCAGTGAAGTTGCTGTGCGTGACACTTTTTTGGTACGGGCACTCATTTCTAGGAAACACTTTGGTAAACAACTTTGAAGTCAAAATGAAAAATTACAGCCTGAGTGCTTTTTTCGCTTTTATCCACTGTACCTTCATGACTGTACTATTCCATTTAAATGGCAAAGCACTGCTGAATGCAAACTGCCTCCTTCTGCAGGCTGTCTCCACAGTTCAATTACCAGTGCTTTAACAGTGCTAATTAGCATTCCTCAGAGCTAGATCTCTTTGAGTGACAGGTAACCATGGAGAGTCACAATCCTGTAGGTGATCAGCAAGAGTCTGACTTTTCTTTTTAATTAAAAATTAGAAATGCCTTAAACAAAAATAATAATTCACTGATTTATGCTATTATCCCATGGTTGCCAAGCTGGTGAGAATAACATTAGTGTTGTAAAAATGAAACAATTTTTAAATTAATAGACTAGGGCGATAGAAAGGGGAGCAGGTTTATTATCTGTAACAAGAGAATGTACTCGTTAATGATGGTACAAAATAGTAGACACTTCTCCAGAGAGTTGGCATGGAGACCAAAAATAGGACACTTTCCTGAATGTGGGAAGGGATTGCCCCAATTTATTTTAGATTTTAATAAGGTAGATAAATACAAAGTCTGTCGCACAAATAGAAATTTCATGGAGATATCATTTCAGTAAAATTTAACCATGAGTTATATTGAGAGAGAATATCGCATGTGGTCCAAGTGAAAGCCAGGACTGGAAATTGAATCAGCCAGATAATCAATTAGTGAAAATTGTTTCCAACGTAACTATGCCATTTCCTGCCAGCTAATGATCTAGTTCTCTTTCCAGAAATGGACTGCAGCAGCAAAAAAAAAAAATCATAGTCATATTTTTGAAAACTGCAGTGGGTCCAAATCAGCAGTGTTGACCCAACCTAATGTGAATATCTTTCATCAACATATAACGACAAAAACTTTTAAGCTGAGCTTGCCAAAGACAGGGGGAAGGATATATGCATATTTGTAATTATGAAATAATTTCTAAGACCAAGTCATCTCAACTCAGAAAACTCATTGCTTAATTGTAGATTCTAATGACAATGATTGCATGTAAGACAATAAAAGGAAACAGATAACTGACAAAAAATTACGCTAATAACAATGATCACAATTCAGAACTCTTACCATTGTTCATAGGCAAAATTACAGCTGTTAATTGTGAAGCAGCAAATACCTATGCAACAAGGTTTTTTAAACCTTGCCCATATAGTTTCTCTTTTATAAGCAAAAAAAAAAATAAATAAATAAAATCATTAAATCAACATGATTCTCTCTGCTACAGAGGTATTTACATCTTTAGAGAGAGTCTTCATGCTAATAAAATTTAACTTTATATGGGAAGGAAGGAACTAAAGGTAATAGCACCCCTATCAAAATTTCTGTGCGATTGACTATTATTATTTCATTTTAAAATCAGAATGGTAACCAAAAAAGTTAATTTCTACAAATGTAGGGAGGAACACTTTCCACCTTCCTAAAAATACAAGTAAAAAAATCACAGATAGCTTTCCATCTTACCAATTACATATGTATAGTAGGCACTAGTAACATAAATACCCAATTTGCAGCTCATTTATTAAATATTTTAAGCTCACAAATGGATAACAGAGTGTCTATCTATAGTTGTCAAGGAAAGGCAAATAGCCAGGGCTAATAACAGTTTTACTGAAGTTTATAATACAGCCAGATAAAGGAAAACAACAACAATGAAACTGAACATGCCTCTAAGTCTAATATTAATCTTTGGGGTTTTTCCATATTTACAAAAATATCAATCACTGGCAGATTTTAACTCCACCAAATGCTCTGAACTTTTTATTTTGGAAAGAGAAATTTTACAAGCAGATGAATCAGGGAACTGGCTCTGTGCCGTCATGAGCCTTACGACCTGCCCAGCCCCGGAGGCTCCCGTCGGAGGAGGAAACCTCGGCGGAGCTGGTGGCACCAAGTGACTCCGCCAGCCAACCCCGCTGACTCCCAGCAAATCCAGTCTAACTCCTTGCTAGTTATACACACACACACAAAGATCTCCAAACTTGTAGGTATTGTTATCTTCTCCTTACCCTCATATTTCAAGGAAACGGTAAATCAAGATTAATAACAAAGCTATTTTGTTTCAAATTCAGTCTGCTTATGTATCCATGTAGAATGGTTTGTTCAAATACTGTAAATTTTAGTCACCAGCACTGAGAGAAAATTCTTAATAAAAGACAATTAATTGGTGAAAAATTGGTGAAGAATAAAGGCAGCCTGCTTTGGAGTCCAGGTTCTTCAGCTTGTTTTTAAAACTGTTCTGCTTTCCTTAACCCCTGCTGCAACGCAAGGGGAGCAAGCATGGGAAAGAGACGGCTTGCACAGGAATTGGGCAGGAAAGTCAACCCACCGCTCTGTGGAATAACCACTCTTGTCAAGAAACTCTCTCTTACAGATCTGTTTAACTATCACCTATTTAAACAGCAAGTAAAATTAAGCTACAAAAATCACAAAGGCTCTTGTCAGTAAGTTCTAAATTGGAAGAGTTATCAGAAAGTGGGCAGAGTTTTGATTAGAAATAATCATCTTCTCAAACACCAAAGAACATCAGGAAAGAGAAAAAAAACCAAACAGAGAGAAAAGCTAAAGTGTTTAGTTCAGAGTTATTTTAATTAAAAACATTAAAGTTAAACCTTCTACAGTATTATTGTGCTGTTTAACAGTTTATATCCTGCTTGCTTCACTCACCTAAATAATTGCATCCTGGCAAGTTTAGGTTTTTGAACATTAACTATCCTACTCAAAGATGATTCATTTGCCTCAAGAACACTTTCCCTTCATGTTGGTAAACTGGTAACACATCAAACGTTTATATCCTACGAGTAGGCTATAATCCAGCCTTTGCAGCACCAAATCCCATTTGAAATATAAAATGAGCTCTCTGCTGACTCTGCTCAGGGATGAAGTTCACCAACAAAAGAAGCTGAGAAATTCCCCTCAAAATGGCTATCAGAATTTCTCAGCAAGATCTCCTGGTATGACAGCCTCTCCACCTTGCCCTGTGACTGTGAGCTGGAAGGGTTGCTACCTGGAATCTCTTGGTTTCTTTTGCAAAACCTTCGACAAAGTGTCAGTCGCTCTCATCCTCCCCAAAAATCAATGCCAGCAATCAGATTGCCTTCAGTAGAACTTGTACCAAGATTCAAATGTGCTTCTGTTACCGATTTTGTGATTGATTCTGGTGGATGTTTCAGTATTAGTAAGTATTTATAAAATTTCAGAATTTTATAAAAGCTATTATTTCTCCTTTTCCCAGACAGAAACCCTCTGGCTATGAAAACCGAGAGGTATTTTTCTGAAACCATGCTCTGTTTCCTCTTCTTTCAGCCCTTGCCTCAGTCATCTTAAAAACAACAATACCCTCAATCCAGTCTGGTCTTTCCATCAGTCTACTTGTAGGTAGGCATCATACGGTAATAGAAACGGTATTTCCAAGGTGTCTGTAACTCTTTACCAGCTTTTGGCTATGTAGATAGCTCCCAAAAGCAAGAGTTTTCACAGGTGGTGTTTTAACATGCTGTCCCTGTTCCTGCTGTGATAGTCTTGCTTTCGTCATTTCTTAGCACTGAAACATTTACAATTTGATACAATGTATTTTCTGAATAACATTACTGGGAGTACTATAAATCTGCTGCTTAGATGTCCCTCTGAATGACCAAGTAATTATATAGCTGAAAATACTTCCTTCAAGATCAGAAGAAAAATCTACTGAAAATATTGAGTTATTAAAGTGAAAAAATTGCCAAGAAAACCTATGCAAATAGGAACTTACATGGCAAGTTTGTAATTTGCCACTGAACCATACAACAAATATAACTCTATAATACGAGTCCCTTGCTACGAAGCCACTGCTGGCCAGAGCTCGTGCCCCCTCCGTGGGGTTGCGGATGGTGCCGAGGGGGAGCAGCACCCACACCAGGGGGTGGGCAGCAGAGGCTGCTCCGCAACACGGTGGAGTTCAAAGTGTTACAAAGCAGTACCTACACGCAGACCCTACAGGCTCTGCGCTGAGCCACATGTCAGGGATGTCATCTTCTCCTAATCTACGTTACACCAAAGCCTATTTCCACCAACTCCAGAAGAGCCACCGGGCATGTGCCACAGCCTGAGCTCCGCAGCAGGGGGACTGCAGGTGCCGAGCAATGCCCTGCCTTGCTCCTGGCGCAAACACAACCAAAGAGGTCAAAAGTTGAGTGTGGCACTGATGTTTCCCTGTTATATTTTGTGTTAGGTGCATTTTTGAGTAATTTTTATAAAGACTGCAAGCTGGGACTGGATTATTGATCTGCTCTCAGGCTCCCTTGTGAACACACACACAAGAGTAGCATCGTTAATGCACGACTCAATTATGTTTACATTTATGTGTACCCTGTTTAGACAGGGCATGAGGAAAGAGAAGATGTAAGTCAGACATTCAGGAAAATAACTTTTGCATCTCTTCTTGAAAAAAAGTTGTTGGAAAAGCTGCTGGCAGTTGCAGAAGCCCTGCCTAGTTTGGCTACTCCTTTCAGACTCCGTGTCAAAACAGGAAATTTCAGTGCTGTCCAACACTGCTGCTGCATCTTGACTTTCCCAGGAACAGAATAGGAATCGGAAACTAAGGAGAGCGCACTATACTTTTTCCTTTGGCAGCAAAGAGGCTGAAACATATCTGAAAGCCTAGGAAGAGGAAAAAGTAGGATGCGTCTTTTTATTTCAAACAAGAACTACTTGTGAAGGAAGCAGACAGCATTGCAAGTTCACATACAGAGTTTAAAATGTATGCATGCAGGTAGCTGTGCACATGCTACAAGAATTTCAGTTGCACAGGGGCTAAATCTAACTTTCAGTGATGTTAAAAAGCTGTTTGCTACTTATTTCAGCAGGCCATAAGTGATTTTATATTCAGCAGAATGGGACAGAACGTATTTCTCTCAGGTACAACACACTGAGTATCTTAAAATGAAAGGATGCATTGTTTTGCTCTAATGAAAGAGAAAAAGTTGATGAGTGAATAAAAGCATGATCTAAAGCCTATTGAAATCAATGGAAAGATTCTCATTGACTTCTCCAGGCTTTGGATCAAGCCTCAAAAGAGCAGCTATTTCTCTCTGATACAGCAAGGAATCAATTCCCTCTCCCAGCGGTACTCTAAATAATTCAATATTTTGTCTCAGATCATTTCCTAAGAAAAATGATGAGGATGTTGTTCAAGTGGGCAATACCCTGAAGTGACAGAGTTTACAATGCAGTCAGCCATGTAAAACCTCTGTGTTGCAGGCCTGCACAAAGCGAGGGCACAGGCAAAGCACCCCTCGGACACCAAGGGGTGCCCACCCACACACCGGCTGCGAGACAGCACACAGCCACGCTTCTGCTCATGGCCCACAAAGAGCTGTATACATTTTGCTAAATCTTGAGGCGTGCCTGCACTACAACATTTCTTTAAAGAAGCAAAATTATTTTTTCTTTGCAGCAAAATCACAGTCTATCTGTACAATTTGTGTTGATGCACACAGAAGGGCAGAAATTACACTGCTGACTGTGTTATTATTTACCAACAGAAACAATACTCTCATCATTCTCCAATCCTTCTGCTTTATAGAGCAAAGGGCAACATGGAAATGATACCTTCTGTCTGAGCTCTTCTGTTCCACAAGAAAAATGAATCGGTAAAAAGAAAACCAGCATTAAATTGAGGAACTCTGCCCCAAACCAGAAACAAAATCTTACTAGTTTTTACCCTCCTGCCATAATCGGGCAGCCCTCTGCATGCTAATCCCTTTCTCCTGTAAATCGGAGAAGGCTGCTCCACGTTGTTTAGGGAGAGCTGGCGCAGACGCTGCAGCACCCGTGCAGCCCCCTGCGCATGGAGGCTGGCAGGAGCAAGCCCCACTTGCAGTCACACTTCCCTTTGTCTTTCAGCCAGTGGCAGAGCAGCGCTGCCTGGTTTTCTCCCCATTTGCACAGAAGTACAGGGATTTGTAATAAGCCATTTTAAGGGTGGGAAGAAGGAAAAAAAAAAAATCCCACTTCTCCACTCCCACCAGGCAGCTACCTAGCAACAGTTGACAAATGCACAGGATGAAATTGGTACTGAGCTGCGGCTCACACAATGACCCCCCTTCCCTAGCACTTCTGATTGAGTTACACCTGCAGGGAGCACCTCACCAGCAGCACCTCTGATGAGCGCGGACGCGCGGCTCTGGCACGCTCGTCTCTTCCATTGCCAACACAAAGCACAGCCACAGCCCTGCGTCTCCACACCGTCCAATACACCTGCTGTCCTCTCAGATACCAGGCAGCGTATGATCTTGGCAAGGGCAAGGCCAGAGCTGGGGACCCTCAGCATCCCCGCTCTGCCATTTGCCGAACACCGCCATGTACAGCCTGACCTCCCCCCCTGCCCAGTTAAAGGACTTCTGCTCTAGTCTTTGAGTTTATATTTGCTAAATTGTGCTGTTAAAGGCACTCAACATATTTCTGACATGTCCTTCAACTTTGTCAGGTCTGTTGGTTTCTTCGTGCTATCAGGACATCTAAGAATGATGAATTTCAAAGACATGATAATGAACAGGTAACTAAAAATAAATGCTGTCCAAACTTTTAGTCAGAAGAAGAATAAATAAATATCTGTAGATAGATTAACATATTCCAGCAATTTCAATTGTTGTTTTTATATTACATATATTTATATATCAACCAATTTGCCTACTTTTCTGGAAAAGACTTTTTAAAATGCAGCAATATACCATTAGTTTTATATCTTTTCATTTACACAGCTTTTGTAAACCTTCCAACTCTGATTACTTCTCCCAAACCAATTTTTCATTAAGCAATGCTACAACAGCAAGGGGGATTTGGCAAAATACCGTATTTAGAACTCATTGTATAAAAGCCATGAACCATCTCTTTGATTTGCTGTGTATACCTACAAAGATGAGTTAATATCAACATCATGCAGCCATTTGAATTGCCATAACAATGCCTTGTGAGCAAACTCTAAGACTGAAAGCAGCAATTTTAATTCCTTGTTTTAATTAGCATTTTAGGTTGGTTTTAAAAAAGGAGCAAAAACTTCTTTTTGCCAGGGTTTTTTTGTTTTTGTTTTGTTTTTTTTTAATGAGCGACAGAGGAAAATAAACATTAGTTAGAAGCTTTCTTCTAGCACTATTTAATCTATTTTATATATGAAGCATTTCACCTTCTTGCATGGAAATTTCGGCACTACACACAGATGATATGTGCCTCTTCCCCCCTCACTGCATCCGAGCACCAAAGTCAGTATCCCCCCCCGCTTTCATGCTGCATCGACTCCACAGCTCAACTGCCTCACCAAAAAACCACCGTACACTCCTGTGCATGCCACACCAGCCTCACCACTAACACACGGAGTAATGCCCACATGTACCTTCACCTTCAGCCTCCAACCATTTTAAAGAACAGGACTGTCACAGTCCCATGAGTAAAGGGGAAAGACAACACAAGAATTTAAGTTACACATATCTAACGACAGAAGAAATTAGCTGCTAAAATACCACTTCCTTTTCCAACAAGCAATTTTATACAGCAGCGAATAAAGTAAATTTGAGAGCTGCTATTTATTACAAGGAAATTAAAAATACTCAGAGCACGCAGAAAGCAAATTTATTGGGGAAGATATTGCATCCAGTTCTCATATGTATTAACCCCTGACTGAGACAGGGGAGAAATGCTCGGTTTTTTCTTAACCAACCCTGGGTTTGTGTTATTAAACACACCCCTCGCTGTTGATAAAAACCAGTGGTGCGGGAGACCCCACACTAGCTCTCTCACTGCTTTTCCACTCCAAGCATGGCTCTGCCTTTGGGAGGCTCCCAGCCAGATCCCACACTGCCATGAGCATGTGTACACCCACCCTGCCTTGAGACACACAAAACCCCATTGCAGCCCCTTTGATTCTGTACTTTCTGTCCCTGCCTAGATAACTTTTCAGAAGCTGACAGAGCCTTTACAATTTAATTGGTGTTGACACCTTTTGAAGCAATGCCTTGAGGCGCCAAGGGTCATTGTCTACTTTATCCTGCTTTTCTGTGGCTGCCTCCGCTTGGCTACCTTGCAGCCTGTGGTGCTGTGGTGGCCCCTGCACTCTTCATTCATGTTTGTACTTGTACTGGGTCCCGTTACAAGGACCCTTGTTAAACACCCAGCAGGCAGCACTGAATAGAGATTTTGACTATCTGGAATTTGAAGGCCCCTAGCAATAACGGAGAAAGCCCTGTAAACACAAAAGTATCCCAGTAGCAGTGGGGCGTTAACGTAATCACACATTTATGCCACAGGACCTCAGGACCAAGCTCCTTACTGTCGATTCACCGGCTATTAAGCCTTGGTAATTGGGTGGTTTCCCGTGACTTTTCTTTCTTGGGATTCACCAACTATCATTTTCCATATGTCCCTTTTCCCCAGAGTGGCTATACACCCTCACACATTCAATAAGCCAGGCAGATGGTACCACGTACCAGGCTCTGAGCAGCCAAAGCCAATTCAAAACAAGTTAAAAGGTTTGGCGTGGCATTCCCAAAGCTTCCCAGGAAACCTGGATCCAAGTATCACGGTCCCATGGCCTCGTGATTGCAAACACATCTCTCCAGGTTCAACCCTGGAATGTCCACAGGCAGTGAGACTCTTACAGGCAGTCACATCCCCAAAGCAGCACAGATACTGAAGACAGCAGGAGAGAGATCTACCAGTGCTCTGAGAACAGTTTTTCACGTCACTCACTTCACAAACAACTTTTAATATGCATTTCTGTGAGTTTTTCCAAGTTTAAATAATTACGGCTCTCACATTTCTCAGTGAAAATGCAAAGGACTCACTCGCTTTATTTGGTCCAAAGCGCCAGTCAGCTTGGGGCCACGTCTTAGTAAAACTCAGCCTCAAACACTGTATTAAGAGAGTGAATGAATAAAAGCATGGCCAATCTAAAATGGAAAATAAAATTTCAGTTAGGTAAATTCAAGATATTAAAAGTGTGACCAGAATGACCTCAGCTGCAATTTTCTATTTGAAAAATCCCCCACCCGCCCCCCTAAAAAGCAATCTTGCTAGTCAAACCTGATGGCTGGGCTTTGCATTTCCCAGACTCTCTTTGCCACACTCCAGTCTGCTTTTCCACAGTCATTCTGAACTCCAGCAGTGCACCTACAGGGCTCTGACAAATGAAACTTGCAGTTCCAATATGATGCTACCAACTGCTCCATGTTCAGCATCACTTGGTCCTTCGCCCAACTGAGGGATGCTAAACCCTGTGTCCATGACCCCATTCTTGCTTCTACTACAGAAAAAAACAAGTAGAAGCGGGCCCCTATGCATGCCTGCACCCCATGGAAACTGGGACTTGACTCCAGATCTTAACTCCTCATTGCCTCTTCGCCCCGCAGTCATGCCTGCAAGCCCCTCGCTGAGCGGCCACAGCCGCCGTCCTTCCCTCTGTCCCAGCCTGCCCAAAAGCTGGCTGTGCCTCTGGGCTCTTTATTTGAACCAGTGCCAAACCCCATGGATTTCCATCACCTCAATTAGCATGCAAGCATAAGAGTTACCAAGACTCAGAATAAAAACAACTCCCCGCAAACCGACAAAGCTGCACTCAGCTGTGAGGAAGGACTCACCTTTCTTATGCTCTATGAAATCCTTTTGCATCTTTCCAGATGCTTCTCTGACACAGCACACAAGGCTTTCTGAAGTACATCAGAGTCCAAGAAACACGGCAGAAAGCCCTCTGTAGGCACAGTGGAAGAAGGGGGCAGTTCTGGAGAGGCCAGGCTGGCTTCGTTATGAACAGACATGGCATTTTCTTCATGTTTCAAGAGTTTCACAGAAAGCCCCCCTGATGACAGGTAGGCTGTTTCAATAAGCTAAATGTAAATGAAGCCAAGAACAGCTTCCAGCCACATACATACATTCCAGAACATACTTCACACCGGCCTGCCGGCTCAGCCAGGAGAGGCTTCCCTTCAGCTGATGGAGGAAAGCACCATCTGCAGAGCACAAATGTCCCACAAACAGCATCAGTGGTGACAAATTGCTGAACAGGTTTCAGAAGAAAGTCTCTGGATGAGAGTTGATTACATGCCCCTAGGTGTCTGCTTCCTCAAAGACTAAAGTTAATCAAAAGGTCAGGACAGCTGAGCTAAGAGCACATGTTGGGCAGAACCTTGCTTTTCTTCTAGTTCCATTATCTCATGCAGAGTCTGCACGAGGGGGTGGCAGCTAGTAAATAAAAAGTAAAGAAGCTCCTCTAGACTGACCACTCCCTATCCTGTAAGTTCAGCTCTAGTCGTTCCTTGCAATGATTAAATTAAAAATACAGCTCCCTTCTCATGGAAGCAATGGCTTTACAGAGACTGCTGCAAGGTACAGGATATTACCCCTGTATGTGAAGAACTGGTATGTGTAGCTGGTCAGATGAGAGGCTGACCCCTCTTTTTCTGTAACAGCCTTTGTGTCCTTTCATTTGAGAGCCTTTGAAGCTTTTGTCCATCACTGTGCCCAGCCGCTCTCTGATTCCCTGCAAACTTTTGATATCCACCACTAGACATCCACCCATTCCAAAATCGTGATGCTCATTTAGAATTATCTGCTGTTATCCTAATGAATCATACAGGACAGCACAAAGTTGAGGAACTGTTCCCACAGTTGGAACAGGTTTCTCCCTTTGTACACCTATCTTATGACAAAAGGTATGGAGAAAACATTAGACCCATTTCTGCAACGTTCAATATCCTCTTTTTGGTGTTGGTTTTTTTTTTTCAATTCTCCCTGTATTCTCCCAAAGGTGGGAGGTGCATACCCTATTCAAGGACTTCTATGCACAGTCTGCTGGGCCAAAAGCAGCCCTGTCTCCCCCCTCCACACGCCACGTGGGAGCACGCTCTCATGCCCCTTTCATGCCCTGAACATAGGCAAGCGAGAAAGGATCTCCCTGCTCTTTCTAACAGCTACTGAGGACAAATTATATTTAGGTACAGCCCATGTCCAGCAAGACGCAAAGGCTTCGCCAACATCTGCTGCAGGCCTGTATCCTTGGAACCAACCAGTCATGCTGATTACAACACGCTCCAAAACCTGCTCATTTTCAGGAGAAAAGGAATAAAAAAGCCATGCAAAGTATTTCTCCAAATTTGCAAAGTGACTTTGCTCTTCTTTGGGTCAGATCTACATCTGTGCCAGGTGTCTTCCAGGAATTTACCTCTGCTATACAGCACATTGAAGATGAAACTGTCCATCTGACTCTAGTTATCAAGAAAAAGCAATACTGATCCTACAGGGCATCAGAGGGGGGTTACAAATGAGAGAAGGAGCCACCCCAGCTGACTGGACACACTTCAAAATCCTTTCCTTTCTGCATCCCACATTTGCTCTTTATTAAAGCAGAAAATAATAATGCAGTGTTTACTTAGTGCACAGGTAGCTGTAAAATTTAATTAATCACTGTAGCTTAGCTTGCTGAGATTTTTAAATGAAAAGCCCTATAAAAATGTAATGTTTCCAATAAAGAAAACCCCTCAAAATTGCCTAGCTTCCTGCTTTTGTATTGTACCGTATGGCACCAGTGGCTGGACACTGCCTACGGTCCCGAGTCAGCAAGTTACTTGGCAGCATATACCTAAGCCAGGGGACACCAAAGCGGCAGCGGGTTCGCGTGGCAAGGTTTTGGTAGTGGGGGGGCTACTGTGAGAAGATGCCAGAAGCTTCCCCCATGTCCAAGGTGGACCTGTCGTTGGCCAAAGTGGAGCCAATAGCACCTCGGGGAGAACATCTTTAAGAAGGGGAAAAGAAAAGAATCTGCACCAGTGGAAGAGAGGAGTGAGATCATGTGAGAGCAGCGAGCCTGCAGCCCCCCGGTCACTGCACAAGGGGCAGGAGGGGCTCCAGGCGCCAGAGCAGAGATCCCCCCCCAGCCCCTGCTGAAGCCCATGGCGAGGCCAGCTGTGCCCCCCAGCCCATGGGGGTTAACGTGGAGCAGATCCCCACCTGCCGCCCGTGGCAGACCCCACACCGGGACACGGGGATGCCCAAAGGACGCTGTGACCCGTGGGCAGCCCACGCTGGAGCAGGCTCCTGCCAGGACCTGTGGCCCCATGCAGAGAGGAGCCCAGGCAGGGGCAGGGCTCCTGACAGGACCTGTGACCCCGCGGGGGACCCACGCTGGAGCAGTCTGCTCCTGAAGGGCTGCACCCCGTGGGGGGACCCACGCTGGAGCAGGGGAGGAGTATGAGGAGCCTCCCCCTGGGGAGGAAGGAACAGCAGAGACAATGTCTGATGACCTGACCGCAGCTCCCCTTCCTCATCCCC
>JAVJGJ010000030.1:1036386-1049519 GCA_035590215.1 Microhierax caerulescens
GTTTAAGGGTTCTATGGGAATCTGGATGACAACAGGAACTGGGTGTCCACTTCACGGGAGTTTCCTCTGTGCCACATAACCCCGCTGAGGCTATGTCTTGTTTGTAATGCTGACGGTTGATAACATCTTGCTTCTGTAGATGTCTACTGAGGGTTTCCCCATTCCCGCCTTCTCTGATGGAGCTTCTCCACCCCCTGGGAGGGGTGTCCGAGTACCAAGGGCTGCAGAGGGGCTTGGCTGTACATCTACATCATGATGTTCTGTACAGACAAGATGAGAACTAACACAGTATCCCCAATACCCCTCCTGCCACTGCACCTCCTTCTGCCTCCCTTGGCTCACAACCCATTCTGCTTTCCTAACATTTAATTTGTACTCTGCAACATATGACATACACACAATTATTTCTACAACAGCGTTGGAGGGCAGGACAGCAAAAGCCCTGGGCACTAGCACTGCCCGCCCAGCACAAGGATCACTTTGCAGTGGCAGATGCGGGAGCCCACTTCACCAAGGACGGGGCTACCACACCCTGCTTTTCTGGCTTGTTAAAAAAAGAAAAGCGGCACTTTGCATACCAGGCATTTGCTTAAAGCCTATTTATAAATGAGGTTACATATCCTTGAAAGACATTGTCCTTTAAGTGGTGGTACAGGGCTAGGAGAAACCCACCCATTCCCGGCAGTGACTCCTCCCCATGTCATAACATGGGGAGGCAACATGTTTGTAAAACTGGCAAGAAGTGAATTTTGGTTTCTTCTGTGGTTTTTAAATAACCATTTGATATTTCAGATGTCTTGTTACAAAGCAGTATTTTCAGCAACACCTAAAATGTGAGAAATCCATGAAACACAAATACACTTTGTTTCTTTTTTTTTTATTTTAAAGCCGCTGCACTGTGGTAGGTGAGGGTTTACCCACGCAGTTACACCTCAGCAATGGTAATGTTTCAAGCTGTTCTCATGTTTAATAAATAATTACCATAATTCACTGGAAAATTATATTCAGAGGCCAACCTGTTCTGGGCGTCTCAATGTGCAGGACTCACACAAAGCAGAGCAGAGTGATTCTTGAGGAAAGAAGGGAAGAAAATCCGTAATTTGTGAATAATGGCTAAAAATACAGCTTTGGAGGCACTGGAATGATTTGTTACTGGAAGTAAATAAACACCTACATATAAGTTAAAGTTGCCGCCTCTGCACAGTGCTGAATTTTCACACGGGAACTCTCACCTTTATTCTGGTGTGCCATTATCATGGAGCCAATAACGCTGAAAACCACCGTCTCAACATAAACCCCCTAAAGTAGAGCTCATGCTCACAAACTCATGTCATCTCAATGCATCAGGACCCCTCTCATTTATTTGAGCCACCCAAGACTTTAGGGTGCACCTGTGAGCACCAGGGAGAGCAGATATGGCCAGACATCCACACCCCTTCGGAGGAAAGTATCCGCTAGTGAAATTGTGACAGGATCAGGAACCAAACCTTCCGCCTCACACCCCCTCCACACGAACCATCTAGTACCTCATGGCAGAGCCACTGCACTTTCCAGCTCACCCCAGGGCTAGTTTTTGCAGTTGGTAGGGTTCTGCATCATTCCACAGGGAGCTCCATGGGTCGCCTGCCCTAACCTGGGCCAAAAGAAGTAATGGAGACCAAGTCCAGCTGAGTTTCCCTTCGCATGTGTCTTCGAGTCTTTACAGAAGAAAGCACAACTACCAACTCTTATCCCAGAAGGAAAATGTACAAATGCCTATAGCTCCACTACTATAGAGCAGCTAAAAATCTGCATTTATTTTACATGATGACCATTTGGAACCTTAATCTATTTACTCCTGCCTGTTGGAGCTATTTCCTTTTTTAGTACTTCAAGTTTTGATTAAGCTTAATTTCCACAAGCTCTATTGTTGGGCACACACTCCGGTTTTTGCTTTAGATGAAAGCTACAGGCAGCCAACACTCACATCTCTCATTTTAAAATGACGCATTCGTGCAGAGAAACAACAGTACGTATTTTAATTTTTAGGCTGCATAATTTAGTAACATTGGTATAATAATCGTTTATCCATAATTGAGCTAATGGACACATCTAAGAACACAAACACTGGTTAACTAGCCTTATTATCAGCAATAATTAGTAGCAACCCATTCATGTTAAAAGTCAGGGTATATGCTGTAAAGTTAGTAAGAACCTAGAGTCAATTAAAATAACAACAATTAGGGTATTTTATTGATTTTCAGCTTTCCCCAGCTACTTTTTATCTGTAGCAATTTTGAGGAACATACCACACAGATCTTTTAGCTTCCAAGGAAGATGATCATTTCCATTTAAAAACTGTATTTACTTTACTATGACTGAGCAAAACATGCTGCTTTACAAATCTCTGGTTTACTATCATATATGTCTAATCTGCCATTTATTCTATTTTTTTCAAGCTTAAAACCATTTTTCAAGCTTAAAATTTCTTAAAACTTGCATTAGCAGAGTCCGGGGTAGGTGGAAGAATAGTCTTAACCACCCCATATTTTGTATGTCCTAATTCAAGGTTCTCTTCTGGAGAACTTTTTTTTCCTAAATTTATTTCCAACTACTTTTGTTTTCCTTGAGGGACCTTTGAAACACTATATTGCTACTTTTCATGTTTTTTATTTGCCCTCTGGAACAATAAAGGCTCAAAGGTTCATAAATATGCATTCTGTAAATGTATTATGCTGACAAAGTGTGCTCAGATAGCTGCTCTTGCCTTTAGGGAATGAAAAAGTTTACAGCATGCTTAAACAACAGTGTAAGGCGAAAGGGAAAGACGGAGAGAGCTGTGTCAGCGTGTGGGCTGCAAATGGAACAAAAGAGTCATCCTGAATGCACAGAGAAAATAGAAAATAAACTTAGATAAGACACCATGGCTAGTACCTTGCAACAAGCAGGGGTGGGGATGCGATGGTATTACTCAGTAGTGATCTGCTTGAGTGGGCATCGTACCTGCTTTTCCAGGAAGGCTACGCAGCCAAGACATCATAAAATAGGAAACTTCATTTGCTAATTTGGGCACATGAATCAGGATAACTCCTTTTTCTCCTCCCAAAACACTCCATCCCTGGCAGGGTCTTTGTCTTGGTTAATTCTCATCCCATCAGACACAGCTCTAGTTCTGCTTCACTCATCTCTGCCTTGCTGGAAGCTCAGGGATGCTGCTTGTCAATATGTACACTTTTGGCAGGAAGAAAACATTCAGCAGTTGAAGATACCATTAATTAACGTCCATGTGACAGTAGGTATTGACAAATAAGCCTCAGGACCAGTGTATTGGGTTTCTGGGGCAAGGTTTTGGTAGCAGGGCCACTACAGGGGTGGCTTCTGGAAGCAGCTGCTAGAAGGTTCCCCTACACCTGACCAAGCCCACACCAGCCAGCACCAAGACAGACCCACCACTGGCCGAGGCCGAGCCCAGCAGTGACAGTGGCAGCGCCTCGGGGACAACATATTTAAGAAGGGGGAAAAAACGTCCTGTGCAGCAGCAACTGCAGCCAGAGAAAACAGAATGAGACCGTGTGAGAGCAGCGAGCCTGCAGCTCCCGTTCCCCATCCCCCTGTGCTGCTGGCAGGGAGGGAGAGAATTCGGGATAAAGTTCAGCCTGAGATAAAAAAAAAAAAAGATGTGAGGGGAAGGTGTTTTTTAAAATTTGGGTTTATATCTCATTATCCTACTATGATTTGATTGGCAATAATTAATTTGCCCAAGTCAAGTCTGTTCTGCCCATGACAGTAGTGAGCAATCCCCCTGCCCACATCCCAACCCACCAGCCCTTCCTTACACTTTCTCTGCCTTGAGGAGGGGCGTGACAGGGTGGCTGTGGTGGCACCAGGCATCCAGCCGGGGTCAACCCACCACAACCAGCCAAAGGAGGAAGGATGGAGCCCACGTTTATATCTAAAATAAAAGCTGGTGAACCCCTTCCATCACGTTCCTGCTATCAGGCATTTCTTAAGCACTGGAAGTTTACTTCCACGTTTGGGAGCAGGGACAGCACGGAGACACATCACAAATTGCAAAAGGTCACATGTTGCATTATGTGAACCTCAAACAACACCAAACCTGGGGCACTCCGACCTCACCACATCACGGTGATGATTCCCCACCTCCAGCGGCCAACACGGAGCCCACCCAGCTCGGCCGCCCCCAGCCCCCCCAGCAGCACACACAGACATGCTGTGCCTCTGCTTTTCACGGGACAGCCTCCCCAGAAAGCAGTTTCTCTACTTAAAGCTAAACAAGTATGCCAGTACTGCGAGGGTATAAGTGGTCTCCTAGACCTGTAAATATTAAGTCCGTGACACTGTATATTGATAAAATCCAAAGGGCTGAAGTAGCCAGCAGTTGCTACCCCCAATTTTTTCATAGTCTTCAAGCTACTGGCTAAATGTCTCATAAGCAAATGTATCTTCCTACTTCATCCAGGCTTGTGTCTGGTTCTTTTCTTGTTGTTTTGGGATCAGCTATTACATGTATCAACATTGTCTACTGAAATTATTCTTTGCGGCCTGAGATTATTTTAAAACTAACTTGGTCATTCAAAAGCTTTGGACCTTTCCTGGTCTCCTTCACTTCATTCTTCTGGTTTATGTTACATCTCAGGATTAGTAGCTAAAGCTTTTCAATATTCATTTCCTTTTTTTTTTTTTTTCATCCTCACTTTGCTTCCTCTTCTCAATTGTAAGCAAAAGGAATTTCCATCTGAACATCTAAAGGATGCTCTCTTAGCCATGTAAACAGTTACCAACGTTTGCAAAAGCAAAATATTGACCGACTAAGAAACCCCTTTCAAATAATCTCTGGTATGTTGTATAATACTATTCTCAAAAATAACCCTCTAGGATGAAATCAAGTTAAAAATCTAGTATGAACTACATAACATGAAGGAAAAAAAACCCCATCATTTCAAATTGAAAGTTGTTCTTTTCAGAGAAGGCAAGTCCTTGAAAAAAAATCATCACCAAGCTGTGCCTCATCAAAAATTTCTCCAAATGCTGCAAAGCAAGCACTGCAAAATGTATATCCTGGTAACAGACTCTCAAGATCTGTAAATCTGCTTTTCTGTCTGGTGTTCAGCGAAGCCCCAGACACTGCTTAGGGCAAGTTTGGGTGTTTGAGAACATCGCGTCTTCATTTAATCCTCTGATTATCCCTGGCGCTTATCCACCAGGGAGAGCCTGAATTAAGTCTACTCCACAGTTCCCAAACTGGGGTGAATGATGCACATCCCCCTCAAAGCCTGGAAAGGTACCTGTGCTGGATACAAAGGGCTCTGCAGGAGTGGTGAAGGCTGGCTGAGAGGTTCGCCTCGGAAGGAGGATGCAGAGGCAGACAAATAGTCACATCTTGTGAAGATGAACTGATGTTCCGGCTTACGCCCTCTCACCCAAAGCTTTCCACAGGATGCAGAAGGGGTCTAACAAACTACCAAGCCTCAGTTTTAGCCTGAATGGATGAAACTCTCTCTGACAGGCACGTAAAGTTTTAAACAGAAAAGAAATATAATTATTTCACTAGTCCTCTCTGTTCTTAAAACTCTGCTGCAGGCTGGCAGAGCTCCGGCAGC
Source organism: Microhierax caerulescens (assembly GCA_035590215.1). Lineage (NCBI taxonomy): Eukaryota > Metazoa > Chordata > Aves > Falconiformes > Falconidae > Microhierax > Microhierax caerulescens. The sequence goes on from JAVJGJ010000030.1 coordinate 1,041,987, forward strand.
GCACAGCCAAACCGCAGACCCTAGGGGTTTTTTTCTCCAAGCCGTATCTCAGGTCAGTATATTGCCCCATGTCCACTGACACTTTTGCCATCCCAATTCTGCTTTGCTGAGAAGCACTTCAGCTGCTTGAGCATATATTTATTTCCATGCAGCTCAATTTGTCTTAGTTAAAATCATCAAGATTGTAATCTTTAATGGACACTTTGTTCCTACACCTAAAATGGAATTGTTAGCCCTGTTATTTCTCAACCCTTTTTCAGGCAGTGACTCTGAATTTCACGTAAAATAAACTCCCAAATAAAAACCTACTTGCAGTGCACAGAATAAATAAATAAATATAAATAAATAATTAAAAAAATATATTTCCCTTAAGAGTGGAGCAGTCTTCCCCCTGTCCTACCAATGCAGGATCAGTAAGTTTCCTCGAAAGTTTATCTCAAAGTACTTAAGCGATTAACCTGCAAAAATAGAGCGGTGCGTTCCAGAAGTAAATCTAGGACAAAAGCATTACAAAACTCCCAGTAAATATTAATATTAAGCATAGAGAGTTTTAATCTATGTTTTCAGAGCAAATCTCAATAACCATTCACCTGACAAATTAACTTAGTACCTCCTAAACTCCTATGTAACATGACTTTGACCTAAATTGATAGGATGCCCTGTAGATGTGCCACAGCAACACAGGGGTTTTTGCTATAAGCCCTGAACTGTGTCAGACGTTCCCCGACCTCCGTCTGCGGACACAGCCAACATCAGTTGAGCATCTTTGCATGATCGTCTGCAATTTATTTCCCTGCAATAGCACTGACTGCAAATGAGTGAATGAAGTTGAATTGTTGGCCACTAGTTCAATGATGCCCCTTGCTAGTAAAAAAAGAAATCTGGCTGGTATGGACCAGGCTAGGTTTTAAACTACAACTGTACACAATAAATCTTTGACGATCAATTGAGGATGAGGGAAGGGGGGAATAACAATCCAGCTGCCAGCCAGGTTGTTCGGTCTGTGAGCATTCAACGGCAGAAGAAAGGGGAGAGCACTAGAACGAAAAGGGGAAAAAAGAAAGAGGTTCACGGGCTATTCAAGGCAGACAGACATACTGTGAGAGTTTCCAACAGAAAGATAACAGATCAAGACAGGGGATACAGATGCACACATGTTCTGTATCTCTCCCATAGATCTAGTTTAATAAAGCACAATTGATGATCATTTTTTTCTTTTCTTTTTTTATCTATTATTAGGTTTTTCAAGTGTGTAAGTGGTTTTTAATCAAAAGAACAGTTCCATACAGCTCTTGACATCAAAGGAGAGCATTTCCAAAGCTATTACAGTATCAAAGTAATATTCTGAGCAGAATCTAAGGTGAACCATTGGAATAATCCTTCTGGGATAGAGATAAAAAAACACTGCATTCAATGTTGCCCAGAAGCATCCAAAGCAATCTATCAAAAAGGCCATAAAAATATTGGGCCACACTTACTTGATGCATGTACTCACCACTACTATTATTTTCCTCCATCTTCTCTTTGTCTGGTTAGCTACTAATCTTACCTTTGTCTGAAAGTTCCTGCTGTATATATGAAAGTACCAGAGCTGATTAGCGAGTCACAGGAGGAAATGACCTCTGATGTGCTTCAAATCCATAAACCTTTTGTATAGTTGAATCATATTATGAAAAAAAAGCGCCACGGCAAAAAACAGCAGCATTGTAGCAGCACTAAGGTGAGACTGCCTGATACCAACAACCCTTTTCACGTGCCCTATGAAGATTCTTGCCATGTCAAAGTCAGTTATTAGCAACTTCTCTTCTACTTACTGAAAATGCATTTAATAGTAAACTCTACTTAACTACAGCGGTTTAGTTTGATAATCCATTTTGATAAAAGGCTTTGGTAAGGCAACCATCAACTTAAATTACCCACCCATACAACACACAGACTTCTCCCCTCACCTCCATCGGTGACATTCTGGTTTCCTTGCAGAAGGGCAGTTGGGTACCAGCTGGGTTACGTGAACCAGGGGGCGGGGGAAGGGAGGGAGAGAAGGCAAAGAGACATTACCAAACAGCAAAAGCTGTTCCATCTGACAACAGTAGTTAACTTGCTCCTTGAACTTAACATCTGGTAACATTTTCATCTTCTGCAAACTTGTAAAAACATTATGGTATTTTAGACAGTGGGAGATCATTTCCAGAAGAAATTTTAACAGAACAATGAGACCACAAAATCCATTTCTTACTGGGCCATAGGGTTTTCTAATTCTTCACTCTTGAAGTAAGATATACTTCAAGAATACCTTAGAAGTTCTCCATTTGCTTATAATTTTTGAGAGTATTTTTAGCAGTAATTTTCAGCAGGCATAGTATACATATATGGAAAGGTTGTCTTTTACGTATCCTTATCACAAAGGGGTAATTGTGGGTAGATGTATTTTTTTTTTTTCCTTAGCTGCCTAATAAGGCCAGTATGGGAACCAGAGAAAAAAAATACCTTTGTGGCTACCAAAACACATCTAAAATACAGTATTTTCTGGAGCTATAGGTGCCATCTTTAAATTCCCAGTTGGCAGTGCTGAGGGGCTGTGGAGGAAAAGGAACAACGTCCCGCCACCTTTCAGAGCACGCAGCAGTATGTGTGCACACTCACCCACTGCAGGAGAGGCTGGCAGTCAGCGGCGAGGGATGCTCTGCCCTCCAGAGCATGCAGAACATGGCCAGCGACACGAGGCCTATTAGGGACGATCGTGTCCTGACTTCTTCTCTAATAGCACTGCTAAAGCTATACTGGAAACAACTTGGGGTTAAATGAAGCCAGCAAACATTTACAGATTGATATTAAATGAGCTTTAAAGAAACCCCAACACTGCCAATACACAAGCAGCATGAAGAGCCACTCCGCCACAAAGACCCACCGCACACATCATGTTGTGTTGTAGGAACTGTACGTAACCAAGCCTCACTTTAAAACACACACACAAAAAAAAAAATCCCTTTAAAGTAGCTTCTCTCTTATGCATATATATATTACTGCATGATGGCCATATCCAATACTTGAAATTAATACCTGCTCCTTCTGAGAAAAATTATTTTAAGAAGAAAAATACATGATTAGGTGAGGATGCCTCGGTAGCTGGAGTGCCAGCGCACACTGCATTTGCCACTCTCTATAAATTAGCAGCATTCCAAAGCATAAACCAATCGCACAATCATAAAACAAACGCGATCCAAACCTGCTGTGGCCCAAAACGCAACATTCTTGCCTTAGTCTTTGAAGACAAAGCACGCAATAAACAGCAAACCTGGAATGAATACCAGGCTTTTATATAAGTAGTACCGTAATTAAAATAGAGCTGAAGTACTTGCAAATACCACAGATTAAGAACTGACAAGATTGGAGAAAACTGGGAGGAACTGCAAAATTCCTTTGTCAAAAGGAAACAAATAGGTGACAATTTTTCACTATGGTTGAACACAAGATAATGTACTGCAAGAAGAGTAACAGAAAGCATCAATTTTTGTCTTCCAAATTAAGTTTGTTCAAAAGTAAGTTATAAATTAACTGTAGAAGCAGACGTACCTGCAGATAAAGGATTTTAAAATATTAAGCTCCTACGTCAGATAAACAAAGGAGGTCAGACTGCAGTTTTAGCAATCCAGATGCAGTCTGGAAGACACATTAATCCTGATCAATCTCAAGCACCAAATACAGTGTGGTTAATCCAAAAGCGAGGCAGTCAGGAGAAAATGTTATACATCACCTTTTGGAGCAACCTTTGCAAAGCTCACAGTCAAAACCACGCTTGGGAAGTTTATCTGTTTACTACACACAGGATTTCAAGGAAACTCCCCTTCTGAATTGGGCCACTCCTTCTAACAATCATCACTGTATTTTCCTTAACCTGGGAGAGGTTCACAACCTCCTCCGCAGCGGGGATGGATGCTCTGCTGCGGACCTCAGGAGCATCCAGAAGAGGAGCTATGCAGCTGAGCGGCTCACAGGGGGAAAGAGATGCTCTGGAAATCTGCAGTGAGCTTTCCGAATGAGCTACATTAGCTATGCTATTACTTCGCAGGATTTACTAAGCTTGCACTTGCCTCTTCACCCATGCCTGCTGCACACACACAGGGAAGAGCATCCTGCATACCTTCCGAGCAGGTAAAGAAATAACATGGGCTGCTCTTCCATGTCATTCTATTTGTACCGATGTCCTGTGATGGATTTAATAAAGCTTTTGTAGATCTCAAACTTCAGGGAAAAGAGATAATCCGAGGGACAAGTTTGCTAAGTATTCGTCACCATGCTGTCCTAGTGGGACTAAAAACTGAGAACCACATACATAGATAGCTCCCCCTTAAAACCATGGATGAGCATTTGTGGGTTTGAACAACTTGATGAATTATTGAGGTATGCCTCTGCCTGAAAAAACAAAGTGTGAATAAACCTGTGCTGTCAAAAAAAAACCAAAAAACAAACCTATCGCTATGAAATCACAGTAAACTGAGCTGTTCTTTACAGCAAGAGCTATGCTTCTATGTTTTGCATTTAGCATAGGGCATAACACTAAAGATCATTATTTAAACCTTTACTACCTTCAATGGCTTCTTATTTGCACTACAGAAAGCAAGCAAGAATCTTAAGTGAAATTATACATGGAGATATTTATTACAGGTAAAATGTTTCATATACTTATTTACAATACCTCAAATATGGTGTAGATGAAACAGCATGAGAAACCGAACCACTCTGGGGACAAGATGGAAGGAGGCGGTTCCAGAAAAAAAAATTCTGTCCTATGGAAAATGTCTTTTTTTTTTTTTTCTCCGGCATCTTTGAGACTCATGTATTCTCTTATTTCCTCTGCCTCACTTGTCTACAAGATGACAAGTGATGCCCAACTACTTTGGCATATCATACTACATTGTGTCATTCCACCACCTGCCAATGCCAGTGGCCCATCAAGCCTGAGAAATCAAAAGAAGCAATTTGTTAGAAAATGGGGGTGGGGGGTGGGCAATTATACATTTTAGCCAAAAATAGAAACAGTCATTTTGTATTAGTAAATAGACCATGAAATATCGATCTATAGAAGTAAGCGAGCATGAGTAATATAAGCCCCAATCTCATCGGCAGATTCAAGGATTTAAAGACATTTCAGTATTTGCCTACTGATCGCTCTGTGGAAGACCAACATCTATCTCACAATTCTGCAAAACACTGCTACTCTTTATACTTTCCTTTAGGGGGGGCAGATCCTGTAATAAAAGAAAAGCTAAAGAAATTAGAAGTTTTAATTAAAAAAAAAAAGTGTCGTGGAATGATAACCAAACACGCAGTTATCTTTGCTGGCAACAATATAAGGAAGTGCATTAAAAAAATAAACTGAAAAATTTCACAACCTGAATCCTCATTCATTCTTAAAGTTTAGTGCTGGATGAAAGAGAAACGTATCTGTTATACAACCATATAAAATTCTTTTATTTTTATACAGTCAACATTTATCAACAATATCATCTTTACAAAAAAAAACCACTACTTGCTTTGCTCTGTAGTATTAATGGACAAAATACGGACAGAGAGAACAGCAAGCTTACCAGTACTAGCCAAATTACAGTAATCATTTCCAACAATGCTGTCCTTTGGGTAATTGTTTTGTTACTTGTAATTCTGCCTAGCACTTCCTAAGAGTGTCTGCTTTAAACCTAATCCCACACTACACTGAGCACTGCCCGAGATCTCCACTCGGACCAATTTTTTCCCCACAAAATCCTGCATGCTGTGGCCTCTCAATTTTCTTGATAGATGTCATGTGCAAATCATATTTTGCGTAACGCATCCTTTCTGATCCACATAAATAACAGAAAGCCTGCTCAGAGGCTCATAGTCCAAGTTCTGTGTAACTGGGACTGTAGCAAAGTAGTTTGCAATGTTACCAGATTATCAGAATGGAAAGGGATTTTTACGTCCCACTAGGGAGGCAGGGAAAGAAACCACAAAAGCACTCATCCTCAAATCACTCAGACGTACTGAGAAAGCAAGCACAAAATTACTTGGAGAATAAGAGAAGTACAAGGTTACCAAGCCAGATGCTGTGAAAAGGGCGTAACATTGAAAGGACAGATTCTCAAAGCACAGAAAATCACAGAACGGAGCAAAGCTAAGAGGTAAAAGGCAGTACTAAGAGCTAAGCACACTGTGAAATGCAGGATCCCACAGAAATTGGGAAAGCTAAAAAAAGGCCAGAAGCACTGTAGGAACTGGCTACACTCCAGAAAAAGAGCAGAAGCCAGAGCTACGGCTATACAAGAGGAGGGCAGAAGGTGTGAGGTTTGCATGCTGCTCCAAAGTTGCTAGACTCCTCTTGGCCTCCTGCTCACTTACGCGATCTGCTATGAAGTACTCTGCCTGGGCACATCTGTCTGGTACATGATGGAAACCTGTACTGTGCAAGTTGCGTGAAAAAATGACATGGAAACAGAGACATAATCAGGGCCAACCTGTAGAGGCAGGGGCAGTAAAGCAGAAAGCGCACCATGTTCTTTCATACTGCGCAGCATATCAGGCTTTTCACTAGCAGTCAAGTGATTTTTCAGATACGCAGTTTAAAAGCATCTATGATACCTACAACCACGTAACAGATGCTTGGTACACGTAAATAATCAAGTCAAATTATGGTGTCCAAAGACTGACATCCACAGAATCCAACAGAATAGATATTCCTATGCTAAACATCTTTAAGACTTCTAGCTAGTTTAGAAATATAAAGAAGCACTACTGTAACAGAAATAATTCTTGCTCCATACTTTTCTTAACTAGTAGGAAAAATAATCTGATTAACATGAGTAAGTACAGGCAGAGGCGCACAGGAAGCATACAAGTCCAAAGTTACAACTTATTGCAGTTTTTAAGGAGTTCTGGATGCAGAACGTTCTGGCACAAGCGGGTACCACAGCCACCCAGTAACTCCTACGCGGACGACACTGTGCTAGATGCACCCACCCATGGCAAGGCTGGCAGCGCCCAGCACGCAGACGGGCTGAGCACAGCGTCAGTCATGCAGCACTGCCAGCACAGGGGCAGGGCAGCCTTCGCTCAGCCAGCAGGACCTGGCCCGGAACGCGTCACATCCCACAGGCAGGGCGAGCGCGGTGTGAGCTCACACCGTAGCCTCCCCCGGAATGGCTCGCCCAGGGTCAGTCTCTCCGGGCAATGGCAGCCCCAACCCACAGACCTGCTGTACCTTAGGACACCCGGGCACACGAGCCCAGAGGTACCGCTGCGTCACCAGTGCCACCTCCATTCATTCACAAGCCAAACGAAATCAACGCAAATCAGAATAGCCAAAGATGCAGTGTTAATTCAGGCATCTGGAGTTTGATGCTTTGGTTTTTTTGTAAATATCTCATCAAAAAATAGCCCCAGGACTAGGACAACATGTTTGCCACATGACAATTATCTAACCCAATTTCAAATGAGGCATGTATATGTTTCCTGTTTATGTCCTGCAGCAGAGCGAAAAAAGATTCCAATATACCTCCA
>JAVJGJ010000030.1:1049619-1061620 GCA_035590215.1 Microhierax caerulescens
CCCAGCACCAGGCACCAGGATATTAACTTTGGAGAAATCCCTGCAACAGAACAAAAATAACAGTTAAGTCTGTATCTGCCTACTTACAGAGGTCCAGTCAAACATTCTGTCCCCCCCCTCCCCCCCTTAGATAATATAATGTATTTTCTGTATGACTTGACTTTTTAAATGCAAACTGAGCCAGTTCTGATCATATTGGTTAACTGTGCAGTCAAAATAACTCACAGAAATCACTCAAAAGAACACGTGCAACCCTCATACAGAATACAATTAGAACGTAATTTTTCTCCTGAAAACTTGAGTCATCAAGCTAAAAATCTCTTCAAGTGAACTGAAGAAAGAACATTGTGTTAACCATGTATTTTTCTATGAGGCACACTGATAATGGGTAAAATTCTAGAAATCGCCTTCATTGTATCACATGAAAAATGAACAAGTATTTTGACACCAGAAACAAAACAAGCAAACTTCCATAAGCTGATGAGCAATTCAGACTGTAAATACCTTAAAGCAGTTACCTTCTCAGCAACTGTGGGTGCTTCATATATGCTGTTCACATATTTCACTGAAGCACAAAGAGTGACATGATTTCCTAAGTCAAAATACACTGCAGCTCTCTAACCCTTTGTTTCCCTGACTAGGCATCAAGGTGAAGACACCCAGAAGTCATCCAGCAGTGTGTGTTCACTGTAGGGTACACGTAAATTATTTTAAGGGAATAATACATCTCCGAGGATGTTTTCATGGATTAAATGTCAGGAATGGAATACTGCATTTCAGCTTAGTTAGGACCTTAAAGAATGAATAGAAAGACAATTATTGAGGGGTCTGAGAACACAATCGATTTCTTTGCAATTTCAACTCTGAGGCACTTTATGCAGTCAAAAAGAATTTCTATTTCAGGTTTTCATTACATAAAATTATGAAGCGATGCAAAGATGTAACACAGAGTGTATTTTAAGTTTATGAGAGCACTGCAGAATATGTGACTTAAAAGGAAATTGTGGTTTAGGACTGCATTTTAAGCACAGAATCTTATGCTCAGCTACTGTGAGAAATTACAATTATGATCTACAGTTCTTTTTGCAGTAGCTTGATGGTCCTATACAAAGTCAGAAATGAAAAATCAGGAGAAAATAAAAAGGCCAAATTCCAACAAGAGCCCCATAATGCAGGCAGAAGTCATACATTTGGATGGTACTTTACTGCAGGCAAACAACTGCCAGCATCAGTGTGTGAGGCAACTTACTGCAAATGTTTACTTAGATGACAGATTGTACAGAGAATATTCTCACATAGATACTCCATTTAGTTACAATGGGATTCTGATCACAATTATGGCATTTGGGTACTACTCTAATAACAAAATTACGAATTCCTTATGGAAAATACAAATCATTAATTGCAAAATATATACAAAATTCTCAAAGCACACCATATTAGAATACATAAGCTGTCTCTGTAAACGCTTGTGGCTGTTTTTAGAGGTATCAGTGCTGTTTAAAGAAAACTTTTAAGACTGAAAACAGCAATATATGGGAAGAATATGGTACCTATGAGAAGTAGCATGTTCCATTTCATGAATATTCCTCAAACATCATCTGTTTCTATCCACTTGAGATCATCGTCATCAACTTGTGCACTCTCATAAAATGGAAAATAAAGCAATTTTGAAATAAAATGTGGTTTTATCAACAGATTGCTTAGCATCATAAACATTTCATTACTAAACAGGCAGACCTTCTTAAAAAAAAGTATTATAGCTCAAAACAGCCACCAGCCTTTTGTACCGTAACAGCTCTAAAAGATGACAGCTTCCCAAAGACTGCCTTGGTGGAGTTTCACAAGGTCTTCTTGGCATTTGTGACATTGTAAGGGATGGCCGAATGTTAGAGGAACAGAATGGCAGCATCAGATAAGGGTCAACCAAATGATCCTTTGCCCTTAGCTGGAGCTGACAGTTCACATCGAACTGCCCACCGCTTCTAAAAAACTCCAGGCAAGTGGGTCATTTCTTCCAATTGGTTATCCCCAGAGAGAAGGGAGGGATGGGGGAGGAAATACCGTGGCCCAGAGGCCCCGTGCCGGCTGCTGGATCAATGGCCAGTGTCAGCAGGCTTCTATTTAATGATGCTCAAACCAGCGCCAGCCTTGCTAACGGCCATACTTACCACTGATATCCACACACAGGAAACAGGGTTCTGGAAAGACCAAATAATTGCCTCATTTTGCAGTATGCGGGGGTGGGGGGGTGGGGGGGTGGGTTAAAGGTGTATACCTTGCATTTTATGTTCATAGGATCAGTCCTTGGATTTCAACAAAGGAAACACATTCACATTCACAACAGTGCAATGTGACAAGTCCAGGGCAGCTCCTAGCAAGTACATCTGATACACTGTCAACCCGCAAATGTTCACTATAAAGAAGAATGCAGTGTTTTGTACGTCTTGTTAATAGATATAAATGTATATTAAATTCTTATTCCAATTCACCTTAAAATTATAACTTAAAAATATTCCATTAAAAATAGAACATTTTTAAATTACAATTTTAAGGTGAGAAGTGTTTTGCAAACAAGCTAAAAGCCATCAAAAATAACAAACAACAACATAAAAAATGCCACAAGAAAATACAAAACCGAGACAGGGCAACCCTTGTCCTATTTCTGCTAAGGACTGATTGATGAAGTCGTCTCCGTACCCATGTAAGCTCCGGAGTGGAACAGCTACATTACAGAAGCAAGATGACTGTACATGGCTCTTCGAATTACTGACTCACTATTTTCATTGGATATTCCACGCAAATTACCTGCAAGAACTCTCCCACCCGAGGCAAGAATTTTCAGCCAGACTGTGTTTCATCCCCAAACGCACAGTACAGATCTGCCAGCTAAAGGAGGAAGGACAAGCAGCCTTCCCTTCGAATTCAGCCTAGTGCACACGTCAGCTGAGACCCCTGTATTTCCATCGCCTACCACAGGGACCTGAGCATTAAACCACTCTCCACAACAAGAACATTTGAAGACCCTTTTCTTCCCTGCAAACTCATTAAACCCTTTTAAGGCAGTCCTCAGAAAGCTGTCTTATGTCTGCCTAGCAGAGCTTCTGCCCTGGAGGAATTCCCTTCCAGCTACAGGTGGAGCATTACAGCTGCTCAGACCACACTCCAGCAAGAAAGTCCTTCTGTGGGGGTTGAAAACAGTGCAACTGCACTTGGCTCTTCCCACACTTCTGAAAAGAAGCTTTTAATTCCTCCTATCCAGTGAGGAAAAGTAAGTAATTCTTCCTGCTAAGGAAGAATTTTAGCCTTAACAGGTCACAGTATGGAACAATTATATTCTACAATAATTATTTCTATTAGAACAAGCAACAAAAATCGTTACTGCTAAGAATACATATTGAATGCTGCAAAATTAAATTACCTTATAAGATAGTCTTTCCTAAGAGTGAAAGTTCTGAATCATTTGCAACAGTTGGTTGTTTTTTTTTTTTTTTTTAAAAAAAAAAAAAAAACCAACTTTTGGATTATATTAAGTCACTACGAGTGAATGAAAATCAGAAGAAATTCTACCGCAGGGAACGTGGCGTGCACCAGAGACGCGTGTTTACACAGCACCTCTACACTTTCCTGTTCCCCAGCATCAGCGGGTCTGACCTACACGACTGGTGTTGGGAAGCAAGAGGAGGGAGCAGCACGTGCAGCTGCCCCCCGTGCCAGGACCTGCTTGGACAAGAATGCTAAGGGAGGCAGCTCAGTCCCCACGTCCCCTCCGCCTGTGCCGCGCTGGAGTGGCACGAGGCAGAGGCGCAACACCCAGGAGCAGGTCTAGGGAAACAACACGCCTCGTAAAAGCTCCAGTGCAACACCACAGAGCCACCACCACCCTGCCAGACAGGTAACTGACATCAAGAAATTATTCTTCGTTTAAGGAAACTGCATCAGAAGACAGAATTTCCATTGAATTTGGAACCAAACCTATTTGTCATACCCTCTATTAGCTTCCAAGAAATTTGTGATCAGAAGTTGCAAATTTTGAGTTCTCATCTGACACACGGGAAAATTAACCAAAACCAACTACTGTTCTGAAAATTGCCACCACCACCCCACCCCTCCCCACATCATTTGCACCCTCAAATCCCGGTGTTGATAAATCTCTCTAGGCAAGTTTCCACCAGCACATGGAAGGTTAAAAGTCGAGCTCCCACACCCACCATCATGATGCATGTTCGCTCCCTTCTCACCCCACCCCCAGCGGTACCTTCCTCACCACAGGCTCCGGAAGGCAGAAACGCAAAGTTGTGTTCAGGATCCCGATCCCAGCTTCGCCAAGGAGGTGGAACTGTGCTCTGCCAGGAGACATCTCATAGATTTCAGAGGTAACGATTGAGAACATCCAGGCCATAAACATCACAGAACTTTTAAATCAAGTTTTGCTGCCAAAGATTTTATTTTATACTCAAGTAGTAAATGAATATCATGTACATGTCATACAGGATACAAAAGTATTACATGAACTTTTTTTTTTTTTGCAAGTTTCAGAAAATAAAACTTTTAAGTTCTCTGCTTGTTTCAGTGTCTGACTTACCTTTTGTGCAGGAGAGCAAACAGCCCTAATTTTAGGAGCTTCTGACTGAACACCAGGAAAACCAGGCTCACGGTGAAGCTAGCTAAGCACAGACACAGCTGCCCAGGGAAGCTGCACAGCCTCTGTCCCTAGAGGTCTTCAAGACCCATGGGGCTGAAGCCCTGAACCCTGGCCTGAATTCAGCCCTGACTCTGCTCTCAGCAGCAGTTGGACTGGAGACCTCTCTCAAGGTCCCTTCCAACCTGAATGGTTCCACAATTTGATTTAAGCACCATCAGCAACCAAATTCAAACAAATCAATGAACGCTCCCCTTCTTCCCCTCTCCCAACAAAATCTTACCACAAAATCCAGTATCATATTTAATGATCACCTCTACAGCAGTCAAGCGTGACTGAAATCAAAGAAACAGCTAGCAAATAAAGCGTACAGAAGAGTACCAACGGGCAAAGTAAGACCCTTTGCATGATTTAAAATTCTCTTTGTAAGAGCAAGTGCATTTTTAACGCCAAGCATGTAAAGAGCAATAAATGACCATACAACAATGCCAAGGGCCTTCCTAGTCTTTTTCAAATGGGAGATTTCCTAGCCACACTGAGCCAGGACACCAAAGGAACATAAGCAGGATAACGTCAACATTTTACTTTCCAAGTTTCTGTTAGCCCTCAGTACCCTGGCAGTGCTGTGCTGTGCTGCCAACACGTTCCCCAGGGAAGCCAGGGAACAAGGAGCTAGGTGGTGGAGATGGAGCAGGGAACCCCAAAACATCTCTGTTATTGTCCACTGTGAGACTTCTTTCCATCGCTAGGATTTAAATGCAAAGCAAATGCAACCATCAGGAAGGACTCAATGCATCTAATTTCTTTATTTTTTATTTCCATATGAACAGAACATTTCAATTAGACAAAAGGTGTAAGGCCTCCACCATCGTTAAGGCAGTCATAGAAGAAAAATTAATTAATGGTATGACATGATACAAACTGGCAACAAAGAATAAACACAGAAACTGAAAAATACTAGAAGTATTTGTTTTGTGCCAACAAGCACCTGATCCTCTAAAAGAAAAGTATTATTCTGGTGAAAATAAACAGTGATGAAACGTGTGTATGCCCACACACGCCAAACAATCTGACATTCAGCTCTATATCCTACACTCTCCAAACCCCAAACTTCTTAAGTTTTATGGAAACTTTTGCTTCTCAACATATATATGAGGGTAATTATGAGCAGTCAAAGTTCAGACAATTTGATCAACAGTGAATCCCTACAAACACACAGTCGCCCAAAGCCGCAAGGCTGCTACAACTGTGAAGTCAGATAGTGCACCTACGCAGAAAACGTCCGGTCTACCATGCAGGCAGAGCTGATCTGGCTTTAAATTAGGGTAGCATGGACAGAGTAGCAGTACAGCACAGAGCTCGGTTCTAGATGCACAGGACAAATGAACATTTTACTCTTGATAAGAACTTGCAGTACTGCTGCAAGTATACCAGTTACCTTGTTTGCAGGTGCCTCAACTGCATCAGCACTACCCAGCAGTGTAACGTAGCGTGTCTTCAGTTAGGCCAGACAGAGAGGCAGCAAGACAGCCAGTGTAAGGGGGGGACAGTAACAAAGAGGAGCATTGTGCCTAACACTCTGGATCCAGCCAGTGAAGCTCTTAAGCCCATTATTTTAAGCAATAGTAAAAGCACTGAATTCAAGTTGCTACACCAAGAACAGGACTGTTCACTGTATGTGGAAAAACAAGACAGAGTTACACACAGTAAAGACAAAGAAATGAAGGGCAAAAACTTGTATCTGAAGCAGCAGAAGATTAAATCAAGACCAAAATTCAAGGACTTTCTAAATACTTCGAGGAATAAAATCTATGCCAGCTCTACAGTCCTGAAATAAGACCAAATCTGTGGGACTCAAGTTTCTTTAGAGACACAAAACGAAGGATTTCATGGAGTTCCTTCTTCAGTGCATGAAGCAGCTAAAGCCCAACAACAGGAGTTCAGTCTTGTCAATTTTGATACTTTGAAAGGAGAAAAGTCATCAAAACGACACAGAGGTTAAAACAGTAAATATAAAAGACAAGAAAGAACACAGACAGCAAAGAGGGCTGGAATTTGATACTAATAATTTTTGAGATATTTGATATGGAGGCATGGGAGAAGTGTCACGAGACAGAAAGGTTGCGGCCCTGGAAAACAGGCAAGTAAAATTGTCAGGGATGCCGGAAAATAGTCCAGAGGAACTCTGGAATAATCTCTGAATCTCAACAGGTCTGAGATTGCAGCAAGATACTCAAGACACTCAAGTTCTATCTGGACATAGAACTATGGGAGAATTAAAGTGAAGAAGGAAGCACTAGATTTGGGGAGCACTTTAAAATGTAAAGCCAGAAACTTGAAACTGGAGTGAGGATATTCAGGTACATAACAATAGAAAATTAAAATGGAGAATAAAGAGCAAGAATTTAAAAAAAAAAACCCAAAAAAAACCAAGAACCAGTTAGGATGATGGGTGCTTATCCCTTCAAGGCCTCGGAAAGAAAAACTTGGTTGCTAGTGATGGAAACGAGATGAGGATTTAAAGAGAAAGTTGTCATTCAACGAAAGGAACGAGAGGCATAAAAGATACAGAAATAAAAGGGGCAAACTTGTATAGTGAAGAGGCAGTAAAGCCCAGTTCAGAAACAGATTCTGAGAAAGGACAATTTTGAAAAGGATCTCATCCAGCAAAGATTGGTTTTGAAGATACAGTTTGTATCAAGAATGAATGAGGAACTTAAAATGAACATCAAATATTCAAGCAAGCTCAACAAGAAAAAAAAAAAAAAAAAAGGTGGGATAAAGTGGTTAAAAAGTCCATTTGGAAAGAAAATTAAAGCAGGTAAGGTGAAACTGAGTCCGAAACTGTGTTGTGCTGACATACCCTTCAGAGATATTCAGAAAGGAAGGAAAGGAAATTAAGAAGTTACAAGAAAAAACATCCGGGGAGAGGAATGGAGACACAGCAATGTGAGAAGCAACCAAAGAAACCATGTATGGAGAAGCAGAAAGCAATGAAAATAAAGACCAGTGAGTCAAAGGAAGTGAGGCCAATGAAGGAAGGAGGCAGCTGAGAAGAGGAGTCAGAAAGGTTAATAGACTGGGGATCCCAAAAGGAGTGAGTGACAGGGTAGAGGAGAGAGAAAGACAGATAAGCTGGAAGAGAGCAGGTAGTGATCAGAGAAAGGGAATTTAGAAATGAGATGTAATAAAGTGAACAGTATTTAGTAAAGACAAGGTCATGGGAATGATTGAGGCAGTGAGAAAATCTGTCTAAAACTAGAAATCAAAGGCATTGGGCTGGAAAAACAGAATGAAGAACAATGGAGTTAAGTAGTTATCAGGGGAAAATATAGGGCTTGCCCACGGTGAGGGATAAAATTTGAGAAGAAAAGTGGCTTGAGTTTAGCAAAGGCACAAAGAAAGACGCAAACTAGACACAGAGGACTTCAAATCAGGAAGAGGGTAGCGCAGACAACAGGACAGATGAAGCAAAACCAGTGGAAGACAAATCTTAGAACTTCACAAGTGAATATGAAAGGGAAGGAATCTTTTAAAAGTATCAACTGAAGAACAAGGTTTAGGGAAGGAATAAAGTTTGAAAAAGAACCTTAAAAATCTGTATTTGAGTCATGTTCAGAAACTTAAGTAACACCCCCCCAGGCATGCCCTGTGCCGGTATTCCCCCCCCTTGGATGACCTTGCCAGGAAGGTTTAGGTATTCACCCAGATCACATTAGCGATCAGACATTCGCAAGACCAGCACTGCCACCGGCTAGCTGATGTGGGGATATGGTAGGGTTGGAAAAACTTCTAACTGTTAAAGTACTAAAAATAATGAAAAAGCGGTTATTTGAACTTTGCTATCCAGCAACTTTACTTCCAGATTAAATTAACTCTCCACAAAGCAAGACCTGCAGGCCTTCTTTGACTCTCCCTCCTATCAACCTCCTGTTCCTAGAAGCTCAAATACCTGACAAAGCATTCACCACCAGCATTCAAATTCAGCCATTAAGATTCTCATCTCACTGTATAACAGCGCAGACAGAGATTAAGCGGACAGACTGTTGAAAACAAACATCACCGCGACTTTAGGTCCCATTCAGAGATATCTGAGAACCACTGGCATAAGAAGGCTTTGTCCATTTCCAAGGTTCTGTCAAGAATTTCACTCTATGGCTTTCTTAATCGTAAGCATGAATAAAACACCAGCCTTCTCAGACACTTCTAATACTGTATTTCATCTTTCAGTACATTGGCACGTTTTTAAAGTTTGTGCTTATTACAAAAAGACAACATACTTCTGTTGCCTACTCGTAAGGTTGGTAGCTGAATCATTAGAGTGCAACAGAAGAAGGGGGGAAAAACACCATATCATTCCCTGCTACCAACCCAGTGACATACAGGAGAGGTATAAAAAGTGAGCTGAGCACATCATTTCTATATATCCTACTAATTACTGTTTATTCATGCGTGTATATGAGGTTCACTCAAAAATCGCTGAAGTTACACAAAACCCAGCCGACCTATAAAAAACACAAAACCCGACCGGACTGGGGCCGTAACGGGAGCTCTTCATTCTTTTTATGCCTTTCAGATATTTTCATATGGTTTGAAAATAATTTCAGATTTGTTTTTAACTTTAATATAAAAACACTCTTTTGGGTTAACTGTGAATATATCAGATCCAGGATTTTTAGAAAAAAACCTGACAAATACAACAAAAGGGGGTTTTTATGTACTATCTTTTGTTACAGTCAAGAAAACTCACCTATAATCAACTACTGGAAGCAGTAAACTGTCCACAAGATAGGTAGTATCTACTGTAACATATATATATATGTATGTAATAAGAGAAGTTTGAAAAAAATATCATAGAAACACTCTCTTTCTTATATTATATTTCATAGCTGTATGTTTTATTTCTATTAGACTGCTGCACAGCAGGGGAGCTTTCAAGACAAGACAAAGATTTTATGCAGCATCATTCAAAGCACATAGTTCACTCGAAGCAAGTTAATCTTGTAGCATTACTGAAATAAAAGGAGGAGCTAGTCAGATATTTTGATCAGAAAAGTAACACGCTTCCTTTAAAGAAAATAAACACGTAATGCCATAGCTTAAAATAAATAGTGCAAAATGTCACGATCAACAACATACAAAAAATAGAAAGGTGTTTTATAAAAGAAAATATTTTGTAAATGTGTAACACACATGGGAGTGCTATAGGAGACTTAACATTTTCATATGTTACTAGGTGCTTTACTCAGGGGATAGATTCTACCGTTCCCAATTAGGTAAGCAGTTCTATTAACCCAAATGAGCTTGTTAATTATAAAGTTTGGTACCAGAGTCATCTGTACCATTCATTTTAAAACAGGAACAACTTCTTCTTTTACTCAGCAAAAGACTTAATCATAAATACTAGAAAAATACAGCAATAAAAAAAATTACATACTTAAGTATACACATTTGCTAACTTTTAACTCCTGATTTCTCTACTCTATATAGTCTTCCGAAAGCAGGGCAGGGGGGGAATTATTATTGTTTCTTTCAGGAAAAGTTTAATACTTTATGCAGATTATTATATACAAATAGCTGGACTGTGTTGAGGGTATTTTTTCAGTTATTTTTACATGTATAGCACATTTCAGAAAAAAAAAAAAAAAAAAAACAAATTAAAAATGGCTTGAGTATTTGTTCATATTAAGAGCTAATCCTGGCAGTCCAAAAGTAGTATGCTGCCTGTTCCAATACAAACCACTTCATCCTATGACATATGAACTACTGTTATGGAACATAACCATTATTTTTAAAATTCAACAATCAGGTAACACATGAGATCTAGAAGTTGCTAAACAAAAACCAACGGTTTTCAAATACCTCCTCCCGAAAATCGTTCCACTGAAGCCCTACAAAGATACACAGAAGCCTGGAAGAAAACTAAGGATTCATCCTATAAAATCTGGTAACAAAAATCAAAAAAATATGTATTAATATTAAAGCTGATGATCTGCCACATACTATTTTAAAACTCCTGTATTTTGCCAAACATGATTTCTACGGTATTTGCAGATTTAAAAATATATTAAAAAAAAACCCAACAAACAAACAAAAAAAAGAAACAGAAACCCCCCCTGACCTAGCTGAACATTTCATCCACAAACCCCACAACTGGATTTTTATTCTTTGAGCATTATATCAAATCAAAAAATAAAGCTATAGAGAAAAAAAAAAAAAAAAAAAAAGATCTGAGCGTGCAGGGAACTGTCTGCATTTAGAACCTGTATGTGTACATACTTACTGCTGCTTTTATTTGAACTAACTTCTTTTTGCCCACATAAGGAAAAAGATTTAACTGACCATAATAGCTTCTTAGCAATATCAATGGTAATAATTTTGACAGTTTTATATAAAAAGTTCAGTCTTGAAACTCAAGAAGCTTCAGTCCATTTTCCATTTTTACCACGTTTAAAACCAAGACACCTTCCTTCCTTAAATAGAAATACTATTAAGCATACCCAAAAAAGTACTAACGTCTAACAAAAATATTCTGGATTTCCTTTTCAACTAATAAGTATTTGTAAAACATTTTATATATATATATATTTATTTCCCAAATGAAGGAGTGGCAACTTGCTTTTAAACATAAAAGCTAAAATTTACTTTTGCTAAATATAAAACTAATTCTCAGGATACAGTATACAAAACCAGGTATTCAAGAAGAAAACATTTTGTGTTATACCACACTATTACATCTTTTCCAAAAGGTTTCTGTATTTAAAAAAAATATTAAGTTTTAAATATACTGTAAGGTGATTCAAATTTTAAACACAAAAATCTACAAACAGTGACATATGCATAAACAGTTGGGAAGCTGTAACTTAAAGATCCCATCTTTTAATCAGACCTTCTCATAAATGTTAGCCTCAAAAGAACCCGATTTGCAACAAGAAGCATCTGCATGGTCTGAAGACTTAACTATGCAGATTCCTTATGCCCCAGGGCAGTGCTATACAAGTCTATTGAAAGCTATCAGATTGCAAAATCAACACCTTAAATTTTCCCAGAAAACCTCCAACAAATGTTTTACCTGCATTATGACAGAATAATAAAAAGCGATATTACAAAAATTTCAGCATGACAATTTTTCCTGAAACTATTTTCCCATCACATTTGGCAAGCAGAGAATTAATCCTACCGCCTGCCTACTCTTATGCTGAGAACTGCAAACATCTTCAACACGTATTCAATATAAAACACAACCACCATCTATAATTATGTTCCTCTTGGAACAAATAATAAAATAAACTGTGCTAATTCATACTTTCTATACATTACTAAAAAGTTGAGAGATTCAGACATTTTGCTTCCGGATAA
>JAVJGJ010000030.1:1063334-1083201 GCA_035590215.1 Microhierax caerulescens
TTTTTCTTCCTCGCTTGATATGCCTAAGAAGTTATGACATTAGAAATTGATACATCATCTGGATAACCTTCTGATGGGGCATCTGTTTTAAATAGTGTGCAATTTAAATCTCCTAAGCATTTTTCAACATGGAAGATACCTGCTTCATGATGACTTACTAAAAATGTTTCCTATCCTTTGCAAAAGCAACCTAACCAACTCTGAAGCTCTTCCTTTGTACCTTTGAGTAGCTTTGCCAAATCCTCTTGGATGTCCTTATAGCACTGGGAAGGGAGGGGGACTCCACCAGACAAGCAGACAAAAAAACCCCACCCTGCAATCCACCCTTCTATGGCAATATGTCAAATTCTGTTCAGTCTTCCTCACGGTATTATTAGGTATGGTTATTGAAAAAAGCTGTAATTATTGCAACTAACACAGAGTGACCTCATCACCATGCTTATCCAAAAGGAACACTGACTGCATATTCAAACCCACCATCAGAAGGTTGCCTTCCTGCTTTATATAAAAAGACCAAGAAGCATTTCAAATTATAATTATACTCTTCAATTTTTATTAGATTAGTTTAACTGCACAGGAAACAGGGAGCCCAGAAGTTAAGTAAGAAATGTTGCATACCACTGTTTAAAACTTTGTCCATTAGCCCTTGCAGAAACGTTGTAAACTACACACAATGTATTATTAAATATGAAAAACATGTACAAAAACTATGTCACTAGACATTCCCCTTCTTTAGAAAGCAGGGCTTAATATTTAAAAACGGGATTATTAATTCTGAAGATAGTGGTCTAATTGCTGGATTGAAAAGAAACATTAAATCAAAAGAGTCTGTAACAGACCTGTTATTTGAAACTTAGATACACTAAGTGTATTTTGACTAATGGAGTTAGAAAAGCCATCATGGTAATTTTGGCAGCCAATAAGTAAAATACAATACTACTGACAGGAAAAACTAATAGCCTGTAAAAAAAACCCCAACATTTGGAGAATAGAATGCTGGAAATCATGAAGTACTGTAAGAAATAACAATTGCCAGCACGTAACACAAACGTGCAAAGCAAAACAATGTCCTGTAGAAGAAACAGGGTGGGATGCAGCGTAAGCAACAGGCACAATGTATGAGCAGAGATGAGCAGCTTGCTATGCAACACCTCAAACAGCCCGCATGGAAAACAGACAGGACTGAAGAACATCCAAAAATCTCAAGCCTGAAATTAGACTCAAAATAAATAACATTTTGTAAAGAAAATACAAGTGCAATTTATCTGCAGAATACAACATGGAATCTTGTACATATACATTTATCTTTCTCTGTGAAGACTTCCATCTGTTTGATAGAAGTGCATACAGTCTTAGTAAAGACCTTGAGGGATTGAAATCTATGAAAACTACCATCAGAGGGGAAACAAAGTACTCTTTTTCCTGTTTTTACTAGCTCTATATCAATAATTTTACTGTAAGTAGAACTGCAGAAGTAGATTTTTGAGAAGTTTACCTTTGAAAAGCATGAGCAGATTTGTTTACCTCCAGTAGACTACTTCATGGCTTTTCAATCCTGGCCTGTGGTAACTGATTTTGTTTTCTAAACTGAACTTTATAATCTAAAAATCAATTTCAGACTCAAACTGTTTGTTAAGCCACTAAACAGGAAGCCTTGCTTCAGAGTTACTTTGCTACTTGTTACAGTATATTGTAAGTCCAAGCTTCAATAAACTGGCAAAGAAGATTCATTGATTAGAAAGATGCTGTAGCAAAATGGCATCATTACTCAAAAGTACATGTAAGGCTTGAAGTCCTATTAATCCCTTAAGTATACTTGCAAAAACCATTCACCCACATAGGGTCTTGACTGGTGGCTTTTTCCAGCTTCTTATTTTTTTACTCTAACCAACCACATGTAGCTACTATTGTTAGGATGCAAGAAAGGATCTACAAGAATATATTCACAGTAAGAGACAGTCATTGAATCAGCTTACTCAGAAATTCTCTTCCCAACATAGTGCAAATGGTGAGCTCAGCTAGTGACAAACCTTCGCTGTTTTAATAAAATAAACCACAGTCATAGACCTCTTTCAGCTATGAGTCTCAACATTTAAATGTTGGTCACCACTATTACTGCAAAAATCTCCTTCCCCCTCCCCAGTCCAGAATCTCAGTCATAAGGCAGGAACACCGAGCTGACTATGCTTGGGACACCGCACAATGACAGCACAGATTCCTGAATAATTTCAAAATCCTTGAGTTATTCTGAGCCTTGTTATGGAACAGCAAACCTTTGGGAGAAGGTGAATGGTTACACAGGATGAAGGACTGTCCTCAGGACTAAAACTGGGACTGTGCTGGATGCTAATACTCGGTTATGGCACTATTCCTTCAGCTCCTACAGGAATATCCATTTCAATAAACCTGAAATCCAATTGTCAACCCCTCTAGTTTTAATAAAGTTTCCAAGGTAGCAGAAGAGCCTCACAGTACCATGGGAAGAGGGACTAGGATTCTAAAAGTCAGACTATCATTAAAGATAGAGTACTTTTTCACTATCTGGCACAAACTGGCCAACAGGCAGAGGAGACTTACGACTGAGCTGGAGGGACCTCCTGTTGCATCCCCAAGCTGCAAACTTCTTTGGCTGCTTATTGTTCTTAACCTCCTCTGTGCACTTAGCGCAATGACTGTCTTTAGCCTGGAGCTTAGCCTGACATCGGAGCAGTGGGACACACCTTCTTTAACTTTAGCAGGTTTTTCAGCTATGAAATAAATATCACTCAAGTCAGGAAGAGGGAGTAAAGACAGAAATATGACAGGCAAGTACTTTGCATTGCTAGCTGGTTGAAAATGAAATTGCCATGTAGGAAATTTTGCATGAGAAAAAACCCACAAAACTGTTCTTACTCTGAATAGGAGATCCTGAAGTCCTTTCTCAGTGTTATTGCCAAGACCTTCTGCTGGAAAATAACACTGCCATTGTGGACTTGCTGGCTCATTCAGCCTTCCCATCTGGGTAGGAGGTTGGCTATAGACTTTAGAAAACGTGAACTCCAATCAAAGGGAAAATTTAGAAACTTTACCTACCATGAAAGCAACGTCATACTAATAATGGCTGACAAGATTTTAAGAGTATTGATTGAGGATAGCAAGGGAGCCCCAGCTTTGAAACTCCCTAAAGCAGAACAGCTTTCAGTAAATGCTGAGTACTCACCCTGAATGCCAGATCTTCTTAAGGAATATTCAAAAACTGAGATATCCAAAGTTGTTAAACATTTTAAAATCTTGGTTTGTGACTACTGCGGAACCAAAAGTGAAAAGGCATCTGAGACTATCAGGATTTCTATTCAAAGGTTTTTTAAAAAAAAAATTATCCATCTGTCCACCGATCTTAAGGTGCACCTTTCTGTCACACTATTCTCTGATGACACAGATGCAATACATTACTAAAAGGTTGGTCTTAGAGAGAGTTCAAAATGTAGAAAGTGTGTCACATCTTAAAACTCATTCTATTCACTTACAAAAAGCTTCTCTAAAAAGCATTTGTCTTGTATTTTGTAATGAAGGTATTTGCACTCTCATATCAGAGGATACAGAGATCAACGCTCAGTGAAAATTTTCTTTCAGAAAATTCTTAGTTATAAAATATGAAGTGGGTTTTACTGTTCAGTGATCCCTGATCTTTGCTGCTCACTGAGTGTGCTTCCAACCTGGTAGAAGGTTTGATATCTAAATTTCCAGTACAGGTGAAACATTTAGGACAGTATCCTAATACGACAGATAACACGTGCCTGTTTCTGTTTTTTTATATACAGTTCACACCAGCACCATGTTTTCATACAAGTAAAAAAGGTCTATTTTGCCACAATAACCAACATATCTATTCTTCCATGTACCTGACTGAAGACACAAGTCTTCACACCAGAACATAAAAAAACATTCCCGTTACAGTCTCCATAGCTGATTACTTCTTTTAGTAACTATTTTCACCCCCATCTTCATCCCTATCATAGCTCTGACTCTCTTATTATGTTTCAAAATAACTTACGTGTGTTTTGCAAATAACTGGTTTATCCAAGGTGCAGAAATACGTGTCTGCTTTGAAATAAAGAAAACATAACATGTTGTGCTTTGCATCTGTTTTCAATAGTAGAAACCATACAGCTGTAAAGCAAAAGGTGGAATGTCTTTCCCCATCCAAACTCTAAGACCTTCTATCTGGGCCAGACTTTGATATTTGCCCCTTGGCTGGGAATCCGCATATCCAGCTTCACACTTAGCTGCAGTGAAGTAGCCCTGCAGGCAGGCCAACTTCAACGAATCACTAGTGGTATCATCATTAAAATCCTGCTGAAGGTCACCATGGAAACCGCCTGCTGAGGCTTCGCTGCTGCACTCGGCATCTCCTAATCAGCTACCATGTGAAATGCAAATTCAGACAGTCTGAAAATTAGTCAAGAAGAATAGAGGATGAGGATGCAGATATGTGAAATATTCATGCGCTTCATGGAAAAAGGAAGACAGCATGAATGACACAACAAAGAACGGCCCCTGACATTCTTGCTATCATTTTGCATTATTGTTCACACCACCCTACTGTATTTCTAGGCCTCCAGTTCTGAAGTTGGTTATATGAACTGCCATATTTAGAGTCTACAATAAATAATAATTAAAAACAGCCAAGGTAAAATGACTAATTGGAAAACCCACTGAGGTACGCTATATAAATTACACAATAGATCATTATTTCATCCTTTGTAACATCACTGGATTATCTTTTTAAGTCCAGTTTGTTTCATAAAAGGGGAAAAACTGTAACTACAAATACAAAACAAAACACTGGGCAATAATCTTTTATTAATAGTCTAATGCCTGTCTTTGAATGCAAAAAAATTCAAAAGGTTCAGAATTACAAGCCCTACCTATAAATGAAATTGCACAATGCTTCCTTTTTTTTTTTTTTTTAAGTATTTTACTGCTTGTGTTTATTTGCATTTTCAAAGTAATCTTTAATTCATGTAGGCTGAATTAAATTAAAATTGGTTACTAATACATGTTCTTTGGTTTACGGCTTCTATCAGTCTGCCCTGTTCTTTCCAAAGTGGGAAAGTATTTCAAAACTGGCATCTCAGAACATTAAAAAGCAAGCATTTCTATTTTTTCACTTTGTTACTCATACTAAGAAAAATACTTATTTGGTTTCTTTTAATTTTGGAGCTTAGAAAAAGCAAGTACCCCCCCTTAAATGCATTAATGACAGTAAAGGACTGTTAGCTATCAGCTTAAAACAAACACTGCTGCGACAGAAGTACATTGTTCAGATCCAATTATGTTACGTCTGACTGCATTTCTCTGAAATTTTCTATTAGTGTTGTCAAGAGCCACTCTTTCTTGGAAAAGAGCTGTTGTTCAATTGTATCAAACAGCACACCGGAGTTTTATAACGTAGACAAATGGGAACTACGCTCTTCATTTTTACTGGTGAGTTACATTGTATCTGTTTTAATGCAAGCCCCTAGAGAAACGAGGCTAGCGCGCTAATTTACTGTGCAACATAAACTTGTACAGTTGTGCTTTTAGAAAAGCATACTACAGATGTAAGACTCAGTCCCACTTTGGCACATAGAACAACATATCGTGCACTCTGGGAGAGAATTCCATCACACTTGTGAGGAAACTCAATGCAATTAGAAGTTAACAGTATGAGGTTTCCACCATCAATCCCCCCAGATTTAAGATCCCATCAGAGACTCATTTCAACAAGAACAGTTGAGCAAATTCAACAAGCAAACACTTAAGGGCATAATCTGCAAATAACGTAAAATCACACAAGTTCATCGACTCCCGTGGAAGCGTGCCAGGTACGTGAACTGAGGATCTAGCCCATGCAAAGGAGTTACTTACCTCCTCTGAATAGTGATCTGAAGGGAGAGGGGGGTAGTCACACTGCTCTATCTTCTTGCACAGGGAGTACAAGTTCATTTTATCACCATAAAAGGGACTCTGCAGCGCAGCCATCTGTTTAAAGAAAATGTACAGTTCTCTTTTGTGTTTTTAAGTAAACCTGATTTTGTCACAGAACCTGTAACACTAACAAGTCAAAAGTGATTTTCAACAACTTTCAATTCCCTGCTTAGAAGTGTCACAGTGCTATAAACAGAAGTTCCAAAACCATTACTGTAACCAGTGTGTCCACTTGTTCTACGTCGTGCAGTCGCACCTGTCACAACCCTCATATTGCAATATTTGAGCTGTACACACCATTCGAGTTTCGTTAATAGAGCATGAGGAAAAACTGAGTAGTTTCCAATACTGCTATGAGCGTGGAAGGTCCTCAGATAACGAGGGGGACGAAAAAAACCGCCAAAACCTACCATGTAGTTTTCCTCTGAAGACCTTTTGGAAGAAAACATGTAATTTATCTGAAAATATTATCTGATCTAAAGCAATACCATATGCTGAAAATCCTGGGTAACAGTAGCAGATTTTGTAATCTCTTGTTAGACTTCCACTAGACTTCGACACAGGGGTGTTTTTTTTAAAGCAAGAAAACTAAACACTATGTCTACACTTGGAAAAAAACCCCAAACCAAGAACATTGTAATTCAGTATGTTATTCAAAAATACTTTCCCCAAAAAATTCCAAAACATTATCAGAAATGCAGAACTGGCACCCATGACTATAATTTGCAGTTTAATAAAAACTCCAGAATATCTGTTGGAGAGCATTTATATAAATGATTAGCTTAAAACCAGCATTAGTAAACCTACACTTTATTTCCAGACAATGTTACAACTTGACACTTAAAGGTGGAAACAAATGCTATGGTTAGTAGGGTTACAAATTTAAAAATTCATTTAAAATCTCTCCATTCTGTTCAAAGCCTTCCAAGTCTTTGAACCGCAGCAGCACGAATGCTGCTTTGAGTGCAGCGCTGCCCCAAAGTCAGTCACCCTTTTCTACATGTGCTAATAAGTTTGATTTTGGAAGGACAATGTGTACATTCCCCAGACAGGCAGAGTGTGTGTGAAACACGCTAGTCCATGCTGTGCTACTCAGTGAGCTTCAGCAGGGACAGGACAAGCTGAAAATGGCTCTCATCTGTCTTGTGTTCTTCCAGATAGCAGTTTAACTCTTTCATGTCTAAGCACCAATATCACTGGGGGGAAACGTATGAAGAAAATTATCAGAATTCTCTTATGTTTACTTTATAGCTGATAAAAATGCTCTCAAGTACTGCAGTACTTTTTCACATTCACTTCAAGTAAGAATAAATAATTTTAAAGCTCCCAAAACCGGTACCATGCTACGGTTCCATCCTACACTCCTCCCAAAAATTCTGTAACTGTACTACCAAAATTATGTTAATTTTTGGATTTATGTGATGTTCTTTCTTACCTTAAAAAGAATGTTAAAAATGCAAGCTAAAGACCAAAAAAAAGAAAAGAAAAGAAGAACAATCAACTGCAGGGTCTGTATGCATGCAGAAATTCTAAATAAATGCACAGATACTCATTTTCGTACTCTAGGTGTTCATTAAAAAGTACTTTTGTTTGAATGCTGCGGAGTGTTAAAAAAATTCTGAATGTCCCCTAAGGAGTTAAAACAGGAATACTATATTTTCATGCATCTCCTGCTTTGACAGATGAAAAATGTCAACTGTCCTGTTTTTATTTTCAAGCTTTTGCACTATTCATCTGGTTCATTAGTGCATCTCGCTGCTGCCCCTGACAGCTGCTCGCCCTCTCCTCCCAGCAGCTGAATTTTTCAGGCTAATTTGATCCTCCACACTGAGACGATCGCTAGAATGATTGACTTGCTCCCTGACCTCCAGGGTCTGACTTTCCTGATTAGTATTCTGGGGGTGTCTGAGGGACGAAAGCCCACTGTCTGTCTTCAGGGCTGGTGGCAGCTCTCTCTCGCTCTTTTTTTTTTTTCCTCTTTTTTTTTTTTTTTTTTTTTTTTTTTTTTGAACTGTAAGCCACCAACTTACAACCCTGTAAGGATGCAATTGCAACACTGAACAATAAAAGGAAACGTGTAAGACCTACTTTTCCATGTAAAGGTCCATGTAGCAAAAGCACAGCATCTTGATTTTAATTAGTAAAGTCTACTTTTGTTGCATATCAATTAAAATTCCAGTGGTAGTGTTTTTGAGGTTTCAGAAATACCTGGGGCTCTAAAAAAAAAATCTGACTTTAAAATATGCTTTCAAAAAATCTTACTGGCCACATAGTTAGTACTGAATAATAGGCTGTAATATAGGTTCAAAATATTTTTTAAAACCAACATATATTATAGCAAATTAGTCTAAACTTAAATTAAAACATAACTGAAAAGAGTTTAGCAGCAATTATTTATTGAGGAGTGATAAACATGCCACAGCTTTTCTCCAATTAAGCTGGAGATAATCCAGAGCACATATGAGCACATATCAACAAGAAATCAATATAGTAAAACATGCTAAAATACAGGCAATAGACACCCAGCACAACACTGCATGGATAATAAAAATGCCATGCATTAGTCCACACGTCTTGAAGATCCTTAAGTAACCACTTTCAAATAATTAAAAGGAGAAAAATGCTAAGCATATATTTTGAGTTTACTATACCAAAAATTTCAAAATTACATCTAAATGATCAACAAAAAACCTCCACCACCACAAACATCTGATATGCTGTAGAATTAACTAAATGGGATAAATGCACCTCTAAAAAAAAAAATATCAAAAGCTATAGTCAAAGATGCTGCCATATACTATATCTGTATAGTATATATCAACAATAAGTATCCTAATAATTACTTTATTCTTACAATAAGGAAAAAAATCCAAACATATCTCCACATCAGCTTAAATGCCATCCTGGTAAAACTTCTAAAATAAATGAAAAGAGAGTGGTACTTAAACATGCTGAGTTAATAAATGAATTAAGTTATTTAGCTGTTTTGAAATTATTCACGAGATCAAAGAAAAATTAATATTCACATATACAGCACACATATTGTACCAACATCAAAGCAGCAAGCTCAAAAAATATTTTTCTTTAGAAAAGTGCTATTGATTTGTATTCAGCAATTTTATCTAATATAGAAGAAAACTCAAATTTAAAAAATTAACATTTATTTTACGTAACAATTACATATTCAAGTGTTCTATTTGTTTCCTTCCAGTTTTAAGTGAAAAATCTTCATCTACTGTTCTGCTATCTTTAGGCTCCTGCTTGCACAAATGTGTAAAATCAAGCACTGAAACTGATGGCAGTTGCCATGGTCGGTACTAAGGATTCCCAATATGGGATTAAGTTTCAGTTCAGGACTTAAACTTTTAAATACTTGCTGTGAGGTATCAGCCTTCATTCCTGTCAATTGTTCCCAACGCTTAGAAGCAACAGCTATACATAGATCTGTAAAGTCTGCAGAACTGCAATACAGGTATTTGCCCTTTTAATATTTAAACTACTATTACTGGAGACAATTCACCTAGCAGTAACATACAACTTTAACAGGTTGACAATGTTTTCTACCAAATCCTTAAAATAACAGGAGGTGCCAATCCCATCTGTGTTAAATGAGTTCTGCTGACTCACTGAGGCAGGTGGCTTGTAGGTAAATGAAAAGTGAATTGGGTATATCAGTTTTTATCTGGAACACAAAATCATTTTTTTTTCCCCGAATCCTTCTACAGAAGTGTTTAGCTCAACAAACGATACAAAGAACTTCGAAGACGTAGGTGCTTAGAAGCCTACCTGTTCTCCCCACCTTCATTCACCTCATTTTCAATGTGCACATTCAGATCTTTTCTTTCTCAAAATACAGCATCATTTACAACTGTGTGTCACCTACCAATCTTGACCATATGAATACAGAAAATAACCAATAATTATAGTTTAACCAATTGGAGGAGCAGAAGAGTAGAAAAAAATACATATGTCTGTGCAGCAGAAGTCATTATCTTGACAGTTAATCCAAGCTAGTAGTAATAAGTACACAGTAACCCATTTTTTAAATTGTTTTAGCTAGGTTTTAAATAATTTTAGAGAAATTGAACTTGTATTAAAATAGCTATATTGCAGTTTTTGAAACCATTAGTTGGCATCTTCAAGTCAGTCCTACCATTTCTCAAAGCATATATTACCAAAATCGTATAATCAAAGGCCATTAAAATATTTAGAACAATTTTACATGTGCTTGCCTTCATTCACTAATCCTTCAGTTAACACCTTCAACAAATAGCTGTAAAATCTTTGCAGCAAGCCCAGTAAAAGGCAAATCTTGAGTAATACATAAATAAAAAAGTATTTCATATGTTGAAGTTACATAAGAAAACCCATCACTAATATTAAAGACAGACATAATAGCTGAAAAGTAGATGTTTTCCACAATGCTATCTACTCTTCTAAACAACAAAGATCTAGAAATAGATCCTAAAACAGTACTTGATACATGTGGAGGGGAGGGAAGGGGGTGAGGAGCACAGCGTTATTAAGTTCACTTATATATCAATATTACCTCATACAGCAGACAGCCTAGAGACCAGATGTCAGACTTGAAGTTGTAACCATTTTCATGTATTCTCTCTGGAGACATATAATAAGGTGTACCAACTGCAATAAATACAGAAGTATTTTTGAATGAAAATTTCTGTTCTTATATGGTAGTAAAAGTACAGTTTTCCTGGCTGAAAAACATTTTCCATCTTCTGTTTCTCATTTTCCTGCATGTATAATTTCAGTTCATACTTACGACTCTTCACTTTGATAGAAATACACACAAATTAGGTATCTATTTCATTCAGCACAGCTTTATTTTTACTACTGATACCTAATTACCAGAATTATTCCATCATAAAATACTTCCAATTTTTTCTTTTAAAGAAGCTCAAAAGTAATTCTTTTTCTGAAGAGAACAAAGGGGAACATCATACATGCACACACACATCCCCACTCCTTTCCAAACTGTTATCACTGTGGTTGGAATTGACAACAGCTAGAAATTCCCTTCCACGGCTTGTATTTATTTATTTATTGAGTCATCTGTTCTTCATTTTGAGAATATACAAATTTGAAAAAGACGCTTTTGAAACTAATAAACACATATTACTTTGAATATCTGAAACTAAAATTGAGCCTGAGATCCAGGATCTTCAGCTTGCCCGAGAGGAAGGCAGGCACACCCGTGAGCCCAGCAGAAGCCGAGGTTCCTTGCAAGTGCCTCGGCCATCTGCTGCGGGACCAGACTCTGCGAGGGCTTCTCAGGTCCCAAATTTGTGGCTGTCCCAGCCTAATCTTGCCTCAGAGCCGTGGGCTCCGCGACATCTGCTCTTGAAAAGCAGCATTTACTAGGACTGTCCCAGAGCAAATTTACATTAGATAGTCCAGGACATCTCTCCCCTTGATTTTCATCATCCCCTACCCACCTGCGTCACAAGTTACTTGGAAGAACAACATTCTGAGAGATGTTTCAGCTCTGTAAAAAGAGCCATTAAAAACAAAAAAATTATTATCCACATGAAGGGTTCATATGTGACAGATCTGTAAAAAAGACATTACAAAAAACAACAGTAGTGGCAATTTTTGTGCATTGTCTCTGAACTTGCTCCCTATATCCTCCCAAATGACTGCCTGACAGCAAAAAGCATCACAGATCTATGTCGATTTTTACTTCAGTTTTGTGTGGAATATTTTGAGCACTGAACCCTGATGATGAAAACCAGCTGAGTTTTGTGAATTTAATACAAGTTGTTCTTATTTTGAAACTAAACATCTTGCAACACAGCCAGGTATTAAAATCAGCACTATCACTTCAAACTATAAAAATTACGGTACGAACCTCAGACTATTTTAACACAGAGATCTCCTATCACTTCTGCACTTCTGAATTAGCCTCACCTATTCAGAATTGACCTCTATATGAATACTGCAAATGGAGATATAATGAATATATAAGTATTTCCAAACTGAACAATCAAGTTAATAGTCTTAATTAATCAGATTAATAATTCTACTCAAAATTTCCAAAAGTTAAAGGTTCTTTCTTTGACAGCATGCCCTATCTTTTAGAAAGGCTGACATCTCAAACTATGTCATACCACCTTAGGAAGGGGGTGGGGGTGGGGGGTGGGGGGATGTTAGTGCTTTCCTACTTGAAAGGCTCAGCCCAGATTGGGAAACACTGTACCACCTTCCCCCAGGTCAGGCCATTGCTGCTGGTAACCCCTAATTTCCACTGATCTCCTTCTTGGAAAACAATATTGAAAACAATATGCCAAACCAACATAAACTGAGAACGTGCTTCTCTAACAGATATGCAAGGACGGGGGTCCCATATTGCATCCTACAATGGATTTCACCCCCTAAATATTTTAGAGGAGACTTCCAACCCCAGGAAAGCAGAGGGTGCCGCGGCCCCCGTCCCCAGAGGCTCCCTTAGTGCTGGCCTGAGGAATCATTGCAGCTCCGAACAGAGAATGCAAAGGATCAAGAGCTTAAAAGGAGAAAGGCTGGGGAAAGGCAACTCAAAATGATGGAGGACTGTGAAAATCATTTACTCTCCTGGGATGTTTGTATTCACCCACAACAGAAGAATGGTCAGGAGGGATGGTCTTTACCACGAAAACAAATAGGCATGCAGATGGGTGAACTGCAACACCAAAATAACTACCAGAATATCCAGGAGCAACTCTGTTATTTTAATGTATCTACAGCAGTACTTCAATGCGTGTTTAATGACAGCTATCTTAAAATTGCAAACTAAATAAACAACAATTGCCATGACACAGCTTTCGTATTTTTATTATCCTCACTGTTGTACTTTCCCATTGAATTTCTTCTCTCTCTCTCTCTTTTTTTTTTTTTTTTTAACCTCAAGGACTTGCTAGCTTGGAAACCTCTGAAAATTCTCAACTGTATTTTGTATCCATTAACTAATGCACCAGTTTAGTATATTCTGATGCTTTGTTGACAGAATTCATCTAACAACAAAAAATAAGTTTAACAGTAATCTGGTTCTTAGCTGGTTACAACAGCACTCCCTTTGCTGCTCTGAGACATCACACAAGTAGCTGGCAGTGAGTAATGTGCCAGAAAGAGGCTTCACAGAATCCACAGGGGACAGCTGAAAACAGAGAGGTTTGAAGGTTCATAGTTTACCAAAAGCAAAGGTAATTTTAACCAGTAGCTCTGGGAAGCCTGCTGATACATTAGAGGTCTGATATCACTGTGAAAGATTGATGATAGTGAAAAGGAAGAACAAATGCTATCATTTTACAGTGTTTAGCCTAGCATAACACCTTAACTGCAATACAACCTGAAGCCCTCGATGACCAACAAGTGAAAGGAGTTGAAGTTACAGTTATGTTAGTCACTGAATCACAAAAACAATCTGAAGATCTAGACATCATTACCACTTATAAACCGTTTTTAACAGAACATGACACAAAAGATTCATTATTCTGACATTCAGGAACTAGTGAAGGCATTGCAACAATCCTTTAAAACAGCGAGCCATCTCGGTATGTACCACTGGCAAGCAACTACCAGATGTGATTATATATTATGTTTCTGTCCTGGATATATTTTTCTGTTAAATGAAGTACAGCATCACAATACTATAAAGACCTGTGACTTTCTTCACTCATCTGAGGACACGAGTGGGATAATACAAGACACAGGCGTAACACATTAAGGTACCTATGTTTTTAAGCACACAATCTGTAACTTTAGCATTCTGTTCACTGCATTTGCACACCTCTGCTAACCTGCAGGCCTGAATGGTAATCTCCTTGAAAATGGCCTGGGTCAAATAAACTCCTTTCTCAGAATATGCTGCTGCTCTGGAGCTCCCTCCCCTTAAAGATGATGCAGATCCAGAAAGCGTTGTTTCTTTATGCAAGCTTTCTGCTGTTGGGAGAGGCAATGGACATAACTGAAATGGTGGTTATTAAGGGACAGGAAGCTGGATCTGAAGTATCAGAGGCAAAGAAATTACAAAGAAGGGAGTTATGATACAAACAGTCCACCTTATTAGCTGCATAAACACGTAACTCTCACTAAAGCTAAGTTAGAGGAGTGAATGTTCACTTAAAAACCAACATCGCATTGAGAAGTTGGATGAAATACAGTAACTAGCTCTAAATACTATCAAAGCATTTTTAAGCTGGGAGAAAAATCTGCCTGGTAAACATTAATTCTTACACAAAACAATCTAATGGCTGATTCCAAAGGTGTTTAATAGACTAGTTTTAAAAAAGGCCATATAATTATTACTGATGTTCCATGCATTGGAATATGTAACTATCCAAGTTCAGGAAAAAGGGGCTAAAAATCACCTTGGTAACTCTTCTGACTTTTAAAGAACTCCAAGACTTATGGTTAAAAAAAACACAAAGGCCCCATTTATTTAAGTAATCAAAAGATACAGTTTATGAATGACTTAATGTCCATACGATCACAGGAATAAGCTGCAGTTATGGAACAGTGAGGGTAACCAACGACTGACACAACAAATTCTCCATAACTGTAATTTTTTATTTTTTTTTAAAATCATTCATTTAAATATAGGTGCAGGATATTTGTAAGATAGACTTGTCTTCAGCCACAGACATGAAACCTAAAATACTGCACTTACCCAAAGTAATTCTGCAACCTAGCCTACATTATGCAAATAGTCTAACTGCAGATATGAATCTATAAATATCTTGGGTTAATTTATAATGTAGCATTGTAACAGCACACCACTTTATCTTCAGCTTTCGAATTACTGTAAGAGATCTCAGGTGTTTATCCATAAAGTAAGAGCTGTTTTAATACAGCTTCTTGGATGACTGCAATGGATCAGCTGCAGATCTCCATGCTGTCCTTTCCCACACGCTCAGGGTGCAGGTTCTGAAAAACCTGTACAGCAAAACAGGGCTGTACACCACCTGCACTGGCTCTGACACCCTCCACTGGGTTGGAGATCCACATGTAAGAGGAAAGAGGAGGATTCACACACATTTCTACAAGGTATTTTATGCCCCACTGCAGAAAAAAAAAACCAAAAAACTGCGTAAGTTTACAATCAAATCCCACAAAACACAGCTCTATGCAAGGGACCAGAGTAGTGTGGAAATGACAGAAGTTGTCAAATCACAGAAGAAACACTAGAATTCAATACAGAGAATCCTTTGTTTTGAAGCATTTTAAGATTGTAGATCTGCTCCTTCGCCCTGCAAGAAGGTATTCACATCATGGCAGCAGGATCTGCCTGGACAGCATACCGTGCAGCTCGCTAGTACAACCACACTGGAGAACTGAAGAGATTTTTTTTCATGGAAATACCAAAATATGGACTATCCCTAAATCTACTGAACGGCTAACAAAGATAAAAACTGTACATTTCCATGAGCTGGCCTCAGAACTGCCATTTCATCAAAAAATATAAGGCCTGGCATTCAGCAATTCAAAAAAAGGAAAAAGAAAAAAAAAAAAAAACCCAAACAGCAGCAACAACAAAAAAAACCCCAGTCACAGGGAAAGGAATAAGCAGCCTTTCTTGGATCATCTTCCCCTTTCTAATATAAAAGTCTTCTGAAAACAAAAAATTTTGTCAAGTTTGCATCAAATCAACAACACCAAACTGCTCCATTCCCTTTGCATTTTTGGAAGAAAGATTTTCTGTTTTCAAAAGGGTATATATATGCCACAACAGAAATTTCTATTGTTTTGATAAGGCTGTTATAGAAACAGTCAGGAACATTAACAAACCCTGTCCAGTGCGGTATTTTCATTTGTTTCAAATGGACCATCAGCAAGTATTCTAATTAAATCAGTATTATTCATAATTAGCAGTTAGAAGCTGTAGCTAATGAAAATTTTAGTACATTTCTTTATCTCTGAAAGCCTGAATCTAGTTTGCTACTGAAATTTTTATAAAGCCT
Source organism: Microhierax caerulescens (assembly GCA_035590215.1). Taxonomy (NCBI): domain Eukaryota; kingdom Metazoa; phylum Chordata; class Aves; order Falconiformes; family Falconidae; genus Microhierax; species Microhierax caerulescens. Next base: position 1,079,240 of record JAVJGJ010000030.1, read on the forward strand.
GCAAACAAGTATAAATTGCTACACATAGTATGTTTTTAATTCACTGCGTTTTGTGCACCAAAGGTTTATGGAATCATAAAAAGCTACAACTTTGAATTAAATTTCAGAAAAACAGCATCAGAAACTGCATGAGAAATTAATTTTTAAAAATGTCCTCTGCTAGTGACATGATAAATCAGAGCGCCACTGTCATCTCAGTTAACAGCTGAGATGTTACTTACAAAAACTTTTTCCTAGGCTGAATTCTGACATTAGATCATAATTAAGAGGGAAATGGGAGAAGATGGGATGGGGGAAAAAAAGCAAATAAAATTAACAGCTCCTCTACTAAGACACAGCACCCAAGACTTGAAACAAAGCTTCCATCTCCCTGCTCCCTGCTCTCTGGATGACTCTTCTTATGTGAACTTCTTAAGATGAACTTCAAAGGGCTTGGAGGTTTTATGCAGTTTTTAACTCTAGCTCAGTCCTCAGTCCCTTTGCAACCACTCCCCTGCAACAAGCCAAAGTAACCAGGGTTGAAGCAGTTTGTTCCTCTTTTAACTTCCTGACTTCTGCCACAGAACACCAGTCCTGCTCTGCCACCCTCACAACCGACTTGTGCTGCCTCTGTGCGCTCCTGCCCATAGATCAGGATTTACAGGTTCCTGCAAGCAGAGTCCAGGAGCAGCTCCCCCTTCATGCTGCTCGGTTACATCCTTCTCCCACCCGCAGGCAGCAGCAGGACCCAGCTAGGAGACAGAAAATTGTCCACATGGCACTTTATGTAACACTGTGCCAGGAACTAGTACCGGATCTTTTGGGCTATACCTGAACTCCAGCGTGGAACCCAAGCACATTTCCAGTCTTGTCTCACAGCTTCTCTTCTATCTCTTTCTCTCTCTTTTTTTATTGATGAAAGACTGCACGCCTGTGTCTGTATTTCACCTCAGCCCTATTAAGATCTTACCAGTTACTCATGGTTTTGACTATACCAGTATCAGTATGCACCAAACATGATAAAAAATAGGAAGGCACAGAAAAGTGACTAAAGGCTTTCTGAAAGACGAGGAAGTAAGGACTTCATCAAAATTTTCCCTTCTAGAATGGGGGGGGGCTGACTGTTAAGTATCACCCACTCCTCAAATGTGGTACAAACATGCTGAACATCAATCCTCTCTCTTTTTTCCACACTGTACTGATAACTCGGACTACCTGAGTAAAATTAAATTAGAAGGTGAGGATAAAGATGCCATATTTTAATCCATGAATTCTGATTTTTCACAGTCTAATTAAAAACATCAGCATCTGAGCAAACACATTTCTTCCTGTCCTCCCGTGGCCCTAAGATAGGGATTTAGGTATTACTTCACCATTCTTGGTCTTCTTAGCTATTATCTTCCTTATTATGCGCTCTTGTCAGGCATATAAAAATATCCAAATGCCTAACTACAGAATTGTCACTGTAATTTGTTAAAAATTCTCAGTGAGCATCATGTGAATTGATTTTACCTATGTGTATTCCAGTACCAGTAAGGTGTTCTGCCTGCCTCAGTAGCCTGCACAAGGAACAGCAGACAATTCTGGATGGCCCTGCTTTTGAGGGGTCTGAAAGTTCATTTCACACCCTCTGCAGTCTGTGAACAGCCTTGAATTAAGCAACCACTAAACACAGCCACTTCAGCAGGGGAAAATACTTTTTTTCTTAACTAAGACACCTATGTAACCATACTACAAATACTAAGTCTTAGATTTCTCATTAAAGCAGATGCTACTCTATTTACAAGTCTCTTCTCTTTTAGAGAGATACTCTTATATTCTGTCATTTGTCCATTCCCTATACTTAAAGTATCTGTCAAATTTTTGCTTTTTCTTCTTTAAAGGCTTCTTAGTCACCTAGTCTCTACATGCTACTCAAACAATGCAAGTTATATGAAAATTTTGATTGGAAAAAGACAATACGTTGTAATTTTTTATGTGCTATCTAAGAGTAAATTGGGCATTTCAGAAAGTTTTTTTCTATTCTTAGAAAAGTTTTCTAGGATTTGGTTTTGGGTTTTGTTTCAGGCTGTTTTGTTTTTGAAGTCTCTGGGGTTTATAAAGCCTAATTCTGATCTCCCCTTGACTTACTTGGCTTATCTTGAGAAACTCTACCTTAAAACAGGGAAGCTCCTCTGTTAGCCATTCAAGGTATATAACCAACAGCATCAATGCTACCTGTACAAGCACACAGAACTACGAAATTCTTTCCGACACTGATTAAAGTACAAATGATGTTTTTAAAAGCGCATCTGTATTATTGATCTTATTTTTTCTTAGCATTTCTAAAAAACACTACTGTCGCAAAGACTTGTTTTGAGCCAGGAGTGTACACTAAATGATTTAAATGAAGGAGGCGGGGATGGACACACCAACAAACTGCACCGCTGAACGTGACACCAGTGTTACAGCTTTTCTGTATTTGTCCATGGTGCTGACCATCTTTATTATTATCAGTATTAAAAAAAGCTTTAGTCGGACCTAACCCTTTTCTTCCTCCTCATGAGTTAGCACAGCATTTTCACCATATAAAACAATCCACCACACCAACACCTGTATCTAAGAGAAAGCTTACCTAAAGAATGTGCAGCTGTGGTTTTGGAGCTGAAAAATCGACCAAGTCCAAGGTCTCCAAGCTTTACTACGCCAGTAGCTGTAATGAACACGTTAGCTGGCTTTATATCTAAAATAAAAATAATAATAATTGAAAAATTTAGAAGTCACAATGAGGTTGCAAGAAAAGCTACTGTTCTATTAATAACAGACCAAAATAAGTTTTTATTTACAGCTAACTAACAAAATTTGACTGTGCTGCTCAGAAAGAGCAAGTCTGGGATCAGGAATTTCAAATTAATTATCTGAATAGTACAAAAATCACTCCAGCGAAAAAACTAAAAGCCATGGAAAGTAGTTAAAAAAAAAAAGCATGCAAGCAAACAGCAACACAAAAACCAAAACAACCCCACACCCAAAGAAGCATATACATTGACTTCATTCCAACTCTATATAAGGACTTCCACTAGAACTAGAAAACCTCTCATTATGTCTTAAATAACAGACCAAACGTGTTTTCTAGAACTGTAAACCATGTTTTTTATCACTTGTGCTGATCAGATTACCCAGCGGCACGACGTTATTTGAAATTGGTAATTGATTCTCTTTAATAGCAGGCATTAAAAAAAAAAAAGCAGCAAGTTTACTCAGGAGAATGGTTATTTGAACTCATCAATAGAATTGGGCTAATCAAGAAGAAACGAAGAAAAATAACAATGTATACCCCAGACAATTATTTTTCACAAGTAATATTCAGTTTAAGTTTTAATCCAATCCTTTAGAGACAGAAGCAAAGATTTTTATTTTATGATTTTTAAAAAGGTACCTATCCTGTTAGTTTTCAAAATCAACTGACCTGATACTTGTTTGCAAGTGGGCATTGCTCTTACTCAGCTCAAGAGCAATGCGCTGCTGTGACTCTCAACTAACGCTGAACTTTGATAAGAGGGGATTACAGTTTGCATAAAATATGGGTACAGTAAAAGGAATGGTTAATAAACCATTCAACCAGCATTTTCAGGTTTCCAATAAAAAGTTACAAAACCTTACCTGATTTAGAGAGGAAGACAGAGACAATTATGCTGCTCTCTGACCTAGTTTTCTGGAGTTTGGATCACCCTTTGTGTAACAATCCAACACAGCTAACAGTTCAACTTAAAAATAGCTTCAGTTGTCATTGGTTTTGCTGTGTAACCATGGAATTGTTATATTTGCCATAGGTTTGCCAGAAGCTTTGAAGGTAGCATTTCAGTTTAAGGAATTTAAACTCATTCTGGTTTTGAGCTTAAATATACTGAAATAAAACTAATTTAGCAATAAAAGCATTAAAGGAAGAAGAAGAAGAAAAATGAAAGAATCTGTCATTTTATGTACTTCTCTCTATAATTTGC
>JAVJGJ010000030.1:1083238-1108238 GCA_035590215.1 Microhierax caerulescens
GGGGGGGGCGGGGGGAGGGGACGGGGGACTCACAAGGGAAACCATTTGCAGGGGCAGAGGCATCTAAGTTGATCTGTTGAAGGGTGCAACATCTCCAGCTGCAAATGACAAAAGCTCAGCAGAGATGGAAGGACTTCTGCTTTCAGGCAGCTATCTGCACCCAAGCAGAAAGTAACCACCAACTTAAGACGTGTCATTTCACCTGAACCCAAAGAGACAGCCCAAATACAACCTGCAACTCACAGCCAGAGGGATTTCCAAGGCAAAAAAAAAAAAAAAAAAAAAAAAAAATCACACATCTGAGAAGCAGCTATACTACTGTTTTCTTTGACTCAGTTACAAGGTAAACCTAAAGACAACATACGGAGGAGATGGCAGTACTGCAGCTTAAAATTGGTAAAAGAGATTTAGTACCTGACAGGGACAGCTGGCAACTACAAGGGCTGTTGTGACACAGTGTTGACATAGAGATTGGAAATCAGGGAGAGGAGCAGAGGAGAGAAAACACTCACAGCTGCACATAATCCGGCAGATAAGGGAGTGGGAGAAGGGCCTATACATCACTAGAAGGCATGGCAGGAGGCAAAGTTTTGTAAGAAAAAAAGGTGCAAGAGGTGAAAAGAATGGATGTATAGCTGCGCAAGAATGCAGGTAACAATACTTGGGAGACACAATGGGCAAACAATAACAGGACAGAAAATAAGAGCCAGCAAAATGAATTGAGCAAGCAAAGAGGTTGCAGTGGCAGGATCTCCACCACTTACAGAACTATCACTTATTTTGAAAACTTGATATCACAAGCCATTGCTGCAAACAAATGCCTACCACAACAAATGTACAACTGTGAACTCGTGTCATACTTTTCTGTTACTTATAAAACGTTAGAAGCACACATTGTGTCATCTGTCAAAATTGATTCCATGATGATGTTATCTGGTGTCATTTGCATTGAACCAGCTTAATTCTCACACAGTAAAAGGTTTAGTAAAGACAAATCATCTTTGATCCTGCATTACCTCTATGCATAACACGACGAGAATGCATGTGTTCCAAGGCACTGCAAAGCTGAACAAAGTACTTCCAAACTGTTCTTTCAGGAATCAACCTCTTCTGTTTCTTAAAATGCTTAAAGAAGAAAGAATGGACATTGAATATTAAAATTTAAAACTTGCTTAAAATGACTGAAAAAACACAGAAAATCCTTTATTTAAAAACCAGATACAAGAGGCTCACAACCTAATGAGAAAGGCGTAACAAAACTTGTTGACACACAAGGTTTTCCCCTTAAACATTAATACAGGTATCATAAATGTACGTGTTTAAGTAGTCAACACATAGAGCCACAAATGACATTCATGAAATAAAACTGCTAGCCCAAAAGAAGGGATTTATATGGTATTTAGCAATCCTCTGTGCAGGATTAATGTAATGCAGAATAGTGTAACAGAGTAAGCAGCAACAGAACAAATAAAGGTCAGATATAAGCTTGTGTGCCACAGAACTTCCCAAAAGAAATACTTCCTTGTACCAACATCGATTTCCATGCCCTCATTTTCTAAATAGAAGGAAAAAGAAAAACAGTAATGACACACAATCACAAAGATCATGTAAGAAGAATCAATTGGATTAGTCTTAGAAACTTCTGCAATACATAAAAGTGGACTGAAGGAATTATGATTTCTGAAAATTTCATAGTGATCTAAATCCTGTTCAAACATTTTCCATCCTGTATGAAGAGCCATTACTGATCACTGGTAACAGTTCAATGGCCTGTTAAAGCTTGCACGAAACATAATTATGCTCTGCTACACACATCTCCTTCATATATCATATTCAGGGACTGGAATAACACAGTCCTCCAAGAATACATACTGAAAACCTGGAATTCTGCCAATGCTAAAATGTGCAAGTTTGATCATTAGAAATTTTGCAGCAAAAGGTAAGATGACTGAAAAATTGTTGCTCATTTAGTCTCTCTTTTTAAAGAATTCATATTTTGACAGATTTTCAAGTTAAACACATGAAGAAAATACATTAACAACATCAACACCACCAAAATTTTAGAGGGAAAGCACAGTACTCCTATGTTTTTCAATAGCATGAGTGCACACACATATTTCATGAACATACACACCCTAAGAAAGTTCATATAACAAACACTTAATACTCCAGAAAAATAAAAATATTTTCATATACTGTGTTAAAATGTGCCACTGAAGTTGACAGCTCCATCTACACGTTACAGAGACATGCAGAAGTATGAGAAAGATGGTTCTGAGCTAGCTATAGCAAAATGCACCAGTCATACAAAGGATCATAACATTCCACCAAAATGTTTTTAGTTATAGGGATTATTTCAAAATGCATTTTCATTTAAATGAGGCAAAGCATATAAATTACTTCTTTAAATATAATTTTCTCTCAGTCTTGGACCGAATCCAAACAAACCCTGTGTATCTGTTCTCCCCATAGCTGGATTTGCATATCAGAGGATTGTTTGATGTCAACAGGAAGATGGAGACCAGGTTCCTTTTCATTTTAAAACAAATACACAATACATGTAAGTATGTGCACATGAAAGCATAGTTCCTTGATTTAAAATGCATTCTGAAATTACCATAATTATAACTAGGTACTTTATTTAAACACTCTGAATTATTATTTCTTTACCTCAAATCTAAGCACAAGCAATGACAAAACATCATTCACAAAATGTCTGAAATGGGAAGATTTTCAACTACAGATTTCCATTCCAATGTGCTTACAGTATATCAGTGTACTTTCAAACTATGTATGTACAAATATTCTTTTAGTATTTTATTCATTTGCCATCTATAACACTATATCTGACTGTACACTACAAAATCAGCTTCATTCTTACAGTGCAAGCATGCAATATAACAACAGTTCTTAAGATGGTCTCAATCTCTTGAAGGCATTAAATATTTTGCATTATAATAACAACTTATCTTCCTGAAAGCATCAATGATATTATTAACCCTGTAGAATTTATCTATCTAAAGATGATGCAAAAGACAGCCGCAATATTTGCTAATAATGTTTAAACTAAACAAAGAAATACACACCATTTTCATTTGTATAGGTTTAAAAATAATCCAATTATCTTTAAAATAAACTCATGGAATGTTATTTTGTGTAGTAATTAATTACACTATCTTCTTTCCTCAAAAGACATACTCTCAATGTTTTCTTGGGCTGTTGTCCACCAATAGGCAAAACAGTGATGAAAAGCTTCCACTGCCAAAAAAGATAAATTTTGCAAAACTAGTCATTGTAACAAGTTGTATGCTTCCAGGAAACGGTCCAGCAGGCAGCGTTAGTTCTGAGAAAAGTCAAAGAAAAGGAATTCCAGTCCTGTTTAGAACCTTACCTTCTAACAAGAAATGTAAGTGGATGGAAAACATGGTCAGAATTATTTTATCCAAAAAAAGCATAATTAAATTCATACAGCACATATTAACTGTATTCAAAGCAGGACCCATTTTAAAATAGTCCACAATGCAAAATGCTGTTTTAATAGTTGTGGGCTTTGCCCCCTCCCTACAGGGAAACCAAAATGCCAAAGACAGGATGCCAAAACAGTCATTTTCGACCACTAATGTAGCGAACAGTAGTAACACCACAAGCAGTTAATACTGAAACAACTTCACACTATGGCCTGGTGCCATAATGTCTTGAGCATCCTAAGGTCCACATGATCAAGTTAACTTAATACAGTTATCCCCCATCGTATACAAGATGCTATTACTTGCCCAAATTTGACCTCAAAGGAATATAGCCTGACATACAGCTTTCTAAAGTCCTCTCATCTTCAACATTTCACTATTCTGCTTCTTCTACCTGTCTGAGGCTCAAAAGACAGTTCTGACGTCCCTCAGACCACTGACTTTGTAGGGTGTGACATTAAAAAAACATAATCCTGTTTGAGGTGAAAGATCAGTCTCAACATAGCTGAAACTGGACAAAAAGGGAACTGCTTGTACATGTGCATTAAAAATTTGGCCAGTGTGCAAACTAGTGTTTTGTCAGGTAAACAGAGAGTATCAGGCATGCTCAGGCAGCAGACTGTCTCCCAGCAAGAATTATTTGTTTCAAAAGCCATATCCCACAAAATTTCCATCTCTGCCTTTAAGAAATGAAATCACAAAAAATTACTTTAAAGAGTTTTCACAATGTCAGTACAGGTAAAACTGCAATTCAGTTGTTTAAGGCAACTGGAAATTTTTGTGGTCACACATTTGCTATTTAAATGCCTTAGAGAGCTTTAAGGTTTGTCTTTTTGTCCCTTTTTACAGAATGACTGAGAAGTTTTGTTATAGGAAAACAGAACTCTCCTGATTTTCTCTAATAAATCACTAAAAGAAAAATTAAATATCCTTCAAGTTTCCCATCCTAGTAAAGTTAAATGTAGCTGCCCTGCACCTAAACAGCATACACCATTCAGTTTCTTGGAGACATAAAAATAACCAAAAAAAAAAAATAAAAAATGAGATAGACAGGAAAAAAAGTTTAAAGTCAATATAAAAGCATGGAATTGTACTATACTGATTTTCTAAAGATGATGCTTTCAAGATCAAATTCCAAAAGCAATTAGCAAATAACCTTATCTAGGCTTAACAAGAGTTCAGAGAATACTCTTAAAGGAAATATACAGGACTTTGGCTTTTATAAGAAAACTAAGGATTTCCTGCCAATAAGTAAAGACCAGAAGCATAGAAGATTTCAATACAACTGGAGATTTCAGATATGACTGCCTACATCTCAGTAACCATGCTTGAAAAAAATCAGCATTCAGTTCTGACATTAGTGTCTCAGGGAATTTCAAGATGTGATTTACCTTGATTTAGAATTCACTGAATAGGAAAAAAAAAATAGGAATAAATGGAAGATTGTTAAAAAAAAAACACCAAACCCTAGTGTTTAAGAAGCGAAGTGGACTATAGAAAGCAAGATATTTATGAACATCTCTTGCCAAAAGATGATGAATTGATCATCTAAACGATTTTGCAGAGTCATTATTAAAAAAAAAAACAAAAACCAGTCTGTGAAACCGTCAAACAAGCCCACAAGACCATATAACTGAATTTTTCGCTGTCCATGTTCTAGGCTAGAGCTGCCTTCTAAAAGGACGAATTGGGGGAAAAGTAAAACAGGAATGATCATTTCTTTGCTTTAAATAGATTCCTTTTCCTTTCTTTCATGTTTTGATGAGGGTCTTGATCACATCTGTCCCCATTACTTCAATTCTTGCTTACAAAAATATAAAGAGGTTTTGTTTGGGTTGTTTGTTGGGTTTTTTTCCCAAACTTTATTGCATAAACTTATCAGAACACAGTGATTCGACAACCAGATCCATGTGGGAAGAAACCTGAACTTCATCAAGAGGAAAGTGGTGTGGAAAGAATTATTGCATGGAACTTCTGAGTAACATGTAATGAAGATCTTGGCCACTTCTGCCTGTGTTTCTTCAAGAGTCTTTTTTATTATGGACTAGCAGAAAGAACAATGAGAGGAAAGATGAGGTCAGGCAGCTGTAATAAGTTATGGAAGTACAAGTGAGAATTCCTGCTCTGTGAATACAATAGAAACAAGCCAGAACTGGCAAGGGTGTGCAGGGTCATCAAGATGGACAGTGAAGATGGACCTCAACACCTCTACATTTCCGAGTAAAGATCAGAGACTCACATATATAGAAGTAAAGTTTTTACCTAAGTCTTATTTTCTATTTAAAGGACTATATAATTCCATTCCAGTACAAAAGCAGTGTCCCAGGAGTTCTGCCTGGCTCTGAATTCTCGTGCATTCAGCTGCCCATCTCCTTAGACTGTGGTAAGTTCTCTGCCATTTTCCTTGCTTTCTTTGCAGAACAAAAACAGAACTTTCCACCACATCTTGACCCATTCACCCACCACTAACCACAAGGTGATCAAATCTGCCTGCATTTCAAAAGTGGCAGCATTCTCATAGTTGTAAAAATAGAACACATACAAAACATCCCAATCTACCAACTAAATACAGAGAAAATAGCAAGTCCTTGGCCAATAAAGTGACTAATAATAATAGTAAAAATATTAAAGAAAACATTTAGCTGGTTCTTTTTCCAACTTTGCTTTACAGTTGTTTACATCTCCAGTTACTGAAGATGCCATATATTTATTCTTTCCCTTCCAGAATCCACAAAAAAATATACATGAAAAAAAAAAATTCAGTCTTCCTGTACTGGTGATCTTAGTATACAGCAAGTAACTTCATTTAATCAATAGCAGCAAAAGACTAAGACACAGCACAAAAATTAATAGTCAAAATAGTTGTAGTAATAGTACCTACAGTAGCATCAGAAGGCCAAATTAATAGAATTAAACTATGGTCTTAAGAAAAAAATCCACCACCATAGAACTGAGATAGAAACATCTTCTCAAACACAATCTTCTTTCATACACAATCAAAATAAAGACATCTACTTTGAAGAAATAGAAAGCCTTGTAAGAAAAACACAAGTCAAAATCCTCCTATTTTCTATTTTCAGTACCTATTCTTTTCATGTTAATAATCTGTTAATCAGACCTTTAATTAGACTCCTGATTAAAATCAGATCCCTTAGAAAGCTCTGAACGAAGTCAGTTTATATGCATATTTTCATCCAACTGTCTTTGCAAGGATTCATTTCATTTTTCCTTATTGAGTAGTCCACCTACAGTCACTCTGTTCCATCTAACATTTTTGCTCAAGCAAAAACACAAGAACACACAGTGCTCAGAGAAAAGATCACCTACTGAAATCAAATCTATTTGCAGAGCCACTAAAATAAAATTACCAATACGGCATCATTTTCATTGTCTCTGCAGTTACCGCTGAGTGGCTCTTCTTAAAATACACAGCCACATGTTTAAATTCAACAGTATTTGTTTACATGCATCTCTCTCCAATAAATCCCCTTGGGAAAACTGGTACAGCATGAAGAGGTGAAACTCATGCTTGAATCATTAACTCTACTTCCTAATAAAAAGCAATAGCCTGACAGTAAATACAGAGGCTACCATCTTTTTTTTTTTTTTCTACAATAAGGCAGACATTCAAAATCTCTCTTCATTCTCAGCAAGTTACTGATATAGCACAAACACTGACACTGCAATTTTTTCAAGAACAACTGTGTGAATAACTAAAAATAATCTCTAAGTATTGTTTGCAGGGCATTTCAAACAAGAAAAGCATCCAGAACTACTGATTAATAAAATCTTTCACTTCTTCCTGCTCTTTAAAGGTTCATAGAGCCAGACAATTTTAGCACCAGCAGGCAAAGGTGGAGAATAAATACCCCAAACATTTCTGCCCCAGTTAGCACTATTGTAACACCCTATGTAATAGTTAAACGAAGTTCACCACGGAGGTAACTTTCAGAGCTGATGGACCCTGTTCCCTCCCAGAAAGTACAACCAGTAAGCTCACACAACAGCTTCAGGTGTGATGTCTGTGAAGGGGACTGTCCGCAAGACAAAACAGTGTTGATCGTTAATTATTTCAGCAGAAAATCTGCCTGCTTATTCTTATTGTTCCAGTGGCAGAGAGAGACGATGGCAGATTCTCAGAAAACAAGTCTGCCTGGCAATTACCCAGCCCAATTACCTGACTGGTTATGAACTGCAGGACCAGTCAGCTTTCCTTCTGCTAGCACACAAGTAACCAGCGCAGGTCAGACTGCTGCCGCCACTCTCATTCTGCTCACCTGTGCTTGGCAGCAACGGTGACAGTCAAGTACCTGTCAGACACCCCAGTAACACACATACAGGGAGCAAAATCTTCCCAGAACTGCCTCTCCTACCGTAGCAGGGCTTAAAATGCCTTTGCTTTTTGTTTTAGGACTTCACAGCCCCATCACAGTGGCCCCTTCCCCATCCAGCCCCCTTTTTACCTGCTACACAGTTAACAATATATACAAAGCTGAATAAGGATGCAATACTTTTTAATTACAGGGTGTAAAAAGGTAAGTTTAAGATTTTTCGTAGCTTTAAAAAAAGTTAGTGGCAAAAACTAGCCTGACTGGTTCAAAGCCTGAGATTTCTCCTTTAGGAAAAGGCACACTGAAATCATTTAGCTTTGATCTGTAATTAGTACACACTGTGTTACAGTATCTTATTATATTACATGTTCCTTCAAGCTACACTATTTTTTTAAAGTCCTTTCAAAAAAATGAGTACACAAAAAAGCTAAGAATAAAGGTGATACAGAATGTGAAAAAAATTAAGAAAAAAAATTCTTTTAACTTTTATCAATTAACATAGCTCCAGCAAGGTGCCAAACTGTTCTATATTATAAAACATAACCATATGCTAAACCAAGGAGTACAAGTCAGGAGGTTTGGCACAGGGGGTGAGGGGTGTTTTTTAAATTGAACCTAGCAATCACGGAAGGAAAAAAAAAAACGGAAAACGCACAAGAGACACAGATACTGATGAAGACCAAAAGAACCAGATTCTATGTTTTAAAATTTGCATTTATAGATCAAGATAAATCAGTATCAAAAAAAAGAAAATACAGAAGCATGCATAAAAGACTACTTTAAAAATATTTAATAATCATAATGTCAAATACTTGGACTTAAGTATATGTATAAGAAAAATCTCAGAATTAAAGCCACCAAAATTTCTCCCCCTTGAGAGCGTGAGTGCACAGTTTTCAGTTCCATTTTCTTTATGTCAAAAGACCCTTTTCTCATTCCAGACACTCAGCTAATGAGCCACTTGAAAATGTCTCTAGGCTTTATTTATTTGCACTGTTCAAAATCTATTATTAAATGTAAGTTTCAAGGAGGGGTACAACTTCCTGGTATGCATCACTGGAATATCAAATTATTAAAATAAACTTTGTGAAGTTTACCTTTACAAATGGTCTTAGAAGTGATAAAGTAGTAATATCCCCATTTTACAGATTATAATGGGAGCACAGAATTAAGATCTAAACTGTTAATTAATTCTGGCACCAATTTAAGCACCTCCTTTCAGCATACTTATCTTTATGAAACAGTTCATCTTCAAAGCAGTTTCCACTCAGAACAGATGAAGCTCTGAATGCTCTACACTCCTGCAAATCAAACTCTGAGTTTTACCTTAATTATCAGAAACACAGAATAAGCGATTACAACTCCCACCAAAAAACAGTGAAGTATTTTATACAGTATCCCTTAGGAACGGTACCAGAGACCCTAAGAAAGGATAGTCTTTGCAAGAGCATTCAATTGTATTAACCGTTAAACCTCTGTCTTTCTTGAACTCCCTGCTTTGAAAACCACCACTGCAGCAAAGGCAGCAGCAAAGATGCAACAAATGGTGGTGCATGTACTACACCATCATGATTTCTACCCAGACTAGCTGCGCCTTTAACGTTAAATAGAACTGTGTTTTCTCAAAGACGTAAACTTGTAATTTTCTGGAGTGTAAGATAATCAGTTGGAGGATTTTCTAGCCTTTGAATGCTTTTTCAGATGCTTTGAATGATTTTTCAGATTCAGTGTTGCTTCCTTAGATTATAAGCAATTCCCTAGATTCAAAAAAGCATAAAAATAACCAAAAAATGCAGGTGCTCTATTATATTGCTATGCACAGCCTAGCTAGTATCACATCTGACCAAGTAACCTGCACAACAGAGTACCATCTGCTGAAGAGCAGGTAACGGACAGGCACTGCCCATGGACTTCACCTACATTTGCCAACGGCAACAGAACAGCAACACCACTCATGACCCTTGAGTCCCACTCTACAGGGCCGTACGCTACAGGACAGGTTCTTCTTTGTGTTCCCCCATATTCGATCTGTAATTTCTATGCAACCTGCCTATTCTCTGGCCCCATCCCAGACCTGGTCCCTTCATCCCATTTTCTCCATTTAAACAATCGCATCATGTTCCCAGCCGATCCAAGTTATCCCATCCAGGCTCTCTCCCTGCTGCCAGTCAGCTTCTGTCTCTACGTTCTTTGCCCAGTCTGTCCTGTCTCTGTTGCCAGCTCTATATGCATATATATAGCATATGGTTATGTTTTATAATATAGAACAGTTTGGCACCTTGCTGAAGCTATGTAATTGTTGCCACACTAGCTCTTCCCTAATATCACTGTGGTCGTGGCCAGTAGTGGGCTTCCCATTTTGGTTTCCCAACCTATTGCTCTTATATTCATTCCCTTACACTCCTCAGTCTCTACTGCCCTGTGTCCTAACTTCCCAGTCTACCTTCTCTCAAAAACTTCCTACCAGCTAGTTCCAGTCCACTTGTCCCCCCTATTCCCAGTCAGATCCTCTCTCTCCCCACTTAAGGACCACTTAGCTGCTTCTCACAGCCCACTCTTCTGTCTGCCCAGTCCTTTGTCTTCTCCACATTCACCTCAGATTACTCCCTTCCCCATGCTGTTAGAAAGAACAAATACCCACTGAGAGACAGGAAAGCTTCAGCCCTCCAAGGCACCTGGAAAAAGCTATTTCTGGCAAAGCCATTTCAAGTCACCCATACTATAGGCTGAAACATTCATAGTCACCCAGGTAGTATGCAAAGCTGTCAGCACTAAGAGATGCAAAAGATTCACACAGTTCCACATCTACAGAAATTTTCCACTTTGGCTGCTGTGACCCAGCAATTTCTATTAAGCACATATGAGCTCTTGTGTAAGAATTTCAGTTTAGATGAGTTTTCACAGCCATTACTGTAACAAAAATCCCCTTCCCAAGTTTTAAGCCTCTGTTTCAAGGTAGAAGGTGCCTACAATATTTCAGGTACAATGGTTGCTAGATTTTAAAATAAATAAATAAATAGGTTTAAAAACAAACTAAGAAATGTACATCTCAGCAGAACAATGTATTTTTTCCTTAGCCATCTACTAAATCATGTAACATTTTTGGAAACATACACCCTCAAGCGGGCAGCTGGCATGCAACGTTTTAGTACAAAATTGTTATGTTTTGACAAACTGAAAACACTTTCTCACACAGCTAAATCTTTGGCAACCCTAACAGCAAACAAACAGAATTACTGTCCTGTTATGTGTGTGCGTGCACAGCAGAATACAGCTTCTGCAACACTGCCATTCACACTACATCGGAGACATCACTGTCCCACCAGCCTTCCGAACATGGGTACCAGCTACGTCCTACAACTGCTAAAACCACAAATCAGTGTTTTGTATTATTAAGAGATAGCCAAACAGTATAGTCAGCTAATAGTTGAGGGTTTCCCAAAACACTCAGGTCATGCCCTGGGAAGGCTTAAACACCTGACCTACTAGACTCTGACACTGCACCTCTTCCTTACATGGGAGCTTCCCTAAATTCATACTCCCGAAAAATCTTCCAATTATGACAGCAAAAGAAAAAAAACTCTTGCAAATAAACAAAAGTTAAACTATAGCTAACGTGTGCTGTCAATATTCATCAAATAATGCCACTGTCTGCAAAACCATCTCTATTTCTAGCACATTCCCACGACAGCATTCCATCAGAAAATAGTTTGAAAAAACAAGTGACAAGTTTCCATTCTCAGCAACATAACCAGCTTCACTGCAGTGAGAACGGTTAACCACGGGCTACTAGCCATCCAGCAATCCAGGGCAGCTGGGTTCCAGACAGAAAAAGTAAATGGCTTCTGCAGCAGTACGTGCCCCCTCAGCTCTGCCGCGCTGCAACAACAGTGGGGAAAAAGTCCATAAAAGCAGCTCATGCAGAAGTTTGACCTGCACTTGATCACCACCCCAGTTCAGACTGACGACAGACACCACTGAAAACTTAAGATAAGGCTCACCGTAATAACTACCCTGTGCCCCTACATTCCTTCTAAACCTGCTGCTATGACAGCAAGTCTATAGGCTGTCACTTCACCCTGCAGCCGCCTCAGCTGTAACACGCTGGGGCTGCAGTCACATGGATCCCGCAATGCAGGCGTGCTCCACAGAGGCAGGAGCAGCACTCTGGGCTGGCTAAGCTGCCAATGGCTGAAGCTAAAAATGCTTCCACTTTTAAAGCCCTTGAAAAAGAAGCAAGTTGTCCCATAATGCAGCACAGGCAAGGTAGTGAACCCTGGAGCACTGCAAAGAAGTTCCAAAAAAACATTCGCTGCTATATTGGCATGGGGAGAAGACAGAGGGTCTGCATCCCAGACCACGTGGAAAGAAGAAATTGCCTGATGCAATTTCACACAGTGAAGACCAAAATATCCACCACTGGTGAAACATCAGAATGATAAACAATGATATTTCAAGCAAGTCTAAACAGAGCTCCAGCTACTGCCATGAACAATTTAGATATGCAATGGTTCCTTGGAAAGTGATATCCCTCTATTTTGAGTATCCTATAAAACCCCAGTGTGTTTAAGGACAAAGAATTCATTGTTCCTAACTGCAGAAACCCAAGATACCAATATGAACTTCATACTGATAAGAAGTTTTAAAATATTTGTCTTAATTTACCTAGCTAATTATAGTATGTTTGCAGGGGGCTCAATTTAAAGTTAAAAAAAAAAAAAAACCACAAAAAAAACCCAAAACATTCTCTGAAAGGTGGATGAAGTGCCTGTGATACCAGGTGGTTGATGGAATTGAATGTGTTGCTGGCAGTTTGACTTTGAGAAGGTTGGAGCCATGAGTTGGAACCTGAGTTAACCCTTAACTAGCACTCCGCATGTCCTGCTAAGCACTTCGTTATGCACCAGCAAATCCTTTTGTTCAGGAGAGGAACTTCAGAACAGAAGCACCTCCACAGGATAAAGAAGCTGACTGGAAGTTCAGCATAAGGAATGAGCTCAGCAAAACTAGGAGGCAGGTAATTCTGGCAGGGGGAGACCGCAACCACCGACTCATTAAATCCCCCAGACCCAAAACAAGTTGAGACTGAGCATGTGAACTAACTAACATGAGAAGCAAGAGAATTATTTCACAAATGGGGAACAGAGTACTAAGCAATGAAGGAGCTGGGTAACTTGTAACCAATGAAGGCTGACGTCTTTGTATGCTAAACCGTATAAATAGCATAAAAGCGGTGACGGACGGGGAGCTAGGCATTTGTGCATTACCGCCTAGCTCCCTACCCTGTGCAAAGGAATAAGGAATATCCCAACCCGGTGTGTGAACTGGCACTGCACACCAGGAAATTAATCCGCTTACGGGACAACATCTAGGTAACATCTTGTAGAATACAATTCTTTTTCCATCTATCTTGAGAAAGCTGCAAACATATTTTCAACTTTTTAGATGAAAGCTTTCATGCTTGTTCCCAAAACACTGACAACTTCTTTAAGATCTGTATTACATATTCAGTTTAAAGTTTGCCTTTTTTTTCTTTTTTTTGTGGTGTGTTAGGATTATTTGCCAGAAAAACTAAAAATATCTGCAGAAATGCAACAGACCCAAGAAGTTTACTGCTGACTTAAAGGAAATGTTATCAAAACTAAAATGTCTTTTAATCTTAAATATGCTAATTATTTTGCAAGATAGTTCAAATTCTCTTGTTTTAACATCTTCAGCACAGACTTTACTATCTAGTTCTTTTTACTGAATCATTATAATGTATTTTATGGATTAATGCAATTAGTAGTTTCTAATGCAGTTAGTAGATTCTTCTTTATTTTTAGGGCATTTTCTTTATCCAATATACCAATTGTTGCTTGCTTTTAAAAAAAGAAAAAAAATCCCAAACTAAAAATGCCCACAAAACAATTTTTGCCCCATCACTGTCTGTGGTGGTGGAGAACCATGATGAATAGGAGAAGAGATCAAGGCTCAAACCTGCTCTACAACATATCTTTCTATTGCAAAAGGAGGTGGTATTACAAGGTAACAACAGGAGTCATCATGAACTACCCTTAACCTTGGCAGTCATACACTATCACCGTGCTTCCATACTACAGACCACCGGCAAGAACAACAGACTATGCACAACCGGGAACTAGCACAATAGTTAACTAAAAAACTTCCTTGTAAAATCTTTGATGTAATAGTATCCAGCAGCCTAATGCACAGATGCAGAAAAATCACAATTTTTTCCTTCTTTCACCACCCCTACAGAGGGGCTGCACAGTACTGAGGTACATATTCTAGGGCAAAACCAACTGTAAGTCAAATGCAAGTATTTCGCCCCCACTGATAACATCAGCCTCTCAGTACTACTGACACCACGCGTCTAAGAATTCTACCAGGACATTAAAAGCTGTAAGATAAGAAAGCTTCAATTTGGTTCCTCCTACTTTCGAGAATGTATGCTGATGCACTGAAACATCTCCCTGTGGCAGAGGTAATTAAAAAAAATAATTAGGGTGAAGTGGATTATATCTCTGTATGTACGTACATAAACAGACAGAGAGAACACATGAGATACCACTCACTTCATTATGTGATTTGTAAATGCCAGTGCAGAGCTGCTTTATGTTTTTTTGGACATACAGCAGATTCTATGAACTCTATTAGAATCCATATGAACACACAAAGTGATTTTCCTCAGTTGTCTACTCAATGGGGACAAAGAAAGTATTATTCACAGGTAACAAGAGGGATGGTATAAAAGCTGGGCAGCAAGGATGCGGTTCATTGAGGGAGGAACTAAAGAGTTCATTAAGGTGCCATGTAAGGCACAGCAGCTTTGTAAGTATTCTCTGATATGCTAATAATGTCCTAACAAACACCCAAGTGAACTAGTTAAGTAGTTTTCCCTCACATTAACACTGGTTTCAGTGTCATTCAAGCTGTGGTCATTTACAGTTTCAAAAAACATGCTTGACCGTTTCTATAAATCACACAAGCCTGGTACCCAAACGCTCTTCTGGGGGTGCCGCAACATTTTCCAACAAACTTAGAACAGCATTCTAGCAAGAACGCTGGAAACCAAAGCATGATTTGTTTGGTTTAATAACATAACACAGTTACTTGCCCCAGTACTGTAACAGGCAGCCACCCTGCTAGGAATTTCCCATACCATTACATACCATTTATTTTTCAGGCAATTTTTAAAATACTTCTTTTAGAAGATGCTGTATAACTGATGCACCCCACATTTAAACTCATACTGTCTAAGTAGTCTACCGAATCATATCTTCCACCAGCAGCATGAAGACAGAGTGCATTGTGACACCTCATACATATTTAATAATAGCCTGATAGGCTGTCATTAACATCAAACAGCAATCTAAGTTTGCTACATTAAACGTGATCCCTGTGTTAAGAGCACAATCACAAAGTGCCTCCAAGATCGAGCCTGTAAGAAATACCCACCAACTCGGACAAGGTGTAATGAGGCTAACTTTACTGAAGAAGCCATTATTCACATGCTGGATTTAAAATTATTTAAAAAAAAAAAAAAAGAAAAAGAAAAAAAAAAAAGAAGGGGAAAAAGAAAAAGCTTCAATGGGTCATAAGACCAGACATGCCATGAGGTAATCTGTCACCAAGTACTCATATTAATAACTGTTGTGTCAAAACTGAACATTCAAAAGAAAAGACAAACCTTCCTTTATGTTTCATGAAATGTAAGCCCATGGAATTAGTAATTCATGAGATGGAAGGAAAAATATCAGATTTGGATATAAATATTAACAGAACCCTGTCAACCTGTTTAGAACCAAATTTTGACTGTCCTACCTTACAATTATAACTCTAGAAGGGAATATTCTCCAAAAGCTAAAAAAAAAAAATAAAATCAGTATGAGAGTCATTAATGAAGAAATTAAGATTCTCTATTCATGTAGGTCCTGAACGAAACACCAGAACTCTGCTTTGTGCCCAGCTGTTGCTGAGCAAATGCTAATTGGCTGGCATTATTTTCTCCGTTGTGCTGACAACAATAATGTTGGTGTGCACACAAGAAAGGACACCAAAGAAATATACTAAAATCAAGAGCCAGTGGAAGAAAGGGTAAGGAAAGAGAGGAAGCAGCAGAATACAAAGCTTATATTGGCCAACGGTCTTGGACAAATTTTTCTGATTAGCTGAAGAACAGGCATTTAAAGACTACAAAAGAAAGCAATTAACCCATAATGCACCACCACATATCATTAATTTCACGGCATCTGATTTCACTCAAATATGAAATATTTTTCCAGAGTATTTGTTAGTCTCAAAAAAAATTAACTAAATAATTAGTTAATAGTTAATTAGTAATAAATTAACTAAAATAATGCAGTTATTTCTGTTTTAATCACTATTTTGTTTGCTAAATTGGTTAGCAGTTAAAGTTCAAGACCAAGACCTAGAAGAAACTTCTTCTGCCTGATGACACCAGCTCTCCTCTATATAGTTAACATAGAATAGAGAGAGAGAGAGAGAGATAATACAGAATATTGGAACACAAAACACAATTGTGCCAAAAATCAGGAATGCTGTCAAAATGTATTGTTCTAAATGGTGGTGGCAGTGCTTTCCTTCATTTTTTTTCTTCTCTCCAGCACTAACATAGTTTCAGTCTATTTATGTCCCCACTGCACTTACATTCTGAACAAGTGTATTAAAAATACTTACATAAGCATCAATATTGCACATACATTAAAAAAGTCAGTCTAAACCCGGGGTCCTCAAACTCTTTAAATGGGGGGCTGGCGCACAGATTAAGTGTCAGGCAGTCATCTGTGGCTGCTTGGTTCCCCCCCCCCAACCCCCGGCGGTGGGAGTCTGTAAATACCGGGGGGCCGGATTGAGGACCCTGGGGGGCTGTGTCCAGCCCGCGGGCCGTAGTTTGAGGACCCCTGGTCTAAACACTCCACTTCTCTTCACAGTTCCTGACATTTTCACTGCATTTCACCCAGCAATGAGCACGCAGAATGAAAAGCTAAAGAAGCTGAACATTACAAGCTTTTAATCTTTTTTTTTTTTTAAAGTTAACTCCTACCTTTATCATTCTAGACAGATCTCCAGCATCTGCTAATTCCAACACTATGTTCAGTTCATTGTCTTCGATGAATGAGGCATAGTATTTAATTACATTGGGATGATTCAGTTGCTAAGAAAGCAGGATAATAACATTTTAGTGTAAAGTGTCTGATCTTTTAAGACTGACAAATGAAACATTATTACTTAGGCAAACAAAACAACCCCTACAACCTATTTTAGTATGGTACAAAAAGTATATGCTTACCAGCAGCATTTATAAAGAAATATATTGCAAGAACATAATGATTTAAGCTTTAATTTTAGAGGAATTTTGCTTCGATGTTATCTATGCAAAACACTAAACTGTTACCTGAAATGGCAAAGTAAATTTCTGAAATCAGTATTTTCCTGTACAGAAGACACTGTTTAAAATACTGTGTACTTTTAGCAGAACTTCTACTTGAAGAGTTACCCATTCTTCTATAGGATTTACTTCTCAACATTAATTTTATAAGCAATAAAGGCTACAAAACTCCTTTACACATACAGCAGTGGTCACCTTGAGTATATCTATGAAGAACGTACTGTACTTTGATGATGGCTGCAGATCTTTTAAACAAATCTTTTACCTTAAGAAGATCTATTTCTTTGATGCAGTCAGCACGGGCTTTGGCATCCATTAAATCAAATATCTACGGACAAGAGATAAGACATTTTTATTAAGTGATAAAAATATAGCAAATTGAGTGATCATTATTTCATAGCATCCATAAAGCTACTTGAGTTATGCACTTCATGGCAAGATGTAACACTACAGTAAGACATATTCCTAATATTCTTAATGCTCTGATTTAATATACAGATTCACTGCTATATCGATTCTTTTAGTCCCCTTGTAGGAAACAAGTTCATTGTAAGTACAAATTTTCAAATTACTTAGTCGCCACCTCCACATATCTGTTCAAACACAGCAATAATTCATCACATTTCCTTCAAGTTTGTTTTAATCCAAATCTCAGCATCGTCTCCCATTCCTACCACGCCATTATCACAAACTGATTCTTTCTAGTACTGAGAACACCTTTTTTCCCTAGTCTCTTGCTACAGTCTTCATTTTCTATTCTAAATAATGCATATACTTTTACTCTCTCTCAGGATCAAAACTCCATTGTCACCTCCAGTTCTTTCTCCCATTTCCTTGTCTCCAGTAAGCAAGGAATGGATTTGGGTTCTGTAATTTGTTTACTGGAGTCATTTCTTTCAAAGCCCTCATCTGTCACCTTGACTTTTACAGCCTTTTACAGTCAGACATCTCTGCTTTTCATTTTTTTCCCCACCTCCCATCTGCTCCATATTACTTTGCAATGTATCTCATTTGCATCTCCTCCAGTTAACCACATTACACTAATTTCAGTTTTTGCTTGGAGTAATTTTTCCAGCCATTAGAGTCCTCGTCCATGTTTCACACATCTATATTTAACCCAATATCATTCTATTTTCACTCCCTTTTTTCAACAACTTTGGGTTCCTTTCTCACTTCACTTTCTCAAATGTGCATCCCCATATACTGCCACCAACTACTTCCCTTAGAAGTGACCAAAATGTTACTTCAAGGAACCCTTCCTCTCCAATTTGAAATTACTTTCTGAATAAAAAAAACACACCACCACACACAGCCCACCCCCCTGCCCCACCCAACAAAAAACCAAAGAAACCACCACACACATAAACAGCCTCATCAATTTCTGTGTGGTCTGCCCTATTACATTTTGAGCTATCCAGAAGAGTAATAGAGATGCACTATGAGGTTTAGTAATTGCCACAGCGATATAACCTTTCCCAGTTACACCTTTTCATTGTACATTATTTCTTTCTGGATAGTCTCCAGGAAAAGATGCTATGTACTGTTAAAGTCACTGGTAGCTGGTTCCATCAGCTCAGAATGATCAAAAGCTCAACAGCTGACCACTTCAATTTTGTATCTTTCCAACAACCCCAGAAACAAAAATAAGGATTATCAGAACTTAAGAGTACTGAAGGTCTGCAGAGAGGTCATCTCTTCTACTGATTGTGTAACTGTCCACGTGAATCACACAGACTTTAGTCAAAGAAGTTCAGACAAATCAGTAGGTCCACATATGATCTGTTGAACCACACCTTCACTTTGTATGCCACTATGCACAGTAAGTTTGCCATTCCTTTAATCAACTGAAAGGCAAAAGTCGAGAGACTTCATGCACAGAGCAAACGTGCCCTTGGCTAGCCACTACTTCCCTTCAGACACCCAACCTCCTGCCTTCAGAGCTGGCCTAAGGAAAAAACAGCCTGGAGCGGATACAAGATTCACTTTTTGACGAAAAGACAACTCTAAGTCAAGAACTCAAATGCCAGACTTACAGATAGTAAGAAGAAAAGGGGGAGGAGGAAACAAAGAAGAAAATAGAACTACTTGCCAAGAAAGAAAGGGAATAAACCAATTCACAACTACTTGTATATTAACGCCAGGATGATGGGAAATAGACTGAGCTAGAAGCAATTGTTCAAGGAGGAGACTGTGGGGGACTTAATAGAAACACAGCAGGGTAAGTCACAATAAAGGAACACTAACTCTAAGAAATAAAGCAATTTTAGATGTAGTAGAAGAAAACAATTAGTACTATATATGAATTACAGGTACAAGAAGGTAAATAACACTGATAGAAAAGACAGAAAAGGTACTTTATGAATTAAGGCTGGGATCTTTGTGAAGGACATGAAATAATATCCATTACAGATCTCAGCTCTGAATGAAAAAACACTGCTCTTTAATCCTTTGGACAACAGACTGAAGTCCTAGTGTTTGGCACAGTCATGAAGGACTGTAATGATTTTTTTCTAGTAAACTTAGGAAAGTTCTAAACATGAGAGTGAGCACATTAACTGAGGAAGTACTGGGAAGGCACAAGATCATAACTGCCTTTCCCCGTAGCCCAGCAAATGGAAAGTTTTATACCCCCTCTCCCAAAAACAATCAATGAAAGTGTGTACTGGGGAGCAGGGGAAAAAAGGGATAGGTACAGGGGTGCATTTTGAAGTTCACACCTTTGCTAAATTCTAAATAATCGTGAGATAAGAACACTCCTTATGACACTGAGATTAGACATAGACAGAGAACTCCAAACACACTGGAGAACCTAATCAAAGCTGCAGAAGGAATTTTAGAAAATTCTACACAAAATTGTCTCCTTGTACCATTTGGAGAAATTTCCCAAAGCACAATTTCAAGATTCAAAAGAATTTCACTGCACAAAAAAAGCAGGGTGGTTTGCACCTGGTAATGACTGTTCCAGTCTGCCAAAGGGCATGTTAACTTGGCTGTACAGGGAGCACTTCCCTAGACACTAAACGAGCAGATTTTGTGAGCCCTAGGCTCAGGACTATGAAAGATCTAGGACCGAGGCTGAGGAAAGAAAGACAAAATTTTGTTTGTGTATTCTGGCTACTGTTCCCAGCACTTCTAATTTGTTATTAAACAGCCTGGAGTATACTAGACCAAGCAGCTGCTCCCACAAAAGGACAGACTTGAGTTTTATAAATATGACTCCCTATACTTCTACCACCCTTCTTACAGCAGAGTGGCACATTTGTCACAGCTTCAGCTCAACAGAGTGTTTCAAACATTACCTGAATAAAAGAAAGGAAGACAAAAAACCCGAGTCTTATATGATCCTTACAAACACAATCCTTACACAGACAATCTGAAGATCTACTGTATATCACTCTTGAGGTTCTCCATTAGACTTTGGCCCTAACCTTAAAAGACTATAAATAACTCTCCCAGAATTTCAGTTTCACAGGCACTAATCTTCTCCAACTATAAGGCTAGGGAAAAAAAACCCACAACCCAAAACAACAACAATAAAATAAAGAAAATTAAAAATCACTCAATCCATGGCCTCTGAAGAGCCTCTGCCCTATCATACCAGATTCAAGCAGTTTGCAGAGATTTTCTTTCTGAAGAGATTATCTTTCCATTTTGCCAAACTGCTGTAGTTCAGATCAGAGGCTCCTAGTGTAATAGGCCGTGTCAGTTCACACCCGGAGCTACTGTAAACAAAATGAAAAAATCTCCATGCTCCATCACCAGAAGATGACTCAACACTGAAGAACATCTTACTCCAAAAAACGCAAGCTGCAAAGAAAGATTTTAAGAGCTTAAGAACATCCTTTCAAGTGCATGTCAAAATTACACGTAGCACCTGGCAGCACCAAGAAGGCTTATTTTGCAGGAGCTGTCGCAGACCAGATGAAGGGGCAGCAGAAGCTGGTCTTCCCTTGTGGTTAATGCAGCCTGGCCATGAACGTAACAATGTGAAGCGGTATCAGTATTTCCATCACAACTGTAATGGCTTACAGCTTTGCAAACAGACTAATGCCATCTTCAGCTGCTGTTACTCAGCAAGCCAGCCTGAAAGGTCAGCTTATGTTCCCAGCGCTCTACCCTGTGCATGGCACACAGATCCATCCCACCGGCACACGACCTGCATCCCCCTGAAGACAGTACTGCCTCGTTATTAGCAGGGCACAGGCCTGGGACTGCCCCAGAGATCTACTGCTTAAGGACTTGCAACCTTTTGTCTGGACTTCTCCTGCACTTACTTTTTTTGAGCTTGGCTTTAGCTGTAGCAGCACATGCCTTGCAGTTGAGTGACTTAACTATAAGGAAGTCATTACAGTCGAACGACTTCTAACATTTTTAGATTCAATTCATCTTTGTGCAACTAGTCTTAAGGAAATTATAGCAGATACAATACAGGTGTAACCAAACTAGAACGATTAACATCTGTAAGCTTTGGATCAACATGAAGCATTAGCAACAAACTGCTTGAAAACACCCAGCAAAATCCCACATAAAGCCACCACCAGCATCCTCCTCCCAGCAGAGCTCAGGACACTGATGATGCTCCATACAGCAATTATTGGAAACTAGTAGTAATTAGACTATATTGTTAGCCAATTACAGTGATACTAACACTTGAAAACTGCTGCATTTTGATTAGACTGCTAGGGCATTAATTAGACTAACAATAAATTCTAATTCTTGACTCCATTTATGAGGTCAGGGTCACAGGGTAATTCAGGTTGGAGGTGTGTTTCTCTAGCCAGCACAAATTCCACAATGTAATACACTCTTACTTAAAATTGTAATTATTTTTCCCCAATTTCTATTTTCAAGAACTAAAAGATTAACATTTCTTCAAAGGAATTATGTTTGCAGTGGAAAACTTAATAATAGAAAAAATTATAGTAAATATTTTTATCATGTGCCAGTTTTCATGAAGAGTGTAATCAAAAAAATCTCACTGCGGTAAGCACTACACCTTAGTTCGCAAATACAGCTGAAGAGACTTAAGACAGCTTTTTAAAAGTCCTCAGCATATTTTTTTTTTAATTTTGCAAAAATGCTAAGTGAAACAAAAAGTCCATTTCTAGGTCTCAATTTTTCATTTCCTACTTAAATCAACAGCATACAAAGGAAAAGCAGAAGGACAAGCACGCACTGATACTCACTTCAAAATATTCCCCTCTATGTGCTATGCAACTAAGGGATCTCTGGTACCTTTGCACTGAATCACTTCTCCAGTACCTTCATATGAGCATAGATTATAGTTTTATTCTTTCAGCATTCTAGAAATGCCAGTTGTAAGTACTGTCAAGAGATACCAGTAATTTTAGAATCGTTTCTAAGCTATTGTAAACTACAGAGCAGGAACTGTTCCCTATGCAGATGTGTAAACCAAACAAAGAGGTTGCAATACATGAGATCGGCTTCCCAAGTGAAGTTCTTACATGCATGCTCACACATGCAACTAGAGCTCCTAGAAAACTAGGTGCATAGCAAGATGGTTTAGAAACAAATTAACCACCAGATCCTTGGGTTCTATGTGCAGACTGTATCTCATCAATTACCAGCTACCAATTTAGCACATCATCTGAAGTAACATGCCAAGCTGGGAATCTACTTGATTCTGCTTGTATCTTACAATGATCTTACATCATTCTGGGTGATGGAAAAGTCCATCACTTTTCCAAGTATTTTTTCAGTTCTGAAAAGGATAAAGGTCTTTCTAACCTCACCATTTAAAGAACAATTTACCCAATTTCTGTTTGAAATTCTGAATAAAAATACCAAAAAGTTATTTCCAAAGCAAAACACAAGCATGACTGCTGTAAAACTACCAAGAAGTAAGCAAAATGAAGGTTTGCATGCACATCAAAAGAGTATACCAAACAGCAACAACGAGCATTAGAGCATTTTGCCACCAGGAACTGCTGTGCTGAGACAACAGTCCTTCATAAAGTGTGAAATTAGAAGTGCTTTCCTAAGATTAATTATCTCTAATTCAGGCCTGAAGTAGCAATCCACTGACAATGCACAATGAATAATGAATGTAAGTGCTAGATAAAAGGATTCATTGTCTGAATCTCATAACACAGGGGTCTCCAATTTTAGAATGAAAGGGAAGGAAAGGTGGAACAACATAAGGTAGAAACATAATGAATCTGGAAATTTGTTGAAATATGCAGTTTCACATAATATTTTAAGTTTTGAAAAAAACAGCAAGTGAACTTTTACAGCCTTGCAATCGCTGACTTCAGACTTTACTCTTTTGCTCTTTAAGGATGTTTTGTGAGCATTTTTTCCAGTCTCTCGCAGTCACTTACCTCCCCTTGCTAGTTACCACTGGAGCGCTCATTGCTCTGAACGCCACGCCATACCCCAGTACCTGGTGGTGATGATTCTGTGGCAAGGGTTACCACCCAGGGTGCCAGTAGCAGAGACCTACTGCTTCTTCCTCAGGCACCATCTTTCAGAACAGTTTGGACCTCACACTTAACATGTTAAGAAACTGATCTAGAAGCTCTTCAGACTTCCACTGCTCTGTCCATAGTTTATCTGTGGTTAGAGTTGCCTGATATTTCTTTGACTCAAAGTGTACTTTAGACATTAACAAAAGTAATGAATATTGGAGTTTAATTCTGGTTTTATTTAGGTAATATTTCAACAGCATAGTTCAGAAACAGAGTTCCATGGAAAAAAAAAGAGAACATAATTATTATAAATACCACTTCCCTAATTACAAGAAGGCAAATCGTACATGGGAGGATGAAGCACAAAGGGTACAACAAGAAATTGGTTAAACTACTGCTGGTGAAATTACTAGAAAGAAACTGCAAATTAAACAGTTTTCACTCTGCTACATATCCTATTGGAAATCAAAACAGGAATACTACTTTGTCATGTCATCTGGACTCAACAGCAACTACAAATTCAGAAAGAGTGGTTTCTGTCACCATCTGCTTGTCCTTTCTCCTACAGCATCTTACTGCCACTTGCTTCTGCTCACATTTACTTCCACAAACATACATTTTGTACATTTTAATGTAAGATTTATCAATATTGTACATATTTCAGCCAAATAAAATTTTAATAGCAGAAAATAAACATTCTTGTTGGAAAGCTTCATAAGAACTCAAAAACGGCAATCCTTTTGGTACCAATAATGGCCTGAGAGTCACTAACTCTGTAAGAGAGGATAACTGAAGAATTCCAAGTCACATCAGCCCTTGAAGGTAGAAGCAAACATGTGAAAATGAAACGGGGAGGGGGTGGAACGGACACGACTTGCAAGATCAGAGAGGAAGGCATGCAGTAGTCAAGATGTGAGACAACAATGAAAGATGCAAGATGAAAACAGGAAAGTAGAAGAAAGTCCAGATGTCAGTTACGGTATTTAATGCAACGTACAGCATTTAGAGACACTGTCTCAATGTGGAAATGTGGAAAGCAGTATCCATGCACAGCTCTAAAACAGTGAATAGAGCCTCTTCCTCATGACAAAGAGCAGCATTCCTCCTATTTTGTCCATGCTGAGCTTCCATTAATTTGAGGCATCAAAAAAAAGGCAGTATTTTAATTTGAATAACACATGACAGACATTACAAGCAAGATGCACCATCATAGAGCAGACCTACAAGAGCTCCTCTGAAAAAGCAATCACTTCTCACCACAAGATATCTATGGAAACAAATTTTATACTGACATTAAGTACTGTGACCATATCGAACAAAAATATTTCTACAATTAAGATGGTCTTCTGCCCGAATGCAACA
>JAVJGJ010000030.1:1113238-1129688 GCA_035590215.1 Microhierax caerulescens
AAACTGCACTATTCAATACATATAATACTGCAATAAAGTTTCTTTACAATCCAAACTTATCCAAGACAACCAGCTCAAAATATGACTGCAAAGCCTTGCAGATGATATTCTCAGCTTCCCACCCTGGCACGCAGTACTAGAATCCCAAGGCTCGTGATCAAAAAACTTCATGGGAAATACAACACAAGACAGAGAATCACAATTTTTAAATCAGCTATTACTACATAGGAAAAAAAAATATCTACAAAATAGCATGGAAAAACTTCCTTGAAAATTTAAACCAATTGGTCAGTCACCATCAAAAAGAAAGCTAGACATTTTTAGAAAAAGCATTTGAACGAAACAGAAAACAAAATGTTTCACTACCTAAGTCTAATGCATGCACATTGAATACTACACAGAGCTCTGCTCCCTCATTTTGAGAGGGATACAGGCTAACTAGAAAACAAAGAGCAGAATGGCAATGCTGAGCAGAGATATGCAACGTTTTCTGTATGACACTTCATAAACTATTGTTCTTCAGCTTAGGAAAAAAACCCACCAAACAGTAAGGGATATCTGCAGCCTTTGGTTTATGGTTTATCAGGTCTATTAAGAGTCAGAATTTTCTCTTCAGATGCTATAAAGCTCCCATTCTGTTCTTGAGAAAGTTCTAGAATTTAGTCTGCTCTATCAGACTACTAATTGTATTTTCCTACCTTCTTGCATAATCCTTTTTACAATATGCAAGAGGTTTGGGAGTACTCCAGCTTTCAAAATGTCCTCGTGATATGATGAAGTACAGTGTTTTAACTTTGTAGGTAACAGACTATGAGCTTTCCGGCACTTAATTCCAAATAGAAAATTAGTTGCTAATGGCATGAAGTCTAGCTGGAGGCCAGTAACCAGCAGTGCACCCCAGAGGTCAATAGTGGGTCCAATCCTGCTCAACATCTTCATTAATCATCTAGAAAACAGGAAACTCTGTCACTGTGAGCATGACTAAGCACTGGCAGAGGTTGACCAGGGAGGTTCTGGAGTCTCCCTCCTTGGAGACACTCAGAAGCAGCCTGGACACGGTCCTGGGAAACCTGCTTCAGGAGACCCTGCTTGAGCCGGAGGGCTGATGACCTCCAGAGTTTCCTTCCAACATCAACCATTCTGTCATTTTGTGAAATGGTGTTTTCAGACTGATTGGGACTAAGCCATTATACTGTTTGGCTACACATTCTCATGCTCCTCATCAAAATTTCAGTGATTAGGGCCATTTAATTGTCTATGAATATCAGCATATATTCATACACTGTAATGAGCAAGAGAACTGGAAGAGATTCACAGGTTTATCAAAACCTGACATGCAATTCTTCGTAAACCATTACCCCATCTCTTGCTTATAACCTGCTGTATTTTCAATTACAGTTTTTGCTTCTCCTAAACATAGAATCAATCAGTACAGTAACATCTTCTCGTTACTAGTTTTCACCATACGTATGCTCTATTAGCAGAGAAATCTGTAAGAATTAAAGTATATATCTGGCTTAGAGGAAAAACAATTTGGATTAACAAGACAAGAACGTCACTGAATTACTATTTTAGTATTATTCTGGCAACATATCAGAGCATGCTTGCTCCCCTTGAGATGCAAAACAGTCAATATTCTGATGCAGGTTCAGCTCAGATCCACAAACCCAAAACATTCTGTCTCGAGAAAAATCAAATCACAAAAAACATGCTCAGTGCAGTTTACACAGTAACCGATTAAAAAAAAAAAAAAGACACAATTATGAAAAATTTTGACAGTTAACCAAAGCTGAAAATAAATGTTAGTTTCTTCTTTTCCAGAAAGTATCTAGTTGATTACAGCAACTTTTAGGTCTGTCCTTAGTTTACCACAGTTTACTACATTACCTAAAGATTACCTTTATTGGAACAGTAAAACTAGAAGTATATTTTACTAGCATGAATTTGTAGGTTAGAATAATATTCCTAAAATTAAAGCAGTCCTCAAAAATTTGACTCTGCAAATCAGAAACAAGTATTCAGAAGACAGATGAGGAAATATGAAACCTGTTTGTAGTCAGCAAATGGAAAACATCGGAAAGTTTCCCAGAAATACAGAAACCTTGATCAGCTGTGTTCTATCTTCTGTTCAGTCAGGAAAGAAAAAAACTGTAACAATCATGGGACACTTTATGATATTCATAACGAAATTTAATGTTTTCATGTGTCGTGTCTAAATTACAAAACATGTTTCCTCAAAACACCTGTATGCACTGCTAAACATTCATCTCAAATTTCTAATTGTTTTTCATTGGTATAAATGCTATTAAATTATATAATTTTGTTTTTGTTATCACAATGCTGTAACAAAAACACTGGAGCTAAGAAAAACTGGTTATTGTAAAATTTACTCTATTTCACAAGCTAAAATTCACCTTAGTTTTTGTAAAATAAAGGCACAAACTGCCCTATCACCTATGCTGTTAACAATTACAAAATTTGGGTTCCCGCTTTGTACAGAACTGCCCAGATTTTACTTTGGAACAGTCACCACTATGTACATTTAGAGTAGTCCTTTACATGCTCTTGCACTCTCTTCAAAGTCCTAAAAATGTCAAAAAGCAATATCCCAATATTATCCCTTATCAGATAATCTTTATCCTTTATTTCACACCATCAACACATACGCAAAAATTAAATTTCTTATGCATCTTCTTTCTAACAGAATTACAGCTACAGGGAATTTCTCTTGCCTGGTTTCAACAGGTAAAGGCACTAATTCATACAGTATCACTGTCAGGGATATAAGGAGAGAAAGCTGAAAGTAACAGTCTGAAATAAATATGGTATTTCTGATACAATTTCAAAACATGTAATATTTAACAGCTCACCATTTCTTAGGAAAACAATTGCCTTCATCTTTGCTTCCTACTCCCACTCCATCTCCAAAACCTCAAAGTTAGTGAAGCAGTAGGAGGCAAAAATGAAAAGCAACTATTTTCTACAAAATACAAGATTGATATACAATTAATTTCACAATGACCAGAATACATTCTGTTTACAGCTTCTTTGTCCCCATAAGAAATTAAGTTTTCTAATTTTTCTCTTCTATTAAAAAATGATAGCATCCACTCTCAAGTAACTGTTTTCAAAAAAAAAAAAAAAAAAAAAGTACCTGTGGCTGAAATGGTGGAGCAGTAGGCCCCTGCATGCCTTGTGACTGTTCATCCATTCTGTCATGTGAAAGTGTCCCTTATATCCTGAAAAGAGAAATATACTGTAATTCAATCTGCATTTATGATCCATGCACATCACCACAGCTGAAAAATTAATTCTCTCATTGGCACGCTTGAGTTTACAAACATTCAACAATTACAATTAAAATTTAACTAATTTCAGCCTTGTGCTGTTTTGGGAATAAAGTTTCCTCATGTTTAGCTGTTCTACAAAATGAAATAAGTTCACGTTTGTAGTGGTTTATTATTAAGAGGTGTGCATTAAACTATTTGAGCCTGATAAATAGCTCTATCTGATAAAAGCTGCATCACCCCATTATTCTTCAGAGGCACCAACTGCTGATGTTTAACTACATCGATGTCTGCTGGCCACAGGTCTCCGGCCAGCATAGGCAATAGCAGATCAGCAGAAGGGTTAACTGCTGCATGCATACTGTTTATGTTGCATTAATTCATCTGTAGATTTTAGGGAGTATGCAAGAGTAGTTCCATCTAAAAAGAAAAAAAGCTAAACACAAACTCATTACATTCGAGGAACTAGCTAAGAGGGCTTTGAGATAGCGCACTAGGAACAGAGCCTCTATTCCCAACTGAGAGCCTCTCTGATCCCATCAGTAAGATGGGAGGAAAGATGCCTGCCAAGTTCCCAAGGCAGAGACACATGGCTTTGACCAACAGTAAGGGCTGCAAAATGTGCCGAATCATTACTAGGAAGAACAGGAGAGACAAAAATGCAAATGCTCACAAGGCTTTTTTCTCAGCTAAGTGAACCCTTCCTTAGGCTACGTGACATTTTGTTGATGGGGAGCAGATGCAGCACCAAGTTTTATTGGTGCCTATGAGGGCCATCTCTGTTTAGATGAAGACAACAGAAACTTCACCAGCAGCTTCAAATGACAATGAAATAAATTTTATAAAAATAAAAGGCAAGCTCTGAACAACTTTTGTGTTCTCTGCCTATTAGCTGTTCGAACTTGCCAAGGCCTTCAGAGGAACAAGTCACGCATCTGACTGGAAAACTGTTCTTACTTTCCAATTTATTATTTATTTTCTTATTTCCTGCTCCAAATCCTGAAAGTTCTAGAGATGGTTTGACATAAAAAACTCTTCTGATACCTCTCAGTCTCTAACAGTAGGAAATTTCCTATGGTTAAATTTATTCTGATAAATCTGTATACTTCAAATACTGCAAACATGCCCTTCTGCACACAGAGCTATTTATATTTCACAAAACTTTCTTTAGAATGAGTACGTAAAAATTTCTCAAATAGCATTTAAATTCAGCATGAAAGCATGCAATCTACCCCTGTTGAAACATACACAGAATAAATCTTCCCAGTCATTTCTTTAGACAACATTTAAAAGGTTAGAAATAACTCCCAACAGAAAGCAACAAACCTTCAGAATGTTCTCCAAAGCCCGTTGCAAAATATTTAAGAAACTAACAAATAGCTTGTGTTTACAGTACTGTTGTCATTCTTACAGCATCATTGTGACAATGTTATCAAGTAATCACTGTCATGGTTTGCAGCCTTGCAAAGTTGCTCCATACACTGCCCTGGTGTTCTAACAGTGCACTGGCTACACCAATCATGAGCTGTCTGCCTCCACTCTCCCCTTCCAGCAGTCACCCACACCATCCCAGTACCACCCCAACCACAGCCATCCTCCAGAGCAACTGAGGGTCCCCACGGCTTTGCCTTCCTATCCTTAGTACTCCTGTATGAAGCATACAGTTTGGGACTTTCTGTTGGGTATAAGCTGTAATTAATCCATAGATAAAAGAGATCCAAAAAGTAATTTCAGGCAGGTCAAGTGAAAAAAACATCAATTATCAAACCGAGGTGAGAGGCAGAGAAGAGGAGGTAGGAACTGCAAACATTTCTAAGACTGTCAGAATGAGCATGGTGAGAAAGGGGGGAACAGCTGGGGGTACGTTCTGCACACCCCTTACCTAGGCAATCTTTTAGCCAGCCCGAGGATACCAGTATTGACACTTGTTGCAAGTTCTGTAACATCTCCCATACAACCTCCCCACCAAGGCAAGAAATCCTAACACAACAGCACTGAAAATGAAACTGCTGACACAGGAATGCACCTAAATTCTCCCATTAGATTCACAGGGGTTTATGCCGTTGCGATAAATTCTGGGGGAGGAACATGTGGTAATCTTAAGGAATGTTCTGCTAATTTCTTGCTGTAGAGATCTTTCTATCACTGTTAAGAATTCTTTTCTGAAGTTCTATTTTGAAGAGACATTATAAGAATTTCAATCTTTTTTTAGCATCAGAATTTCTACTGAAAGCTTTGCAGTGTGTTTTACTAGTATGTTTACATGTTGAAGACTGTTGGCCATGCAATGCACCAATAGATGAACCCTATGGGCTACAAACACTTGTTTCAAAAGTGTTTAGGGAGAAAACTAAATATAAACTCTTTATCCTCTATTGCAGATATTTATCCAAGATTAATGAAATCTAAGCTGAAACGTTTAGATAACGTATTGATTCAGGAACTATACAATCCACTCATCTCGTCTGAATGGTCAGAGGCACTGACTGGAAGCATTTGGGAATTTATGTGTGGGGTTTTTTTTTAATTTGGGGAAAAACTAGAAAGAAGCTGCCATATCATTACCACTGCCAGTGGCTCTGCCCTCTGTGGCTTGCTTTTATAATAAAAGCAAGCAAACTAAAGAGGTAATAAATGTTCTACCATAGGAAGCACAGAAGATTTATTAACTTGTGGATTTGTTGTTTTCGCAGAGGAAAGGCAAAAATAGGTATCTTCTGTCCATAGACGGAAGTTCTTTCATATTTTTAACTTGGTTTTGTCTTTGAAGACTGCATGCTAGATTTACATTTTAGAGTAATTTGGCATTTTGTACAAAACGCCTAGGATGCAAAAAAGTGTCAAGGATGCAAAATTAATCTTTTGTACTGTTTGTCAACATAAGTAAGAATTAAATTCTGCTGCTTGAAGACTGTTCACATAGCGTGGCATGCCTTTCACCTTGATAATAAACTCCAGAGGTCAAAACATAGCGGTATAATATCTATCACATTTAAATTTAAATTGAGGCAATAATTACTATTCTTCCAAAGATGGCTTTCAAGTTCTGATTTATGGTGAAAAGACACTAAAAATACTGCCAAAGAGTCATCACTTGTTTAAAATTGAAAAGCAAATACCAAACACATCTAAATGTGACACATCTATCACTTCTTTAAACAAGTAATACTACAACCTTCTTCTGCAAATCCATCACCACGATATACACTGGTTCATGGAAAACAGACAACAGATGAAGTGAGAGGCGAGTCAACTATACCACCACCACCCAACGCATCTAAAGCGCCAAACACAACTAACGTTTTTAAATGCTCTCACACTGATTGTGTAGGAGGAAAGGACTCCTTGCCTTCACCACACCACTTGCAAATACAGGAACAATGAAAGGTGCTCCAAATCATTTATCTTGCAAAGATTACTTTCATCATTTTGAAAATAAAAATAATTTGGATTCAGACCAACCTGTACACAATAGTGATCATATGAACATAAGCATATACCCCAAATCTTATACTCTAGTTATGGTCGCTAACACTTTGCAGGCATGAGAAAACCTTTGGTTAACTACTAATATTTTAAATCTTTGTCTTTTTCAGTTGATTGAAAAGTAGGTGGCACCTACACATAAAGGATGCAGGATGAAGTATATGTCTGTCTGGGGATACAGACAACACAACCAATTTTTCATTTGAAATTGCAATTGCATAGCAGCTCCTCTAACTGACAACCATTTACTCCATGCACTGAGTCCACAAGATAGCAAAAGGAAGTAAAATCCTCACCAGCAAGTTAGACTATCAAACTACAACTGCCTGGGAACTGGGAATAACATCTTTTCTTTCCTTTGTACACAGGCCTTGCTGTCCTAATTCACCTGCTTACTGGCCACCTGTCAAAGCTCTCTGATATCTGCCCAAGCATCTAAACATCATGTAAAGCCACAAAACAGTCCAAAATGCAAGGGTGCGCTCCCACACCCCAACAGAAGCTCACATCCCACAATCAGCACTCAGCTTTCCAGGTGGTTTCCACTAGCCTGCTAGAGGAGGTAGGACTACCCATGTCTGTTAGTGAAATCAGAGCAGAGGACATACTCCTGAACAGGAACCAGAGTTCATCACTGACAGTTCACTGGAATATATTTTAAAATAACATTTTTAAAGGAAAAGCAAGATACATGGGAAAAACTTGAAAACCTTGTGACTTAAGTCTTGCAACTAAGCCTTCATAGACATGATCACATTATTTCAGGAGAAAAAAGCTTGAATGCTTGTCTAATCACATGAAACATGCTTTTTAAACACTAGTTTCTTAGCTTAAAGTCCATAAACCATTCATATTTGAAATACATTTCAAGGCGTTCAGGCAATAATGTTATTACTTTAACAGACAGCAGTTCTACAACAACAAAGAACTTGCAATGCTCTCCTGTAGAAAACATCATAAATAGTCTCAATGATACATGGTTTCCTTTAGTTACATACTATACACCTTTGGTTTGGATCCTGAGTGGGGACATATAATAATCAAAGTCAAAGAAGAAACAGCTACGCTTTAAAAAGTATATACTCAAAAGAATATTCAGAGTGTTACAGATCTGCCAAGAATCTGAAAATCTGTGTTTTCATTCCTGCAGAATATAAATGTAACTACTCCACATAATTGTTAACAAGAGGAACATGAAATTACTCTTCACAATGGGCTGATCAGGTACACAGTCACTCCAGCTGCTGTTCACAAACAACAATGCACTACATTTCTTCTGGATTACATCACCAATTAAGTCAGACATTTTTAGGTTTTACTATAACCATTATTTTCATCAAGTTAGAGCTGAGGCCCTCCAGAAACAACTACCCACTTAACACCCTACACACTCCCTACTTTTTGGTGTCAAGCTAGATTCTTCAGTATCTAACATGGATTTAAAATGACAAATTTTACATCCCTAAACTTTTGAACTGTCTTTACAATCTAAATTCAAAGAAAAGGATCATCCTAAGCTGATACATATATATATGTAAAAAAAAAAAAAAAAAAAAAAAAAAAAATTACTCACTGCCATATAAGCACACAAGCTAAAGGAATATTCCCATTTGCTTATATTACATGTTGACTCTCAGGTACCCAAAAGCACAATTTAAACCTAGGTAGCCCACTCAAATGGTCACCCAGGTTGAAACTAAAAAAAACCCCATGTGCTCTGGAAACAAGGGTTCCTAAATGTCTTACTGAATATCCAAAACACAATTACTCCACCCACCACACCAGTGTCAATCCCAGGAGCTCATGCCAGAGAACCCAAGCATACTGGTCTAATTCCAGCCCTGTTCTCCGTCACCTGGAGAGCCACGGTGACATGACAACTCTCAGCTCCTAGATTACAGCCACACACCTTTTGGGAGGAGACAAACTTCAGCCCCAGCAATAACAGCTTGGCCCTTAAGCTCAATGCAAGCAGGTTAAGAAACAGCCATCCCACTGGTTTATAAAACATACCGCCTTAGCAGCCATCCTTTGCCCCTCAGGCAAAAGGTTGGCTGCTTGGAGGGCACCGGCTTGCTGGTCAAACCTGGCCACACTTTGCCAGCTCACCAGCACTGATCAGCCCTTTCCAGTACCCACTTAATGCTGCCATCCAGGGTGTAGGCTGCAGTTTAGAAATTTTCAAAGTAATTTTAAAAGCAAGGGCTCAGGATGCACACACACAAGATCCGGGGATGAAGCAAGAGAATGTCAGCAGCTATAAAGCAAGCATCCCGATTTTATCATGCACGTTACATTAAATGGCAGCACAGCTACCAGTGTTGCGAAGAAAGAAGAAGTCAGAAGTCACGCCCAATAAAGCAAACCAACTTGGAATCTAAATCTATGGTAATTCTTTAACATTAAAATGTAATATTTGTCCTGGTGCTCTGCATAAACCTTGAATATGAGAAACATATATTTTAATGTCATAATAGAAACATTTCACTTGCAAAGTGAAAGTAACTTCAGTTTCATAGATACTATTTGTATTGCATTCTTAAAGACTGGGAAAACAGCCTGCATACAGTACCCCAGAAGCAGCTCTCAGAACACTGACATATCCAAAGCCTTCATACAGTTCCTGTAGCTGAGTATCTCAAAAAAAGTGTAAGAAAACCAGCACCCCCAGAAGTTTACCTAAAACTCTGCTCTATTACTTCAAATTGGATTTGTTGAGGTTCCCTCCATGCCCCTGAAGGCAACTGGAAAGATGAAAGTCAACTGGATTGTAGTTTAAGTGTGAAAATACATTTCAAGAAGTTATTCATCCACTTTTATCCCACTGGCATTCCAAACTCAATATTTAATATGGGTATATTTCACTCAAGTGGCAAGAGATTCAAACTGAAAAAAAAAACAGATTTCCAAATAATAAGAATGACAGCACAGGATATACACACTGTCTTTTCAGTAAATTATTCCTGACTAACGCAGATCATTAAAATGAAATCTGGTTAAATACACCCACATTACTACACTATCCATTCAGAAAGTTATACACTCAGTTTAAAGGCAGCATTAGAAATTATGAAATAATGCTGAAACACTTTAAAAATAATAGCTAATCAATGGCTTTCTATTAGTCATCATAATCTGCAACTGGTCATGTCCCTGCCCAGCCCATACTGTGTGTTTCTGAAAAATACTAAGCTTTTTATCAGTCTGCTGTTAATCACAAATTACAAGAAACATACAATCCACAATATAATGTTGCCAATAAAACACTACGGCAAGTTATTTGTATTGTAATATATATATAAAATATAGATGTGCTGCAATGTTGCTGATTATTTAAGCTGCTCATTCAGTCAGTTAACAAATATCTGATATATGCCAAATAATTACCACATATTTTTCTCACTCCATGCATAGCTAAATCAGATATATGCATTATTATAGCAAAATGCACTCACTTGAACTCTGCCAAAGCAATCAAGACCTTAATTGGCGAGGGATAAAGCAAACTCAAGACTGGAAGATCAAGTTAATCATTAGCACAGTAAAATATGTCATTTATCCCAATTAGTATACACACATATATACACATAGTATATATATGCATAATAATATATACACATGTACACATAAATATATATATATACGTGTCTGTATATTTATAGATTATGCATTCTGTGGGTGTACACACAGAATATTTACTATCAACTGACAGTGGTAAAAATGAAATTTGCTTCACATTGTAAAAGCAAACAACAAAAGGGTCTTCTAAAATGTGAAAAATACATATTCATTGTAAAATTCTCTACCAAAGCATTGTCGTCAGAGAAAAGTTGTATTTGCTGCTTTTAAAGCATATACAGAAGTAGGATTAGCCTTAATTTTAGAAACAGTTCCTAAAAGCCTTTAATTTTTAATACACTACCAGATCAATACTTGATGATGCCATGGGATGGCAGGACATTCCTCTTCTCTGTAGGAACAGCCTTGAATGTGGACAAACAATACAAGTTCTCAGCACATGTTAATCTACAAGTAGCTATCATCTATCTATATAGAAATAACTAATATTGAATTTTCCAACAAACATGTCCAAATCCCCTACTCACAGGCAATGCAGTGAAAGAAGCCAAAAAACATACAGTTACTTAAGCTGGGTTAAGAGTTGGTTTTAGCAAAAGCAGAACTATCCACACACAAATGAAGTCTACTTGCAAAAAAGTACAAGAATACACTAAGAGTTCAAATGCAATTCTCTCATCCTGATTTATCAGGCATATTTTCATTCCAATCCTGAAAACATAGATGCCACTGTCATTCCCCAACTACTAAGTTCACTCTCTGTCAGTGCTGTCTGACTAGGAGATAAAAGCCCAAGCTCTCCTGCTTCAAAAGTCCACTTCCCTTCCTCTCCATTCAGTCACACAATTTAAGTTATATTTTGTTTACTCCTCCCTCTCCGTTTCAGTTATGTCATTCATTCAGGTAGATTGCTTATCTTGCGAGGTGCTGCCAAAGGGCTGTACATGCACTGACTTGTCTGTTTTGACCCATCTGTTTGTTATCTTATACCAACTGAAGAAGAAACAGGAACTGAAAGTGCTGAGGTTGCAAGCTTCTGCAAAGTTAAATTTTCATTTAGCTTCTATTCACCTGGAAAGAAAATCAAAACCCCATTTCTTCATACTGAATAGGCAGTTATAAGGAACACAGAAGAATCATAATCATGTCACAGTGAAAAGTTTTGCAGGGAACAAAGCATCGTATCTAACCACTATACTATCACAAAAGCAAATCCTCAGCCCACAACACACTCTGTTGCG
Source organism: Microhierax caerulescens (assembly GCA_035590215.1). NCBI lineage: Eukaryota > Metazoa > Chordata > Aves > Falconiformes > Falconidae > Microhierax > Microhierax caerulescens. Next base: position 1,124,832 of record JAVJGJ010000030.1, read on the forward strand.
CTACTGCCTCTGTAAGGATGCAGTTCTAAGTGTGAACTGATGAAACAATGCTGCTGCTTTCCCTGCCTTGAGCCACCCCTTCCAGACCTTCTTCCTTCCAGCAGCATTCCTGTGGTTACCCAGACTCCTTGTAAGGTAAATGAAACTAGCTGAAAACTAACCTGGGCAAAACGTCACTTTTTCCAGTTCAGTTCCCTGAACTGTTCCATTGCAGAGACAAGAACAGAACTGCGATGGCAAAAGACTGAGAAGAAGACACAGCTGGGGGTTCAGCAGTGCTAACTTAGGTCAGGTAAACCTATTATCAAATTACATCTCTAACATGAAATTATACAAGCCAATCTAATAGCTCATTGACACCTTTGGTGCCTCCCTTTCTCTGCCACGTGATCCTGCGTAGCCTTCTTGAACTCTTTGGACCTTTTGCTGAGCTGATTTAATTCCCTAATACAGCTGGGTTTACGTTCTGCAAGCCGTGAGCTGAATCAATGCATACAGGAGTCTGCTGAGTGCCAAAGAAAAAGTAGGGGAAGTTCAAAGATGAGAGATGCAGAAAGGAGACTGTAGAAGAAACAGAACATCTCCCTTCTGGCAACAGCACACCAGTACATTAGCTCACCACATTTCATTTTACTTCATCCTTAGGCAGGCATTCTAGCAAGTACCTGAAGGAGCTATGACAGGAAAGCAAGAGCCAGCATAGAGAGAAGGCAATGTATTCAACACCAAGCCAAGAGGTTTGCCAACAAAATCTGGAGGGGAAAGTAGAAATGGGAAACAAAGTAAATGGAAGGAGAGTAAGCCAGGATAACAAGTCAAATTGCAAAAATAATGCACAGATTTTCAGAGAAAGGAAGTTAAAACATGATTTGGAAACCTTTACAACCCCAAAACCTCGCAACCCCAGTATGCAGAGAAGGAAGAGACCTTTCCCTAACAAAGGGATGATTTTAAATGCATCTGTAAAAATAAATTATTTATAAATACATGCTGAAGAGATTTACTAAAAGTGTAATGGCTGAGCTTCACACAGGAGTTAAAAAAAAGATGCAGGACTAGTTAAAAGGTCAGAAGCATTGTCAGATAAACCCATTTTTACTAGGCACAGGGGCAAAAACACATGCTTTGAAAGTCTGCCTGTGCCACAATCATGACTGATATCATCCACATTGCTACAGATGAAGTAGAACACATTTAACAAAAAATTTAACATAAACCTTAAAGGAACATCTAAATGTCTTAGAAACCAGTGCAAGACAACACCCTGCGATATACTGTATACTGCAGGTGTTCAGATGCACATTTGCGAGCTGAAAAAAAAATTTACTGTAGTGTATAGCTTCAAATCAGCGCTACCTCAAAGATGATACAATGAAGCGCTATACAGAATCGGAAAGGAGCGCCAGCCATATTTAACAGGTCTTCTCTGATCTCTGCCTGGCATTACCTTTGAATCCTGAAACCACGTATGACACTGGTGAGTAATCCAGGATCCCTAGGTCCAGAAGCAAAGCAGCAAGCAGCCAGCACACTCACTTCAGAAGCAGGCCAACACTCAAGTTCACAGCTGTTTCTGTGTTTTACGTTAAACCACCACTAGCTAAAACATACCAGATCCATTCCCATTTTTGGAGTACCCTCAATGACTAGCTGTACATTAAGTGCTCTGTTTGCAGGCTGCTCCCTGTTCCTTTTGTGAAGTTCATGGAGATAAGCAGGAGTTCAGAAGCAGCCCATGTACCTAACACACGGTTCTGAATTTCAGTCAGGGGAAGTACTGAAGTTCACTGCTGCAAAGACAACTCCTTTTTTGGATCTGCTCTCAGATGAAGGCGAAAAGGGTACAGAAGAAGGGCCTGTAACAGGACAGAATCCTATGCACTTTCCCACCACCAGTTTTTACTTATTTTAGAAAGAACTTCAAATTCACCTGTGGTATTTTTGCCTACCACCTTTCAAGGAATGAGTAATTTTGTAAACTTTACACACTGGCAACAGGAGACTAAAATGAACTGAGGAAGACTGGTTCATCAGCACTTTGCAGCACCTAACTCAAACCTCTCCCAAAGGTTTCAGCAAGGACACAAGCTTTACATGTGCTTTTATAACACTGTAAAGTAATTAATCCAGTCCAACACAGATCTAGCAATTAGCAATAAATTTGTTATAAACCATTCCAAGCAGATTAAAGCAAAGAATCCTGAATGCAAACTCCCAAAAGCCAGATGGTGCAAACAGTCAATTTACTTTGTCACCTATAATCAACTGTTAACGAGTCACTAATATCACAAGATTAACTACGTGCAATGGGGTTTTAACATGATCATAGTTTTTTCTTACAAATTCCTCTTTTTAATGCCTTGTTTAAAATTTTATAACAGATTTCCTTACCTAAGCATGTGCACTCTTTGCCCAGCAGGGAATAACGACACTTGAAATATATTGCATATTTTCTAGCTACAGAAATCACGACTGAATCACAGTTATATTTCACATGCCAGAGAAACGCACCGGATCATCTTCACCAGAGAAGCAACTCATTTTAATAGCATTGTTTCTCTTCAGTTTTAACTAACCAGCCAGGAAAAATCCTTTTAATGCTTAATAAAAAGGAAACAGGTAGTGCTGTTGTACTTCACTCTAGTGCCGAATTCCTTCCCATGTGCCCAGGGGATCAAAGGGTGATAAATACAGCAAACCAGCGCTCTAAAGGCTGTCCTTATCACCACTTTGGTATTTCAGTCAGTTATTTTCATCTTTGTTGCAAAGCACATGGAACATAGCTAAACTGAACAAATTCTCTGGAAATTAGTCAGTTCACTCCTATGACTATCTATAGGATTAGCCTGCACAAAATAATTCCCCTACCTCCACATCATTCCTAAGCACCGCTCCTCAGAAATCAGGAGGGATTTTTGGATAAGCCCCAAATAATCAAAAAAATTCCCTTGGAGGTAGAGAAGAAGTTATTGCAGCTTGACTTTTCCCAGGAGACTTTCCAAGGTGAAATCAACCATTCAGCACAGATGTTTGGAACAATGTCAAACTTCGGAAGCCAACAAGGCATCGATGGCAATATACTAGCCCTACGTTCAGTTGTAAATGCAGGATATTGTACTAAGTTTATTAAACATGGGAGTTTTTTACATGCATGAACAAACTGCCTCACCAAATTGCCTCTGTGGACAAATATACTGGACTGGCTATGTTTTGTGTAACTGAGCTCAACTTTGTTGCACAAAAGAAATGTATGGGTGGGCTATAGTGCTCTGTCTTGCAATTCAGAAAATACCACCAGTCACAGTAAAATGAGCAATGGCCTTCTTGTACTCTATTTTTCATTTGAGTTCCTTATATGCTCACAGGCCTTCAGACAAACTAAAATGTTAGATTTTTGTTTTTCCTTTGGAAACAAGTTTCTATGGCAGGGATGAGATTCTACTTGTCCAATTCTTGTAGAAGCTGGAAGACACCATGATAAGGAATTCTAGCCAACTAAAAACCCTTTTTTGATTGACTTGATTTATTCTCAAATGATTTTATTACTCCAATGACTAATTGGAATGCTGAATACAAGATCTCTATAATAACGACAGTATCTCTATCCCTACAGTGAAAACCTCTAAGTGTGCTTTGAGAAGTCATCTACTGAAACGTTATTTATAAATATATCTTAATGTTTTGAAATTAAAGAGCAATTGTTCTTACTGAATTCTTTCTTCTAGTATCAAAAAGGAAGAAAAACAAACAAACACCAAAACACCTGGAGGCCTTTTAAGTTTTTATTTTAGAGCTGTTCAGACATTGCTTCTAAGTTTCACTTTTCCCACAACACAAAACAGTTCTCCCTCCTTTGCCTAATTTCTTCATAGCCCAGGAACTAATGGCTTTTTGTACTGCATTTTATTTCTCTCAAGACAGCCCGAGTCCAAAATTTCAGATACTGATAATTCTATAGCACTGCAACACTGAATTGTCTCCTGAATAGCCTTGAAAGTAAAACATTTTTAAACTTCATTCTCCCTGATTTAGCAGAGCTGCAAATACCCCACTTTTCATCTCATCATCCCAAGTGTGTCCACCTTAGATCGACATATCATTCACAGCAACTTCTGCATCTCAAGCTTGTAAATCAGCTTTATACAGGAATTATATCCAGTACATTCAGCAAAGTTACTATGCATGTGCGACCCTCCCTGAGAAGCAATGCTGCCATTGCAACCTGAGAAAACGGTGCTATCACCTCAGAGGTGACAAAAGTTTACCATTCAGTTGGTGCAAGACATAAAAAAAATTAATAGTTTTTCTCCAATATCAAGAATTAAAATACTGGTGTGATTTAATACACACACTCACACCTCACTGCCTTTTATCAGAAGTAGGTTTAACATCCTAAGTAGCTTTGCCTTTCAAGAAGCGATGCTCCTCATGAAAGGCAGATCAAAACAAAGCACATTCCTCCCAAAGAGCAATATTCTGAACTTCTGAATCCTGAAGCCAAACAGGTATAGTTCGTGTGCATGGACACAAGATGGAATTCAAGGCCAGTACTAGTACAAGCAAGATGGGGTGTCACATAAGGTGAGCAGAGTGGGGGACCCCAGCAGACGGACGCTGCCTCAGTGCCAGCGCCTCTCGCAGTAGGCCCCAGCTCCCCACGCCCGCCCAGCTGCTGGCGTCGCCCCCCGCCTGGGAGCCTCACCAGCCAGCACGGCTGACCACGCCGCCACAGAGGCTGCCAAGAGCAGAGACAACGAAAGGCTGCACCTGCAAGAGCGGCCCTGAGGGCCAGGCGCCCCCCGCCGCCCCCTGCCCGCCCCGGGCGCGGCTGCTGCGGGGCCGGGCGGCTTCCCGCGG
>JAVJGJ010000030.1:1130777-1153834 GCA_035590215.1 Microhierax caerulescens
AGGCCGCGGACGCCTCGCGGGGCTCCTGGCGGGCAGCTCGGGCACCCGCGGCAGCCCCGACCTGCTCGCCGCCCTCTGCTGCTCCGGCCGGGCCCGTAAACATCCCGGCATCCCCGAGGAGGGAGGCGGGGCGGCCGCTGGGCCCCGCCTCGCACCGCCGCCCCTCTCCTGGCCGGAGGCGAGGGGTCTACCGGCCGCGGGTGCGTCCCGCGGGGTTCAGCGTGCGCGCATGCCCGGGGCCCGGCAGGAGTTCCCGTCGGCGCTGGGAGGCCGGGGCGATGCGCGGGACACGCCGCACGGCTGCGACCCGGGAGGGCAGCGCGGCGGCCCGAGGCTCGGCCGGAGGCCCGCGAACAGCCTGCGGGCGCCCGGCGGCGGGGAGCGCTGCTCGGCTGCCCCCGCCCCCGGTGTGCGGGCCACTTGCGGCATGTTCGCAAACTGCTTGGCTTGTGAATGTTTTGAGACAGGGACCGTTCATCGGGTGCATAAACACGCGTGTGATGTTTATAATCATGAAACGATCAAGCGCAACGGGGCCTCGAGCCGCACCGGTAGCGCAGGCCCCGCAGCACGGCCGTTCGGGGGGCGCTGCCGGGGCAGCGCGGCGCCAGGAGCGGGAGGAGCGGCGGGCCCAGGCGTCGGGGCACCGGGGGCTGCACCCCTGAGGCTCAGCCAGGGCCGGGCCCAGGCCTCGGGCCGGGCTGCCTTGGGCAGTGATGGGTGCCGACTTAACAGACTGCTCATCTGGTGTGTCCATTGCCATACTGGATCTACCAGACATCGGGTGTGACCGAGTATTGCAGCAGAGCGTGACTCAAGCTCCCTGTTGATATACTTGGAGAGTTAGAAGTGGCAGGAGCATAAAGGACCGGGCTCTGGATGAGTCCTGTCCCACCAGCTTCTCCATTTGCAACAGGGCTGTGGTTAAATAGATTAAAAAATGCTGAATTCCAGACAGCTACTACTTTTCAGGTTCCTGAAAGTTTAGCCTGCTTCAGGATGAGGAAAACCAATTAACTTCAAGGTACAGAGATCTGAAAAAGCAGTGATGGGGGGAAAGTATGAAAGCTGACCACAGTTCCTCAGTAAGGTTATGGATTATTGTGATCAAACAGCTTCTTCCTCAGGTGTGGAAACCCTCTGTAAAAGAGAGATCTCTGGCACTCCTGTGAGAAAACAGTAACAAAACCTTCTTGAATCAGACTTATTTTAGTTTTTCAAAACCAAAGTCTCACTTCTCCTAAGGGCTGGGTTTGGGAGGCTTTTTCCTTGTAACAATCAAAGTTATACTTGATTTCAAGTCTCTTGCAGTATAAATAGGAAATGGGCCGGTGTGTCTGGGAAAAATTTGTTTACCTTCCTCTGTATAAAATTATACTGTCTGCTTTTGATGCAAACTTTTCAGCTTTGAGAGATCTGTGGTGTATTCAGTTATACAAGAAGTTTGAAAGGAAATTATTTTTTTTGTTGGCCCTCTTTTCTCTGATGTTAACACATTTATTAATCATTTTGCACATTTCCTCTTTATTAGCATTGGGTTATTTGATGTCACTGGCCCAATACAGTGATGAGGTGACCACTCTGCCTGTGGAATCAGACATATGCTACAATGTTCCCGTTTGAAGTGCATTTTGTATTTCTTTAAAAAGTACAGCCCAAGAGAATAAATTAGAATTGCAATTAAAGGAATTATTTTTTCCCCATGAATAAACTATCTTGCAAAAGCAGTTTCTTGAACAAGAATTCCCTGCATTGTTTTCTTGTAAAGAGCGCAATACTTCAGGTTTCCCCCCATACCAAAGAGTAAAAACTTGATAGATCTGGTATATAATGTTAAGAAATTACTCAAAAGAATTACAGTCAGTGATTCCACTGAATGTTTTCCAACTCCAAAAGTCCCTTTAGTCTCAACCAGAAATTTAGTTGCATGAGATTTAGTCATGTATTTGCAAAACCTGTGATGGAAAAAGGAGGGATTGATACTTGATGTGTAGCTGATCACAAAATATTCTTATGAGATACCTTTTTTTGCAATTAAGGCTATACTATAATATCCAGCTATATTTCTTTTCTAGATTCTCTCAGATGGAAAATGAGCAGTTCACAAGCACAGGGAAGACCTAGCTAGTATTTGAAGCTTTCTCTACATTCATGTGTTAAAGGAGAATAACCCAGAGCTTGCTTCCCTTCTTTTCCAGTAGATTTGTCACCATCTTCCTTTGCTTAATCTGACTGTATTGGGCTTTTTTATCTTGCATCGTGGTTTTGTACTTACTGCTCTTACTTTCATTCTTTTTCCTTTATTTTCTCCTTGTTGTTACTTCACTATACATTTCCATATCTTGACTTCTCTGTTTAGTCACCTGTATCTGATGACTACTTTAGCCTGACATTACCAATTGCTACAGCCTATTCTCTCTCCCTTATTCCAGCCTTACTCTTCTTAGAGGATGGTTATTTCCTTTTCAGTTTTGGTGCTTGAGTATCAAAAAAAACTAAAGATGAAGAGGCCGCTTCAGTTAATTAGTCCACCATCACGAGCAGGCAAAAAACCTTTAATGTCAACATAACTACAGTGCACCCATTAATTTTAAATTTGAAAATCTTCCACATACCACAGAACATAGTCTTCAGTTCTAATGCTATACAGATGTTTATTTATGAAAGGATGTTTTTCTTTGCTTTTCAATGCACATTTTCAGTTAAATAAATTCATCTAGTATTCTCTGTAACAGAGCCTTTATATCAGACAGAATCAGAAAGGCAGAAAAGGCTACTGGATCTTCTGGAGCCTCAGGGATTGTTAAGGAGCAGGCTTATCTCTGGCAAATGCTTCTCTTGAATGCTAAACAGGACAATGCCTAACCAGCTAGCAAAGGATTAGAGAAAATGGACAAAGACATGCTGGAATTGCATGTTCCCTAAGTCTTATCAGCTCCTGAAGGTGTTGCTAGCAAATGCTCTACACCTGGAAACAAACAGGCCAGAGGCAGAAGGAATGAGGACCTCACTATTTGTCAGCTGAAGCTAGACTTCAATAGCTTGCTATTGGAAATCTATTTACATATCAATATTAACTTAAGGAAGCTCCACTAGTCTTTTTCTGGTCGTTGACATTTATATAATGAAAATCTGTGAATATATATAACCTATAAATATGGCCCAGGTTCAAGGATATCAAAAATACCCAAGTGATGACAAAGGATATTATTTGGAATGGCAATGTTATGCTTGGGTTGTCACTGAACTAGGAAAGTGTCCTTTGCTGTGACTGAGCTACTGGACTTAAAAGCAGGTAGACTGTTAAGTAACAACACAAAAGTCAACAGGGAACTCAAGTGTTTAGACCTACTCCCTGGATGATTTCTAACTTGCTTTCCACTATTATCTAGGCCTCAGTACATCTAGATTCTTGAGCTGTTCATTAACAGAATAAATTTAAGACTCGGGGGAAAAAAAAAAAACTGTAAAACTTTCAGGCAGAAGAGCTCACTAGGACAGTGGAGGATGGGAATGGATGTCTTCAGGGTCTCAGAGGTAGGAGCATAACATAACAGCTCACTGGTTAACAATTCTTTAGATTCTTCAAATCAATAAACTACAGGAAACTAATCAAAAGGAGCAACTGCTTTGCTCTAAGTCCTTGAAGCCTGAAAACTCAATTTCAAACCTTCAAGTTTCCTTCTGTCCTGTTTTTTTGTTAATAACAGTAAAAAGGCTAGGATAGCTGTCTGTGACATGGTAGGGGAAATCAGAAAGGCTGTAAAGGCAGGAGTAAAGAGAAAGATCTGTTAGATCTGCACTGTATAAATATTGTGATAAGGCCTTATGCAGAACTTAAGCTTTTAGACATTATAAATCATTATATGGAGCAATTCATCAGAGGAGCTTGGAGAACTCCGGATTTGGACCAAGCAGGGCACCAGACCTTCGGAACTTCCTTATCAAAGAATTGTTTCAGAATTTTGATTGTAATATATTCAAATTCAACATCTTTGTAAAAGTGAAAAGTCCAAATAAATTTACCATAGCAACAGTGAATGTTGAAAAGAGGACTATATAAAATCAAGGAAGTTTGTTAAAAGTAAATTAAAATGAATAGCCAAAGGGGTAAATTACCTGTATTAGAATTTCTGAGCAAGTATCTATCATCTATCAAAGCCAATAGTAAGAGGACCTCCAAAAGACTACATGAGAAAACTCTACATGAGAATAAAGGATAGTAAAGGCAGTCTAAAAAATGTGTTCAGATGAGAAAAACAGAAAATAGCAAAACCCCTGGCAAGCTAAATAAAGCTGTAAAAGGCAGGCCAAAAGCATCTGAAGGAAAATGTTGGTAATAGTATAAAATTTAATCATAAAACCTCTTCTAAACATATCAGAAGCAGAAAACCTGCTCTTGTAGTCTTTGCAGGGCCAATAAACAATTGTGATTTAAAGACAGGAGGATTCAAGGAAGATAAGAGTAGAAAAATTATTTGCTTATGGAGATACCAAGAGAGATTCCTACAGGGACTCCTTCATACCACACAAACCTGTGAGTTTTTTTTGAAAGGTATGTGGAAGCAGTGAGCTTAGATGATGTCAGATTCCTTTATTTCAAAAAAACCTTATTGACAAATCATCACTAAAGTTTCTTTAAGAAATTAAGCTGCCTTGCAATAAGAGGAAAGGACCTAATAACTGATTTCAGATAGGAAAAAGAGGTCGAAATAAATAATGCACTTCTACAAAGAGGGAGGTTTCTGCTAGAATCTCACAGGGCTCTGTGCTGGGTCCATTGCTGTTCACATACTCTTTTTTTGAATAATAAGGATAATAAAGAAAAGAGACAATAAGATGACCCAAGTTTGCCAGTGGTACAAAATTATGCAGGAGAGTAATTTAAAAAAAAACAAACAACCAACCACAAGCACTAGAACCAGATTACAGGAGGGATGAAAAGGAAAATTAATGGTAAGCAAAAACTAGTAAGAGGAAGAATATATGGAAAACTGTAGCTTAAATGTAAATGACTAAATGAGATGACTGAAGTGAGACAGAAAACTGATATTGCCAATTTATGAAAGGCATAAAGAAGATAGTTGTTGTTATTGTTTCATTGGTTAATATTGATAAAGTAATAATTATTCCTTATCTCCCATAGTGAAAGAATTAGGTGCCATACAATGAAATTAGCAGGTAAAAGTTTTAAATTAAACAGATGAAATCATTTTACTATATGATGACTACTTCAACTATGCAAGTGAAAAGTATGAGTGGATTAAGAAATTTCACAGAAAGATAATTTAGAAAAAATTAAAATATTAAACCGGTTAACCTGTAATGAAAAAATTACAGGTATGACCACCAGCTTCAAATCTTCTTAGTTTTGAGACAACAAATACTGAGGAACAGGGTTGCTTTATACTTTTTCTAGAGGTGATTTTGTTCATCTCTTACAGAGGTACTCTTTTTCATGTAAGTACTGTCATTTTTAAATATTAAGGAATTTGACCATGCAATTGTATATTTAAAGCAGGGCTTCTAAACCTGAAGGCTGAGAGATCAGTTTCAAGGGACAGCAGAGAACCCTAAACCCTTAGCAATATCACTGCACAGGAAAGTGCAGCTACATAGAAAAGTGAGAGAATGTTGAGCTTAAGGAACCTAAAACCTTGGCAAAATTTCACAAAAAAAAAAATTAATGCAATGTTGTCAGTGAACAAGTAGCTAACTGTGTCTGTTTTACACTACCAACAATGATTATTTAAAAAGCTGATTGTTCTAAATGTTTAATTCAGTATTTTGAAAGAGAAATATTTTAGTCCTCCTTTCTTTTAGGGTCCCAAAAAGGTTATTAATACAATGTGCTCTTTCCGATTCCTCCACAATTTTTGTCACATGCAGGAAACTTTTGCCATTTATGAAGAACAGAGTATGGACACTAAAAGTGGGAGTAAACTGAAAATTATAGTCTACTTCCAGATTGAAAGCTGCAAACAAAATCTGAAATACATTCATCTAGCCAAAAATCACTGAAATAACACAGAAGGCGGCACAGGTGTAGGAGATTCAAACAACAAAGGTTAAAAGAAGATTTTCACCAGTAGGCACAGGTGAGCATAGTGAGCACACCCAGGCCTGGCAGGAAGCCTAAAAAGCACTTTTTGGATAGAAATTATTGTAGCTAATAATTATGACTTAGAGCCTTTGTGATTTGTGGAGCCACATTCAGTATTTGGCACCAGGGCCATCAAAGTGGCACCTCAGCACAGCTGCTGGTGGCTGTACCAAGTACCCACACAAGAGAGGGCTCCACAGGTACTGTTGCATTTCCCAGGCACTGCCCGTCCCAATGCACACACACTGGGAGGATGCCATAGCGGCATTCCCAGGGAGCTGAGGGCAGTTTGGGTGCAGTGGCAGCACAGGCAGCGCACACTCCTGCCGCCGTGCACAACGTGTAACTTTTGTATGATTAGCAGCCTGAACCCGGGGATCTGTTTCTAAACCTGAATGTTTCACTCGGCAAGGCAATACCTGACGGTACAACTAGCCTTTTAATTTTGTTCTTAAAAAATATTTTAAAAAAAAAAAAAAGTCCTTTGTGCAATACCTTTTTGCAGTAAGCCCAACCTAGCTTGCTCGCTGGTAATAAAGAGAAACAAAGTGCACGGTAATTGACCGTGGGCTGCTGTCAGTGGTCATATTCTGCCCATCCACAGTTCCCCTCCGTTGCAACTACATGAGCAGACTTCAGGATTTTTATACCCAGTTCCCTCCACATCTTCCCTCAGGATGTCCCAGCAGTCCACATGTTCCTTGAGGACAGGGCCACTCTCCCTCATTTTAGAAACTTTGGTAACAGACTACCCAGCTAGCAAGTTCAAATTCAGTTTAGAAGTAACATGCTCAAGATACGTACGATAGCAATAACTATTACATAATCCAGCAACAGACATCATTGCCTGTGTTATATCTTACCTCAGTTGTTTCTATTTAACAAATATTTATCATAAACTCTTCTCAAGATATATATATATATATTTTTTTTTTTGCCTAGGATATCCTCTATGTCTATCTAAAGATCCAATCTATTTTGAACATTACACATTTCTTGGTCTCATTAACTCTGTGACAATGAATCTCTAATCAGTGACTGGAAAGTATCCCCTACATATATATATTTTAACTTTCCACCAGGTAAGTTAATTGATTATCCTGCTCTGAATGCCAGAATCTGACTCTCAGCACATTTTTCCAATGGTAGAAATTATCTAACTTGTGTCTGGCAGTGACCCTTCATGCATGAGGCTCTTTCACAGAAGAACAGAAACATATTCATATAAAAGAAACTCTTACAGAAGTGGGCAAGCCTTTCAGCTTCCAAATAATTATTCTGTCCATCTGTCCGAGACAGTAGTGTTTACGATATGACACAGGATTAGAAGCTGCCTTCAGGTCTATAAACATGTACTTGCCAATAAAACCTATAAACTGTATATTTGGTGTCACTGAGGTCCAAATTCTTAGCTACTGTAAGTCAGCAGAGCTGCGCTGACTTCAGTGGAGTCATGCTGATTTACACAGCTGAAGACCTGGCCCTTAGCTGTTGGATCTGTGAATTTTAACCAAAAAAAAAAAAATAAAAAAAAAGAAAATTCAGTGAAGTTTGTTCTTTCCTTCAGTAATTCATAGCTGCCAGAAATTGTTTTATGCTACAAACCAAAAATGCAGTAAATTGTTAGAAGAAAATCCACAGCTGTTACATTTTAAGTCAACTAAAACAGATATCCATGTTTATAGATCCATATGCAGAATAACATTAGCTTCAATAGTGTCTAGGAAATGAAGAAAGTAGTGTCTAAAAAGGTTTAGTGAAACCTTAGCCATAACTTTTATTTCCCCTTCCCACCTGACTAAATCCTTGGGTAGATCAGGCATCCATATTGTTGTACTTAGTGTGTTGAATCATGAGGAATCCATAAAAGCAACTTATTATTTTACTAGTAACACAGGTAAATTTTAGAAGAAAGTTTGTAAAATATATTGTGCTTTTCCAATGGAAAGTGACAGATAAGAAAAAAAAGCATTTCTTGGCTATTTAGCACACAGGCAAATCACAAAGCCACAGACCTCATGGAGGTGGATATTCAAATGTGTTACGGTATCCACTGCTTCATACCAGCTGATGCAACTGGACAGCTATTCAAAATGCACAATTCATATCTTCTTACCCAAATTCAACCAAAGGTACACATTTGTAGAAAGGCAGCCTGAGGTTCATGATTACTTAAACATCATTTAGCATTTACATTTCATCCTGATAGAAGACCAAAAGGTAATACGTTGCACATAGGCTCATTGCCCAGAGACTAACACAAGTCTTTGCAAATGATCTAAATTCCAGTGTTACTTGATATATTCAATTCAAACAGCTTTATTCAGTCTTTCCATATAAACTTGATGAAATTTCCTAATCTCTTGTTTCAGCCTTTCAGCTGGAAATAAAATTAAGACAAACCAGCACTCGTTCTCCTAGCATCCTTCCTTTTAGCCTGTGTCACAACTGGTTAGAGTGCAACTCTTCCAAACAAGAATTGTCTCTCACCATGTCTTTGCTCTTTGCCTGCTAGAATGGAGCCTGTGCTGCAATGCAAATGAAGAATAATTTATGATGATGTTGGAAGGGTGTTGACAGAAACAGAGCTAACGGCACTAGCAAGGAATAACTGCATTCATAGTAGAAATAACTACTGTCAGTCAAAAAAAAGCAAACTTAATTTCCAGTGTTTAATCTTTATTAGCTGGAACTCCCAGTAGAAAGAACATGATTTTCAGTGGCAATTTTGCTAGAGTAAGGACTACAGAATTTTTCTACTGACTTCAGGAGACTGGAGCCAGCTTTAGAGAAAAAAAAAATCCACAGAACAAGTGAAATAAATATTGTTGGCATTTTACAATAAAATGGGAATGCATTTTATAGGTGGCTAGCAGCTTGTAACTACCCTTAGTAAAACTAATCCTTTCCCTCTGCTTATTAAAATGTTTCATGTATCAGCAAGCCGTGAAAAGGACTCACTACCAATCTCTTAACTTGCACTATAACTGAGAAACATCCACTTGAGTCATAGTTCCCAGTGCCAGTCCCATTTCTCTGCTTGCTATTGGAATTCAAAGCCTCTGAGGGAATTAAAACTAACACATTAGTTCCTAATTAAATTCAAAAGGGATGTGAAATGTAACCAAATAACTTTATAGTATTTCTTGGGAATATGGTCTCAGGGGATTAAGGACAGAGCAGTGGCTCTCAGTTAATGGTATTCCCTCTTCTAATACACCAAAAGTGTCTGCAATATTCTATTGACCCCTTTAAATTTCTTCAGTGGGAGCATTTGACTCTTCAGGCTTCCTCCTGCAAATATATTTCTAAAAGTTGCTGCAGGATTGTAATAATTTAGTAGGATAAAGAAGTACAGTCATTACTATTGCAGTCCTTTTTTCTTCAATTAGTATTTCTAATCACATTAGACATGTTTTCAGTATCCAGAGAGGATGCCTGATCCCTACAGCTATCGTGAACCATTAACTTTAATTAAAATTTACAAGTCTAATGTTGTTACATCTGCTAAAAGCATTAACTGCCATGTTAATTACCAAAATGTTAATGTTGCGTTAAAATATGAATGTTCCCTTTTGACAGTTCATCTGTGGTTTAATTATTTATTTTTAGTAGAAATCTCCTAAAAAAAAAAGTCATAAAAGCATAAATGCTGACTGAAATAATGAGACATGATGGGAAAACTTCATCTAAATAGAAAACAATGTTTTAGAATACTAGTTGTTAACAGAAACTCATTTGTATTCTTTACTGTATCTGAAATACATGGCACTTGTGTCATATCTAAGATGCTATTTATAATTGCAGCACATCCCTTTGCTATTGCTTTGTAAGGATATCTAATCTTGGGCGGGGGGGGACGGGGGACAGTATTAAATCCCTGTAGCTGAGCATTGTCATTGTTTTGGTCCTGTAATAGATATTTGCCACAAAACAATATTTCAGGACATCAGAAATTCAATAAAGTATTAGATGTGAAGGTTTACCTATATAACTAATTTCAAAACAGATTTACAGAAGCATATGCTTAGAACTGAAGTTACTATCCCAATACTACAGGATCAAAGTATAAGACTTCTTAAATCACTACAATTAACAATAGGTATAGCAAAGCATTTGCAGTAGTTCACCAAAAGAACACAGAATTCTCTGGTTAAAGTGAAGCTGTCATTGGCTATATTTCATGGTAAGGTAACTCCTCTGTTGTATTATTCTTAAAGGCATTGTCATTGAAATGAATGAGAAAGTCTTGACAAACCAATCTTAAACATAATTGTTACATGTTTCTCTTGCATTGAATAATTATTTTAATGGGTGAAGTTAACAGTCTGCCAAGTAATTTCTTAACATGGTTGTAAATAGCTCCTGTTAGATTTCATGCCATAATTTATTTTTTCTAACTTACATAAGGAAACCTTAATTTTGCCTGTAGATCTTCTGTTACATGTCGGATGTGCATTCCTCACTCTGTACCCTGCTGAATGTTGGAAGTATGCAGCTGTTTAGTGGCAAGTGCATAATCGTTTTTGTAGGGTAGGGGGAAATATAATTTTAGAAATCAGATGTTCCAATCAAATTCAGACATTTTATTAGAATAAAATTTTAAATATCTACAAGTCCCAGCGTTCAGGATACGACATTTCAAATTACTGTTCTAAGCTTATTTTAGCACTTTTTAAAGAAACTAGATCTGTAAGTTCCTTCCTGTAATCTGCAAATGACAAACTCACATAGACTGCTGCAAGGTGTCAGTAAACTGACAGCTAGCAGTACAGCACATATAGCATCACACCACTTGCTTCCCCACAGCCTGCCCTTTTCTGATGTCTGGATTTTTTCTCATCTATATGGTGGAATTGGGTAGTCCCACTCATAAAATAGGATTTTCATATAGCATATTTAGAGCTGTTTTTCTTAGAGATAGGCATTGTACCATTCTAATTGGATTCCCCTAGCAGAAAAGTCACATTCAGTTGTCTTTTCAAGTTAACATTGTAGGAAAACACTGCAATAAAGCATCATTTGTCTTCAACAGAGTTTGGAGGACTCATCTCCATATCCACTTGCAGGGCCTTTATAAAGGACCATCAAATGAACTGGTCTGAAGCAGAGAAAAGCTCTGCAGTCTCCCAGGGCTTCAGAACCAAAGTTGGACTGAGAGCTCATGGAATCTATCCCCCTCCCAAAAAAGAAAAACCAAAACAACCCAAACTTTTAAGCTCAGGCAGTGTAAAACCCAAGCTACAGCTGGTTATATGCTTTGAGCCATACTGTATTCACATTCAATAGGACTAGCAATAAGACTTCCTCTACTGTGCTCTGATCCCAAGGCTTTTTAAAATGCTACTTCAAACATAAAATATTTCCATTTTAAAATAATACTTTTTATTATTTTGAAGAATATTACAAGTTGCTAAAAAAATGTTTTCTAATAGTCTGCCAGAAGGCAACCTATCTCCTGGGCTTTGTTTGCTTGCAGAGATTTCATTGCCTGCAGCAATACTACTTAAAGTCAAGTTTACAGAAACTTTTGTGTCTCCTGGGGAGATGAATACCTTCCAAAGCTCATTATTTATTTGGGAATACTCAAACACTCTAGACAAGACAAGAAAATATTTCAAATGATTCATTTGCAGTTAATCTGATATTAGCTTCTGTGTTGCAGAGCTCTAACTTACGTAACTTTGCAAAGTTCTGTATTACCACTAGACTTGGAGCATGGAATTCACCCATCTCTTTTGTAGTCTTCCAGTTCTTTACAACATGGGGAAGCTACTTAACTTCCTATGGAAAAATAGAAACATGGGTTTTATTTGGTTGCTTGCAGCTGCTTGCTTGACTGTGGTTCTAAAGCAGAGTGTGAAGGAGAGCGCTGGGCTGCCACCAAGAGCTGTGGGGTTTAACACAGAGAAACACCACCCAGCTGCTCACCCACCCCTCCACCAGCACCCTGGGTGGGATGGCAGAAGTGAATTGGGGAGGAAAAAAAAAAAAAGTAAAATTTTGTGAGTTGAGATAAAGATAGCTTAATAGGACAGAAATGGAAGAGGAAAATAATAATAATAATAGCAATAACAATAATAAGAGGAATTAGAATATACAAAAAAAGTGATCAAGTGATACACTCTGTGAATTGCTTACCACTTGCCAACTGATGCCCAACTGTCACAGCACTCTCCAAGCTATCCAGCTGCAACAAGGTCTTTTACCATCTCTTCATGCCAGTCCCTCTGCTGCCTTATCCTCACCTCCTCACTCAGGGCATGCTCTCTGCTCCTTCTGCTTCTTCCTCTCTGCTCCTTCTGCTTCTTCCTCTCTCTTGCTTCCCCTTGGCTGCTCCCTCTTCACTGGCTCTCAACGCCTTAACAGAACCAGCCACAGCTGCACCTTATCTACATCTACCAACCCGCTGCCACTGAAGCCAGCCCACAGCTGTATATTATCAATGCTAATTAACCCAGCTACATTCTTCTACAATTCCCCCTTTTTTCTATTTTTTCTTTTTTAAAAATTCGTATCTCATGTTTTTATCACTTTTTACAAATCATCATTTTTTACAAATAGATACAGACTTTTTACAAATAAACTTTTCATACAGTCCTCTACACCCAACCAGTTCCCAACAGCAGCGTCTGGTGGCTTCCCCCCAGTTTCTATGCTGAGCATGATGTCATATGGTATGGGATATCCCTCTCGCCAGCTGGGGCCAGCTGTCCCCTCCCAGCTCCTTGTGCCCACCCAGCCTTCTCACTGGTGGGGTGGGGTGAGAAGCTGAAAGCTCCTTGTCTTTTTGAAAACACTGCTGAGCAACACCTAGAACATCAGTGTGTCAACAACATTATTCTCATGCTAAATCAAAACACAGCACTGCACCAGCTCCTAGGAAGAAAATTAACTCTATCCCAGCTGGAACCAGGACAACAAGCAAGAAACTTCCCTTTTCATTTCTGCAGTTACCATAACCCCTGTTATTTTCTGAAATGTAAATTAATCCCACTGTACCATGCCCACAGAGCAGCTCCAACAGAAATGGTACCTTTTCTCACTTGTTCTGATTAAGGAAAGCAGGATCTTACTCAGGGATGTGTCATTAAGGAAACAACAGCGCACCTGTATTCAGCAGGTTCTGATTTCTCACAGAATGTACACCAGAGAACCCCAAAGTAATGTGTGTTTAACAGCAATGGTTGCGTTAAAATTGCCTTTTGTCCTTCTCTGCCTATTTTTAATCTTTTTTTTTTTAGTCCATATACTGTTAAATGGGAACATTAGAAGATTTGTCGCATTCCCTTCACCGAACTTTTGGGTGGAGGATGCTTGTCTGAATACACTGTAATAGCTGGCATTCAGCCTGGCACACTGTCCACTGAAAAATCCTCTAACTGAACTTTGAAATAATGGAGTTTTACTATTAACAGTTAATTAAACGGCCTTTGTAAGGGCATTATTTTATGATCTCTTTCAAGATATGTTCACAACAGTTTTATCAGACAAAACATCAAAGGGCAAGCTGCACCATTTGGCTGTGCATAACTTTATGATGAGTGATAGACTGGGCTTCAACAGTAAACTTTTTTTGACCTTTCTTGTGACTACACTTGCATTCTTGAATGAATATAGTGAAAAGCGCCACACTCTTAGAATTGCAGTGGAGGAACTGAACATCTCTTTGTCACAGAATCACACAGAATCACACTGTTGTTATAAACCTATATTTGCTTTAAAGAGAACAACATTGATCACACATACCTGATTTTTGTCCACAGAGGAGCTCCAATGTATGGGAACATAAGAGCATACCTAGCATCAAGGATCTGATTTGTATAGGACTATTCACATGTTTAATTTGGGCATATGATTTATGCACCTTCCAGAACAATACAGGTTTCCGGTTCATTATATGTATGTATCTCTCTGTGTGTTTACATATGTATATTTGTGTTTGTTACATACACATGTAAATATAAATTTATATAAATTACTATATGTACAGTTGTAACTTGCATCTCAGAAATAAATACAGTAAAAGTGTTATATTAGGTCAAGGAATACCGAAAACAAAGCTTTACATTTCAAAAATAAAATCCTGGCTCATTAAAGCTAATGAAAATTTTCATTTATTTCTCTATGATGAGGATTTCCCTTCAAAGACTTAATTCCCACCTAACATCATGCTTTCTTCTTCTAATTACTTACTTTTGTGCAATTACTCAAAATAATATTTTAGCAGTGGAACAAACACTGTTTACTTGTCATTTAATAGACATCTATCAATCATTTTTCAGATATGAAATCTATGCAATCCTATTGTAATTTTAAACTCTTGAAAATACATAACACCAACTTCATAAGGCTGTTTAGAAAACAAATCTTTTAGACTTTTAAACAAACCCTTGTTCTTCATTTCACATTGTAAACACTGAAATCTGTATATCATCTCATCTGCTCTAAACGTACTTTCACCTTTTTTGTATTGTCTCACTGAGGAACAGTATTAACCACTATTCTGTAAGTATTGTATACTCAGTGTACTCAAAAATACTCTTGGTTAGCTCAGGGCTTCTTATAAGTTACTTCATTCTCAGAATCTGTAAATTTTAAAAAATAACATTAACACCTTGTATCCTTTTACAATGTACATTTATATTATTTTTTGTAACTTCTTGTATACTGATTATATATGGTTACATACTATATGATTAATTTTCAGAGTTTACAGAGCAAATGCTCATACAAGGCCTTCTATTAAGCACCCATGTATTAGGGTTACTACCAGATCTGAGAGGAACTGTGCCCTGTTTAAAAACTGGACGTTGTATCATAAATTTTGCCATCTGTTGAAATACCAGCAGCAAGATGATAATGTAACCAAGTGTCTTTTGGAAACAGTGGAACATGTAATTCACATATACAGTTCATATACACAATTTTGGTAATCTGATACAGTGAAGTTTAAGGATTGCATTGAAAATGGGTGCTGTTTTCCTGTCTGCAAGCTGAACTTGCAAGTGCCTCCTAGAATTCACTAATGGTAATGTAGCATAATGCTGCTACAGCTGCAATGTTATTAGATAAACCCACATATACAAACTTATGAAAAATCAAATAGTTTTAAACATGCATGTAAAAATGTGAACATACATGCTATTATTGAATATTCTAATATCTAGAATACCATTCTTTGTTCTATAAACTTCACCCCTGTGGGTGGACAAACATATCAAAGACCCATCCCTAGTTCCTTACGTTTCTTTAATCTAACATATCTCCCTCATCTCTCTGATTTGTTCTTTTAATCCTGCCTTATGCAATGGAAAACAGGAATCTCTGCTGGGCTTTCTTTGGTGAGTCAAAAATGGAATATAGAATTTTGTTCCAGATACTTCTACAAACTGCTGGTTCATCTGTCATGACACTGCAGCTGAAATTTAATTTGGAGGCTCCCTGCACTGGTCTCTCCAAAAAAACACAAAAAAATATGTATGAATGGAAACTTTGCTCCAGTATATCCAATTCACATTACATTAGAGCAAACCAACAACGATTTCCCTACTCTTGTTGCTGCTCACTTTCTGCTTTTTTCCTAGTAAAAAGTAATTTCAATTACACACAAGCTGTCAAATGAAATCTATACAGGTACACTGACTATCCCTTGCTGTTCACTAATGTTCAAAGGATGTTGTTGTCCTGTAACTCCTTATTCCATCTGATTTCCTAAAGATTGATAATTAAATATTCCAAAAATGTTAGGTCACCAGAGGTAATGACCACAGCCTATTAAAGTGCTGAAATATTACTTTAAATATATGGACTGATCCTTAATTAAACAAACATCAAGGAAAAAAAAATTCCAAAGAAATCAAATAAGGTACATTAATTCATCCAGAAAAGACTCTCCTATTGTCTCACACAAGTAAGAACAAGTAGTTATGAATTCAGAAAAGAGAAGTTGCACTTGTTCATTTGTTTTTAGTTATGAAAACATGACTTGGAATTAGCATTATTGTTGTTTTAACCTTTTCTGTACCTGTTCACTTCCATATCGTTCATTTCTAACTGTGGCCAGACTGCATTATGAAAATCTTCCTACTTCCTTGTTCCTACTGAAAACAGGCAGTTGGAAGGGAAATATATAGGTAGGATTTTTTATTTAACCCATAAACTAAACAGAAGACACCCAGTTTCCCAGAACTACATTTTGCAAAACTTAAGGCATGTAGGGAATTCAATAGCAACATTAAAATTGTGGAGGAACCATCCTCATATTCAGCTTTTAGGTCTTCTGCAAGAATAGAATGAAAGAAAGATATGATTTTGGACTGAAAATCTGATAATCCTAGGTAGATCCTGATTGCCAGTCAAAAGGACAGTATATAGAGCCTTTAATAAAATAACACAGTTTTATAGCAGTGAGGGATACAGAAAATGCTGTTTCTTCCCTCTAATGCTCTTCTAGATTTCCTTTTCATGCAAACTTCTGTTTGCTGCTTATATTCCTCACAAGAACATACACTATGAATTTTTGTTCAGTTGAAGTTTTACACATGCTTAATCAAAAGGGGATAAACCTCAGTAGTGTTAATTGGAAGATGATAAACCTCAAGAATAACAAAGTCTTCTGGTACTAGCGGGAAATTCCCATTTCTTGGAAAAATCGGAGGACAATCATCTGCCTCTTGACTACAGATTGACAATGACCCAACAAAATGTGATGTAATGCAAACACATTTAAGGCAATGATTAGGATACATTGAGTGCTGCATATTCAGAGGTTGTAACAACATTTTACAAAGCTAATCCAATCTCAGGTGCAATATTTCAAGTAATTACTTGTCATCCATTTTCAGGGAAGATTCATCCACATTGAATCAGATTAAGAGAGAAGCTAATAACATTATTAGATGCGCATTAATTTATCAGAGTACCATAATTTTTTATTTTCCGTTTTAAAACAAAATGGGGAAAGACTCGTCCAGTTTCGTTTAGTAAGCCAGCAACAGAAGTGATATGAAAAGTGGTCTATTTGAACCCTATACCAGTCACCGTAGAGTCAATAAATACAGCCCTTCATAGTTGTAGCCTTTCCTTGCAATATATGGCAGAATTCATAGAAGTATACAAAAAATTCACTGAATTGAGAGGATGATACTGAAGACAAAGAAATACTGAGAAGGTCTATGGTCAGAAGTAGTTATTAAATCAGCTACCTTAAGCTATGTAACAAAGCAAAACGGAACAACTTTCTTCCTTTTGGACTGCTGCGTCCAAACCCCCACTCCAATCCTCTTGAACCCTTGCCACAGCTTTAATAAATTCCAGAGACCACTGGAAGCAAGGTTTGGAAACACTTCAGCAGATGAACCACTTTCTGCAAACTGAAACCTTTGTTTTCAAAGCACATGCAAACACAAGCTGACTCACAGAAGGCCTGAAATCAGGGCCTCGTTCTCTCTTTTCTGGACTCAGTCCAAGCAGAGACAACTTGGAGAGAGAAAAAGATTATTTTAGTGATCAGGATACAAGTAAACAAAATGTGCATGAAACATTGGTATGCATCTGCACAGATATGAGGAGAAAAAAAATTAGCATTCATTCAAAGCTTCTTCTACTTTCTGACAGGTAATAATGATTGTTAATGGGACTGACATTTCCACTGTACAATCAAAACATATTCTTCAAAATCTATTGCATAATTAACATTACTTACACACAATTCACATCAAATAACATCAAATTAGAAAGACTTATGGAACTAGAGAATAGCATCCTGGAAATCATCTTGTCCAGGTGTTAAGAACGAGCCCTGATGACACACTCAAGGCCATGCGGGGTTGCTTCTCTCCATCACAGACATCCTCGCTGCATTCTGCCGCTGCTAACAGTAAAAGGTTGCACACGTGAATACAGGACTTTCAGGGACTTTTCCTTTCTGTTCATTTTCCCAACGAGAATAATAATTGATCAGCCATACAGGAGACATGTTGCTGCACCTGGTAACGTGTGAAGTGGCAGGAGAGGCAGGAGCACGGTCCATGCCTTTACCCACGGATTGGTGGGATGGTGGTGCCCAAGTACCCCGAGACTAGGCAAGACAATAAAGAAGTTTAAATTCTTGATACCATTATATCCTTATCAAATCAGATACATGATGCAAAATCTATTTGTCCTCTAAATAAGCTTCTCACATGTTCTAGAGCAGAGTTGCAGATGTTTTCAGCAGCACTGCACTGCATATAAACACTTCAGCCATGGCCTGATTGTAGGCCGGAGGAAGGCCTGATGGGGGATAACCGCTGGGCCTCTCTGCTGAACGAAAACGTGAAGGCCTGAGCTTCCCGGTGAAACAATCAGGCAAAAAGCCTAAATGCTTTTAACATGGACCTCAATCATGAGCTCAAACGTGAACATCATTGTATGCGCTAGTGCCTGAACAATGACCTGGAAGGTGCCTTCCAAACCTCGTCTGTAAGGTGGGGGGAGCCTTGGAGACAACCCCCCAATCCTCTGCGGTTCTTTGCAAACTCTAAGAAGGAACCTGACATATCTTTGGGGTTTGCAGTGGGCGAGGGAGGGGCGAGGGAGGCTGCTATCAAATGCTTGTTAGAAGTATGCTAAATAAAAGGTCTATATATTTAAAAAAAGAACTTTCTTCTACAGACTTTGATGTTTCCAAACATTGATTGTGAATTGAACAAGAAAAAAAATAAAGCAAGCTGAAAATGTGCTGTCAGGATTTTTATAACACCAAGGGGTTTTTATGATTTTTTAATGCTCTGATGACAGATATATGAAAATGCGTGCAAAATGCACAGAAGAAAATAAGACCTCACTGTAGAATTTGCATAGATAAAGAAGAAAGTATAATTTCCTAGCACTGACAACAGTGTAAGCACAGAGTAACTTTCAGGAGAATTATTTTTGCAAAACACCAGTATGTTTCACATGCTTTGGTTTCTAATATGTCATTGTTAAATCAAAGAGTTGTGGGATTGTTTTTTTCCAGGCAGGTAGAAGAGTTAAAAAATGTGAAACAAGTTGTAGTACTACCAATAAGGCTTTTTAAAAAATGAAGTAACTTGTTTATGTTATTCCTGTAGAACAAGCCAGCAGATAAAATAGCTTACAGTTTTCCAGCACAGTACATGAGCATGCAAAATATGGTAATTAAATCTTGCAGGAAAGTTTTATATAAAAGTGTAATTATATCTGACATTTCAGTTTATCACTTTCTGAGGATTTATGCAGGAAATAGGTGGTAGACAGGTCCTATCTTCTTACTGTATCTGAGCAGGACTAAATTTCACTCCATTTAATCTTTGTTTACTCTTCTCATTTTGCATACAAATATGTTAATATGTATTAATGTTAAATAGCTCAAGCTAAATTTTAGGGAAATTACATAGTTAAGCTTTCTTAGACCTGAGGGTTTGTCTACAGTATGTTATTCCAGACTACCTATAGCTGAGTGATCCATGCATGGATCACTCAAGTATAAAGACACATTATTCTGTGTTTGGAAATAATTCAGGATTTTTGCTGATTTAAAATATTGCATTCATATCACATAGAGAGAGAACTGAACATATGGTCTTATTTGGACATCTACAATTCAACTGCAATTGAATACTGAAATTAATATCACTGTTGAAAATAAGCATACTATTGCACTAATCTTCACATACGTGAAATAGTTTTAAATTATAAGTTGAATGTTATCTTGCTAGCCATTAATCCAACATATTGTTTCTGGCTATCATTTATCCCTACAGTGTTAAAAGCACTATAATAAAAACAAAAATATAGTATTCCAAGAAATAGGAGTTAAATTTCTATGGAAGCAATTTGGTTTCATTGAGTGAAATTGGAGAGCAGCTTAAGTTAGCAAGGTACCACACCACAAGTCTAGTTCCTAAAAGCAGTTAGCAATGATCGTCAATCAAGCTATTGAGTTTTCATTTTGCGTAAAATAATCTTTGCATTTGTATGTATTCTACATCAGAGTACTTCTCTGCTATGTTCATCAGATACCATGTTTATATAGATCAAATATCCCACTATCCTAGATACTTTGGGCACTTCTATGGATACAAATATAAAATTACATTCCATGGTCTAGAGCAGCAAATTTGCCATTCTACAAGGGAGTAAAGATACTTTAACTAGTCATGGTGTGGGTTTTTTAAGAAATTAAAAGTATCTAAGCTTGTGCCAAAGTTCAGTTGAAAGCATGCAAAAAAGATGAGGGGTTAACGAGACTAGATCAAGAAGATGTTATTTTAAGGAGTGTTAAAAAGACACCCAGAATCAGATTTCCAGTTTAGCCATTATTATGTCAGTGAGCTACAGTACTTGTCCCCAAGCATCCCATTAACCTATAGGAAAAGGATAATTCCAGGAGCATCTCTCACAAACAGAGAAAACTAAAGTCACATGACTTTGCTATAAAGCAGGCACAAACACTTTCAGGGCCAACACATAGCAAAGTTTAAAGTCAGAGCAGCCTTACAGTGTCCCAGCCCAAATTCTGCAGAAAAATGCCTGGTTAATGACTACCTTGCAAGGCTTCTGGAGAGTTCAGACACCCTATTGTTCCAGGAAGAAATATCCCATCCATCCAAGCTCAAGGTACTCCTAGCAGAAACCTGCAAGTAGTTCATAAGCATGTTGCTAAACTCCACCTCCTGGAAGTTGGGGAGAAGTAGGAATAGCCAGAGTACATTCTGAGTGTACTGCTCAAGCGTTTCTAAAATTGGAAGAAATTATATGCCAAAATGGTAGCACATAGATTAGTAATAAGGCAGAAACTTTGGGAAAGAGGTTCACACTACCAAAAAGAGGAACAAATAAAGCCAACTTTCTTAATATTGGTTCTTGAGTTTTAAATTGTCAAGGAAAAAAAAATCCTGAAACCTGTGACCCGAGTTTACCTCCTCAAAACTATAATTTGGGATGTTGCACCTAAAAAACCTTTTAAAACTTTAAATAATTTTGAATTCTTACTTCCTGTAAAATCCAGTCTTATAACCCTGTCAGCACCCCAGTCTACCTGAAAAACCCTGGTGTAATATCCCTGCCACGTCACTTCACATCATGAGTGGGTATTTCCAAAGCATTTGAAGAGGCTAAAATGTAGCCCAGCCCAGACTGAAGCTGGCACAGTGACACCAAAGATTAATTTGGTCCGTTTTTTTCCAGTTTCATTTTTGTTCTCCTGTATTTGTGCTTTTAACAAGAAAATAACTTTAAGGAAAAAATCACCTAGAATATATTTGTTGGTTGCCAAGACTGTAATTCCAAGAATTCTGTAATGAAAAGGAAAAGGATATCAACTCCGGAAGCAATTTCTTATGGTAACTTTTATAGGTTTCAGTGTGGCAAAAACAAGCTTGGAAGCACTCGGATTATGTGCTGTATCTTTTTCTTCCATCGCATTTCTCCTGCTTTGGGGTCCCGGATAGATGGTCCAATAGAAGTTTGTAGCAGATCTCAGTGCCCATGAGAGCCCTCCTGCAGTAAAGGTCAGTCCTGTCCCCCCAGGTCCCTACAAGCCTTTGTGGCCAACAGCACTGCCCGCACTTCACCACCGACCAGGTGAACAGGCGCTTTGCTCCTGCTCCCTGTTGTGGAAGGGAGCACCATACCCGGGCCCAGAGCCAGCCTGCCTTCCAGGAATCATTTTTCAAAACAAAGGCAACTCCCCATAGATTCTCAGAAGAATACAGGCGGGCTGGAACATAGCACAGAGATATTCAGGCAAGGTTTAAACAAGCTGGACCAGCACTGGAATCAGGAAAGTATTTAATGCAGGCTAATTTACCTGGTTTCTCAAAGGGCGCTGGAAAGATTTAGTAGCTAATTACGTGTCGAGGCAGCGTGCCCAGGGCACTGTGCTGTGACAGGAGGCAGAAGGACCTGTTCTCTGCTCTGGAGCGGATCTGCTTCATAAACATGAACCACTTTACCCGGCCTCTCCTTCCCTTGTTAATCTGGCTTGCTCATTAAGCGTGTCAGGTTTTTCAGGGCAGGGCATGCTTTTCGTCACAGGTGATATCCTTGATGTGTTGCAGTCAACAGTAAAACTCCAAGCTCTAAAGTACTCCAAGTTTTAATTCTATGCATTCATAAACTGTGAGGGCCCTACTTCAGTTTCTAGGTGCCACAATGCAAGCAATTATAGCTATAAAGCATCTTTGAAATTACGATTTTAAAGCAATAGAATCTTTCACAGCTAGGAGGGTAAATTTATTAATCCAAATATTTGATCAAATTCCAAGCCTTCCATAGAGAAGAAAGTAATTTTTTTAATCCTAAAAGAAATACATCAAAAATAGACATAACATTTTTTCCTTATTCCCTGACTAGGTCTGCTTCACATAGATCTACACCATATATCGGAACGCAGACGATGTGAGGCGTTTGGAAGAGGGAGGAGAGAGAAGAAGGGGAAAGGATAGGAAAAAGGAAAAATATCAGCAGACCACAGGTTTGGAAGACATTTGAATAGTCTGGAATTCCTTTGAATACTCCACTCTGAGCTGTTGAGGTATGACAAATTTGGGCATTTTTTTTAAATTGGCATACTCTGCTGTTACTGAGAATGCATTTAATATTTCAACTTAAAGGTATCCTTTAGGGTGACATATTGCAAACATGCTTTCTGTTTTGTTTTCACATTTTTCTTTGTTGTTGGAGTTGCAATGTAAATATGCACCATATTTACCTCTGCATCTTCCTCATTATATTCATTTTAAAGTCGTCTCTATGAAGTATCTTCCTCCCAGCACCATAGCATATGGGAATATATGTCAGTAGCATGACTCTGTTCTGACTTTGACAATGAAATTAGTTTCAGTACTTTAA
Organism: Microhierax caerulescens; assembly: GCA_035590215.1. Lineage (NCBI taxonomy): Eukaryota > Metazoa > Chordata > Aves > Falconiformes > Falconidae > Microhierax > Microhierax caerulescens. Next base: position 1,153,741 of record JAVJGJ010000030.1, read on the forward strand.
CTATACAAGGCAGAAATTGTGAAGACAGGCAACAACATACGAAAGTTGTTTGCAAACATTGAAGATGACTTCCTGGGAGGGCCACAGCAAAACA
>JAVJGJ010000030.1:1153864-1174717 GCA_035590215.1 Microhierax caerulescens
CCCCCGGGCGGCAGAGCTCCCATGTATGATGAAGGCAAAGGAAAAAATGCACATTTATTGATGCAAAGAGGAATTTCCTTTTGCATTCCTGATGCAACGAGGAATTACTTATATATCCCTCTGTTGTTTCACTGTGGTTCTGGTTTCTTCCCTGCAAGTCTCTTCCTTTTCTTTTTTACTTAACATGAGAATTAAGAAACTCAAGTCTCCTTTAACAGCCTATTGCTCCATTTCACTCAGCAGCTGCTGCGGTCCATTTCAACAGGTTCAGTACCATGATACATGCTTCCAGAAAAGTTTTGCTTTCCTTATTTTTCCTGAATTGATTTTTACTTCACCCAGTCAGCACCAGCCTGTGCCATACTATTTGAAATCCTATGACGATTTTATGTTTACTACATAAGCAGGTTGGTGGCTACCAGAAGCAAAAAACAGAAGGGCGCTCGCTAAGAAAGGAAAACCACATTATCTTGTTACAACATGCTTTTTAATTGTGTTTTTTAAACTGCGATATTCTTAGATAGCTATTATATTACCATAGCAACTACAAGTACTTGCTGTGGACCACCGTGCAAGGGACCGTGCAAAAGAGAAATGGTCCTTGCTGTAAGTTCAAAAAATTCTAAGAGGAGGCTACAGATGCTTGGAAGAAAAAGCACAGATTAATGATCCACAAGATAGTATGTGGATCACTGTATCAGCAAACTAATAACTGGCAAATTTATTGTAGATATTACAGTAAAGGAGAGGTTTGAGGAAGGGTGGGGACTAAGGGCAAAAGAATGACTGAATATGCTACCTGGTATCTAAGCACACATGTAGGGTTGTCAGAAAACAGGATTTGCCACTTCTAGTAATGAACAGGATTGACAGTATTCAACACTTTCCTAAAATTCCTGACTAATACTGAAAAATTTTGTGTTATTCCTGTTAAGATTTATCATCAGTTGTGGACTTTTTCACTTTCATACTTCAACAATTTTACAAAACTTTGTATCACTATGACCAAAAATAGTATCAGAAATAATTATTCTACCGTACACCTTATAAATTGTACATTAGACATTACACTGACTTTGGGTGTTGAAATTAGTTGTGTTATTTTTGTACTAAAGCACTTGTCATTGCTTTCCTGGATTTAAATTTGACTATACAAAAAAATCTGTCATTAAATTTTTAAACATGCTTAAATTATTAAATTTCAAAACAAAGCAAGAAGTGAATTAAGTGCTTGAAAAGAAAAAAAAAAACATTAACTCAATCTGTCAGAATCAGAATTGTCAAATGCATCACTAAGCAGCACTGGTTTTGCCATTTTCCTGTTTGTCTTTAATACCTTTTTTGAATAATGTTCAGCTACATTTTCTGCTTTGTTTTTCTAAGAGAGCCAAACTCATCTTTCATCTTGAATTTACGGGCACAAATCAAACAAATCTCATTGTTCAGCATGGTATAGGCAGAGGGGCGTTCTCAACATCCCGCTACTAAATTCAGGAAATGACAAGACATCACTTTTCTCATGCTGAAATACAATTTAGATACTTGTTTCTGTATTTTCTGGCCCAATTCTACTACTATGTAGAGAGTAGCCACACTTTCCGTTTTCTGAAGGCTGAATTAGAAAAACCACTTTACAAATTTGTAAGACTCCATTTTAGTATCTGAGTTCATGAAGGTAAATGAGATTTGTACTGGAGAACATATCTGTTTTCAAACAAATTTCTTGAGAGGTTCTTATGTTTGATCAAGCTTACTATTTTAATTTTTTGTTCTGAAGATTAGAGAAGCTAATCATCCACTGCTAGGGAGTAATTCATGTTTACTTATAAAATCATTGGTTACACCCAGGACTTTTTGTGGGATTTTTTGTTATCGTTGTTGGGTTCAGTGGGGTTGTTTCCAAATATGCACATTTCAATAACTGAAAACACAAAGTTTTATCTAGATTTTGATTGTGTCATACTTGAGCAACTGTTCAAATGCATCAGTCAGTCTTTATGAGGAAAATTGGACAATTCTCTCACAGTTGTCATGTATTCATCATACTGACTCCAGCTAGAAAAACTGTCAAGTTGGAACCACTGTTTTAAGAGATGTGAACATCTTTTGTAGCAATGCCATTTGCAACATCAGAGTAAGTCTGGTTTCATTTTCAAATGTGAATATTAATATTTCAAAGGGAACAAGAAAGGGAAAGTAGTCTTTTGTGGAAGATTAGCCCATTCATGAGTGCAGCGAGGAATACCCAGTCTGAGCTGCAAGGTCGATCAGACAGGATGTAGATCCTGTGACAGCTTCCACACACCTTCCACCAAAACACTGCTGATAGACACAGTTTTCATGAACTGCCTTACATTCATCCAAAACACTATCTAGCAAAAAGGCACAAATAGAAGTCTATGATGAAGAACTATAGTCCAGGACAGTTTCCATGTTCACTGATTACATTTTTTAAGTGGCAATTACTGCTAAAAGTCTTCCCAATACTGGTCCTTTTAAAGACTCATCCTCCCAGAGAATGTATATAGAAAACACACAATTTGTAAGCTGTTCATTCTTCAGCACTTAAGGAAGTTTGTTTTTTTCCTAATAAGAAAAAGGATGTATTTAAGAAATAGAAGAGATAACTTGACACAAGAATAAGATAAAATGTAATTCTCTCAAACCAGAAGATACACTGAATCATTTAAGAAATCTGCAGCAAAATTTGCTTCTTGGCAAACTGCTTAAGCATATTTCTACAGCATTGATGTGTCTTTTTATTTTCCCCCTGGCACTTTAAGATATGGATGGTACATTTCTAACTTTTTAAGTATCTGGTTTTTGTACCCCTTCATCGTCATAATATACACGCACTAAGAAGTGTGAAATACTTGCTTGTACTGTTTTCCTTTCATTTCTTAAATTCACTTTTTCACTACAAGGTGTTCTAATAATATATTCTCACATGTATTTATTTATTGTCCCATCTATTCTGCACATCATTCTACCTACCCTGTTTGAAGATTACAGTACAGCAAAACACCCAGGAACCCTAAAATATGACACTGAATAACAACCTACTGAAAAATAGAAGTTCATATATTTATTTAAGTGCAATAGTAGGCTGCTTTTTCATAGAAATTGATCTCATGATCTTGTTTGAAATTGAGAACTACCCAGAGATTGATCAGTGAAGGAATGTGGAAGTTATGGAAGTACTTTGTGTATGGTGTGAGGGGAAAAAAATTAAGTTAGATGGATTTAAAGAACTGAGCCATGTGAACAAAATGGGAATAAAAACATTTAACAGCACATTGAGCAGACATAAACAAGACAGAACTGAAAGGGATATTGACACAAGTAATTTAATTATAGGTTCCAGATGTGTGAATGAATAAGAAAAGAGAAATTTCAATTACTTATGCAAAGTTATGTAATCTTTGACTATGACCAAGATGTGGGGATCACAAGGAAATGCTAATAAAATCACTGCTGCATAAATGAGAGACAAAGGTTAATTTTGTCACAGTAATTAAGAAGGAAGAAAAGAACAAAATGTTGAAAACACTAAGGACTTTTCGTTAGCCATCTTACATATGAACTAAAATTCAAACTGCAAGATCATGCCAGAATATCTAATGCTTTCATTTGTCTGTAGGGAAACAGGTGTGAAGGTGAAAGAGTGAGAAGATGGATCTGTATGTCACCTGGACAGCAGCAATTCTTGAAGGACAGGTTCCCTGGCTAATGGAAAGGGCTTAGAAAGCACAAATTGCAGGAGGCCAGGCACAAGATGTAAAGGAAGGACACCTACCACTCCCGGAAGGATGATACCACCAGCCATGAGATTTTGCTTGGATGAAGTAGAGGCTTTGGCAAAGGTGTTTCAATTATGATTGAGGCATAAAGTGTACAGGAGAAGAACTAGGATGAAGTAGATGTTGCCATAAGCTCTTCTAAAAGGAGAGAACACTTGTATCTTTCTGTATGAGAAGCTAATCATTATCACTGACTGTCTCTCAGCTTCCCTGATCCCACAGCGTTACAGTGGAAGTCTGAGAACCCAGACTGACTGTGTTCAATCATACAATTGTAGAGTGCATTTATAGTGAACACCAAAGTCTGACTCTGAATTTGGCATTATTTTCAATGCGATCTGACTGTGTACAGATGTGACAAACCATGCCCTAAGACTTTTACTGCAGGTTTTAATTTCTAATACCATTCATGTGCTCATTTGCAGGTCTAGACCTATAATGCTTTGTTAGCTTTAACAGCTGTGTTTTTATGGCTGGACTAGATTTGAATGAAAGTTTAAAGGCTTGTGTGTGCTTATTGTATATGTTCAATTAATCTTCACTCTGCAAGGATGAGGTTTTTCCCTTCTTTTTGCTACATCACAGTTCTTATGCTTGCTTTGGACTGCAAACCTGGCTCACACTTCCAGTTAACAAGCTGAGGTATTGCCCTAATAATCCCTAACATGTTTAAACAGATGTTTGTAGCTGCTGGCATACCTAAGCTCTTGTTTTAATTCATGAAGTTACTTGTTAAACCTGAGTAAGACACAGGGCTTCTGGTGATAAAGTGTCATTTTTGCTATATTTGATTGCTGGTGTATGAATGCCAACACCTGAAACATCTCAAACTGTTCAATATAAATGACTAGTACAGATGTATCAGGTGTAAATCTTATAGCAACAGGGCAGAATAATTTTATCTTATTTGTGCTATAATATGTCTAGAAAAGCGATCAGGGCTTCATTGTGCTGGCTACTATATGTATTAGAAAAGGCATTTTCTTCATCAGCAGACTAAACAGAAGGCAAAATTGACATCTCCTGTCCCATTTTGTAGGCAAGTAGCTGAAACACGTACAGGCTAAATGGTGTGCCCAGGACCCCACAGCAGCCCATAGCCCAGCTCTTCGGGGCGCTGGCAGGACCTTGGCCTAGACCAGTCTGTTTTTCTGACAGTTTGCTACAGGCTTGCTATCACCTCTGACAGTGCAATCTAGGCCAGTAAACTTTAGGGTTTAGATTTGTGTCTTCACTGCTGCATGCTGCTTATAAGGTGTTCCCATAGTATGGACTGCATGGTCAAAATGGACTACTGTACGTTGGTATGTAATAGCGCCAGTTACCATAACTGACATGGGACAGAAGGCTGGCAGATCAGGACTCCTGTAAACATAACTTCACATTGGTATTTTTAAAATCTTACTTCAAATACTTTGTGTGTATATATGTACCTTAAATTAGGATAAAGCATTAAAAAGGAATGTATAATCTGATCAAGATTGCAACTGTGTAACAAAGGATAGATTTTGATGGAGGCATATTCAAAAATCCAGTTCTGGATTTATAAAATCCATATGAACCTGCTTATTCAAAAAGGGCCAACAGAAGATATTCGTAACTCCTCATTTAATTCATCAGATTGCTCTGCAGATGGCAATTTTCTATTTAAAGAGTGTCTCACTTCATCATAATCAAGGAAATATAATTTCCAACTTAACCAAAAACTTGGCAAGAAGAAAAAGCTGCACTAGCACCAAGTAATCCCATACAAAAAGCCTGTCTCCCATCTTACTTGTTTTTCTGTGCCAGAAATATTTTTAAAAGACCACAAAGTAGATTTTTCATATTTTACTGTGAAATATTCACACTCGTTTTTAAACATACATGCTCTCAAGACTCCCAGCAATTGGCTCAGCCTGACTTGCACCACATGAAATAGACGTTTCCCATCCCCACAAACAGGTCCGTGGGAAGCTAGAGCATCTCCAGGCTGCCAGGAGAGGGGCAGAGCAGCACAGCTGGCTAATTGCCTGCTCAGGCTGTGTGTTGTGAAGGGGAAATACCCTGGGAGGAAACCAAGGTCTTCCAGAGCACATCCTCAAAACTTTCAGATACAGCTGTTGAATCATTTTTCCACAAAGGAGAGAAAGGAAAGGGCTTTCCCAGAAGACTGGGCTCTCAGGTTGGGTCTCAGAGGATCCAAGACAAAGGACGGGAAGATAAAAGTGCAGAAAGGCTGCATTTAGCTCCAGGATGAGCACAGAGCCACCAGGACAACATACCCTGTTTCCAAAAGAAACTGACAGTAGACAGCAAATCTGAGACATTTCCCTGGAGCCCTGGGACAGGAGCAGGCTGCAGATGGGGTGAAAGTCTATGCAAATGGCGTGAAAGTGTATGCAAATGGATTTAACAGAAAGGTAAGTTCTGTACCCTACCTCACTTCCACAGTAATATTTGACTGCCTTTTGCTGGAGGTTCCTCTGGGAAGAAAATGGCAAGCAAGGAATACAAAGATGACACCCGGGCTCTGCGAGTTTGCTTCTTAGCAGAGTTATCAGTCCCGGGTGTTTTACAAAATGTACATCCCTTTACTTGCACTTATATGCTATTCCTGTGGCAGTGAATTCAGGACAATTATTCAAATATTTTAGCAGAGCTGCAACTTTAACTCGAGAATTGTCATCATCTGGAGCCAAAGAGAACTACCACCACTCTTATTTGTGCAGCTCTCATTTCCAATACCAACTTCTATACAAACATTCTATACAAAATTTTCACAGTAAAAATTAATGACAACTGCACATGCCTTCTCAAGATCGCAGATTGGCTAGCAACCTAAGAAACAAAATCTTGGAAGACCCTGAAGCATTTCTCGTGACTCTCCAAAAGAATACTTAGCCATGTTAATTCATCTGATCAGCAGATATATTTTCCTAATCAGGTGGTTCTTGGTTTTAAATGGTTAAAAATTCCTTCACTGAACAATAGAAAAGGTCTCAGAAATACTTTAGCAAGTCAGTCAAAAATACAGCTACAGATATAACAAATATTTCCTCACCATCAAAAATGGCTTAAAAGTATATTTACAATTGTAATATACACAGCAGAAAATCTTTGTAGTATAGAGTTTTCTAGCTCCAAACCTGCTGCCAGGAGTGAAGCCCTCAAGGTAGAATCAAGGCAGAACTTTGGGGAGCTAATGGCATGAGCATAAACTGAACTGCTGGAAGGTATGGCATGAATATGCATAACTCAGCAAATGACAAACAATAGTCTATTGTGTGCAGCTAAAATGCATGTGTACATTTAGGTTTTCTTCAAGGTGCAAAACAATTTAACAAATAAACACTCAAAGCCTTTTATTAAAGTAAGTTTCATCTTGATTTTTCATATTTAATGTATTTGGATTTGAGGGGTCTTTCCAGATTTTGTTGCTGCAGTGTGGCAGCATCTCCTGTACTAATGGCAATGGGACTAATAGTTTCAAAGCAAACATAAATGTACATTTTAAATTAAATTTAGTAATTTTCACCATGGTAGAGGAGGGCAGGAACATGAAGATAGCAGGATAGCTCATAAGGTACTTTGAAATCTAATTGGTAAATAATTTTATAATGCACAAAATCTTTACTTAACCTGAACACTGAGTAATCATTTGCCAATACCTGGCAGTTATTGGCAGGGCTTCTCTTACTCAGTTGCTAATCAAAATGCAAAATGATAGCACTTAAGACAAAACCAGCATTACAGATGAAACTACTCTTTTGTTAAAAGTCTGTCTAATTATAATTCTACTTTGTTTAAAATATCTTGAGAGATATAGATGCTTATGCCTGAGGCAGCAAAGAATAACAAAACTAAACACAAGTCCTTCCTGTTAGGGTACTACTGCAGTACACCAGCTATGCTTCAGTGGGATTGTTTTTCATCAAATATACATGAAAAACCAAGCCCCCTACTTGACTAGACATGGCAATTTAACATTGCCTCTTCCATTGCAGTGACACAATCATAAACATATTATCAAGTCCTGCAGTGTGATCAACAACAGATGTAAAATTAAGAGTTGACAAGTTTTAGCAGGTATCTGAGCCTTACATATCTTCTGCCAAATTTAATTTTCACTTCCAAAAATCTTCCAGGAAACTTTTTTTAAAAGACTTCAGAAAGTACTCTTATTTTTCTTTATTCTTGCAGTTCGTACCAGTGCTCTGAAAAGTTAGTATTCAGATGTCGTTTCTTTCAGGACAATTTACCTTTATTTTATTATTTTGCATAGAAAAGAAGATCCAGAAAACAAGTTGTCTTTATTTTTATTCACAACCTGAATGACAACACACTGCATGAACTAAGGCAAAAACTTAAACTAGTAAATGATGTATTGCAACCCTAACTTTTAGGAAATAATAAGAAACAAATACATACTCTAAGGGGACATTATAACCAAAATCCAGCAGCACAAGAAAGTGCAAAGGAAAAACCAAATATAAATATATCTAGCACTAAAGACATGTCACACTAACAGTCACCAGTAGTAAGCAGATAGTCTAACCCAGACTCTTACCAGAGAGACAAAAGTGCTGCATGAAGCTCCTGTTATCTTTTTGGAGTAGTTCATTTGGTTTTACAAACCCGAATGATCAGAAGAGAAGTTAGGCTACACCTAAGCATGAATTCAAACAGCCTCAAACATATGGCTGTGCAAGAAAATACGTCTCCATTCCACAGAAGTACCAGCATGATCTCCCTTGGTATAACGTAATACCAAGCAGTACTTAAAGACTTGTGCATTAAAAGAAATCTCAGTGCATTCATTCTTCCAAATTATTCTTTCTTCACTTGTAACAGACACTCATCATACTTAACTGGGTTCTTGACACTGTAATATAACAATACAGCTTTGTCTCCCAGGTTTAAAAGCACTGAAGTGTGCAGTGTTGTTTGAGTATAATTCCAATTCATATCAAATAGACAAGAATCTTATGATGCTCAACAAGGACCTGGGAAAACATAATGCAGGTGTGCAGCACAGGCTGGGGTCTACCCAGCTGGGGAAGCAGCTCTGAGGAAGGGGCCCTGGGGGGTCCTGGTGGACAATCGCCTCAATATGAGGGAACAGCGTGCGGCTGCTTTGGCAAAGAAAGCCAACAGGATGATGAGTTGCATCAACAAGGGCATCACCAGCTGAGATAAAGTCATTACCCCACTCTACTCAGCACTTGTCAGGCCACACCTGGAATACTGCGTTCAGTTTTGGTCAAAAACAAATGTGTGGACAGGCTGCAGAGGGTCCAGAGAAGGGTCACAGTGATGACCAAAGGCCTGGGAAGCTGCCATACGAGGAGGGGCTGAGAGACCTGAACTTGTTCAGCCTTGAAAAAAATAAAGAAGCTTAAGGGAGATCTTATCACCATGTTCCAGGACTTAAAGGGTGGCTACAAAGAAGATGGAGACTAAATTTTTACAAGGAGTCCCATGGAAAAGATGAGGTGCAATGGATACAAATTAATCCTGGGCAGATTCAGATTAGACTCGAGGAAAATCTTTTGCAATGAGAACAACCAGCCATTGGAATAATCTCTCCAGGGAAATGGTGGATTCCCCAACACTTTTAAGATTCAGCTGGACAGGGTTCTGGGCCATCTTGTCTAGACCACGGTTTTGCCAAGAAAAGTTGGATCAGATGATCTTTGAGGTCCCTTCTAACCTGGTATTCTACGATAATAATTAAACAATAAGCCATGTCAGGTAATACACCTATTATCTGATGGTGAACTCCCATAGCTTTACAAAGCATGAGGTGGCAATGAACATGTCTGTTCCCTTTGGGTATAATTATATTTCAAAAGGCGTTTCCTGGAGTTGCCAGTATAGTTTCCCTTTGGATATGTGTTTCTCTATCTTCCATGGATTACACTGGTATTTTTCTTAACCTGTATACTACGATTGACAAGTGTTGATGTGAGGATTTAGTTGTGCTATGTCAAGTTCAAAGTTGAACGTCCAGTCTATGATATGGCTTACCCGTGACAGTATTACACTGAAACATGAACACCAGTCTTCTAATTTTGATCTTAAAATAAGCATTATTCATACTTAATAGTTGAAACCTAAAAATAGATGTTTCTGATCATTAATTCCTCTGTTGGGAGTTCACCCCAAACCCTATGTTCATATGGTAGGAACAATGGTGCTATAATGATCACATTCATGTGATTTATTGAAGGTCTTTAATCTATCCAGTATCGCTGTAAGCTGTCTTTTTTTTCAGTCTAAAAAAGCCGAATCGGAAGGCAGCCATCTGCAGCATGGGGAAAAGAAAGGAAAAGGGCAAGGAGGAAGGAGAAGGCTTACTCCAAAGTGTTGGGAGTACTTAGCCCAAGACATTATTAAGGCCTAAAACACAATGGAAAAGTGAAACATGAACTGTAGTGCCTGGATCACTTAAGTTAAAATGGGTGTTTACCTTAACAAATGAAATAAACACCTACTGTGGTTACTGAGAAATAGCATCTTTAATTAAGTCACATTCCCTCTCGATTATACTGAACTTCCACATCATGGTATGGCCAAGAAACCCGTAACAGAGCCATGCTGACAACGTAGGGCACACATCAGCCATTGGAACCCACAATAGGACATGACTTTTTTTAGAGCTTTTCACAGTCTTGCTCCGATTGCCCTAATATCTTTATAGATTTTTTTTTTACTGCTCTCAATTGCAAAGTTGTTTAGAATGTTTTTTTAACTGTGACACTTCATTTAAGTGTTCCCCTTCTTTGAAATTTCTATTTGCAACTTTGTACAAGTCACTCCTCCTGTATAAAGCTTTATAAATCTGATTTTGAAACTTGAAAACACCTTGGGTTAAACTACTTGGGTTTGTAAGATGGGCTGTAAATACAAGTTCAATGAGTGTTTATGCCATTTAAATTGAAATTTTTCAGGAGCTTGAAAAAAACCCTGAATTTCTTCATAAGGAAAAATACTTATGGTTGTGCTATAAAGTGCAAGTAGTGAAGTACTGAAGCAGATCAAAAGGTAATGAAATCAACTCTTATAAAAAGGTAGTGATAACTATAGGCAACTAGGAGAGAATATTGGAATGAATAGGTGATAATCCAGTTTAAGAAGCTTGGAACAAAACCTGAGAATTGCAATTAATGAACTAAACAGAATTGAGGGGAAGGGGGAAGGGATAGCCATAAAAAAAAAAAATCACATAAAATGAGTTTGCCATTTCCTCTAGTGAATGATGGGGACCCAGACAAACAATGTTAGGTTTGATCTGTTTTGCTGTACTTTTTCTTCTGAAAAACAAAAACAGAAACCCTGCTGACAGATTCAGGGCACACTTCACAGCAGTTAAAAGTGGTGGTTGCTCTGCTACTATTCCTTCCCATTTTGTTCTATTCAGTTATGACTTCTATGACCTCTGTCTACACCTCCCAAAAAAGGATTCTAAGACACCTAACACAGGAAAGCAGTCCTAACTAGACTTATTATTTCCAGTTATTAAATAGCAGATTCACTACAAATATCTCAAGATTAATTTTCTTGTTTTTCATATATTTTTATGCTATATAATTTTGCTCCTTCTTACCTTTATTTTTTTAATTAATAACTTCCAACTGACACTAGTTTGTTTTATCCATCATTTCTAAATTTGGTATGATACCTCAGCCATTCACTTTGACTTCAGTAGGCTACAGCATAAAGCTGCCAGTAATATTCTATTATTCTGAGATACTTCACTTCTTATATTCTAAATTAAATCTTATATGCTTCTTCATTCATTTGAAAGACTTGTTACAAGGGAAACATACCAACACCTTCATGATACTTTTCTTTCTGTAACCATTCAGAGGCCTGGAAGTCACTCGCCCCCAAAAAAAGAAAAAACTTACCTCTGTTTTCATTATTATTAAACTATTCTGCTCTACCAAATAAAACCCTCTAATTTTTGCCACCTTTAATTGCCAGATGTTTACTACTTCAGAACATGCAATGTTACCTAAGTGACAGATTTGGCTCAGTTCACATTTCCTCCGAAACACCAAATTCAGATATGCCCATGTTTGGGAGGAGTGTTGCCAAAGGGGATGAATCACAGATGAAAATGAACTCAACTAATTGAGTTACTATTTTATCCTTGTTATGTTTAGGTTTTCCCAATTGTTAGCAGTTGTGGAAGAGAATATACTGATCCCAGATCTCATGATCTGCCAATAGTTTTTATTGATAAGCTGCATAGAGATTAAGAATTAAAGAAAAAGTACATTTTGTAGCTTGTCTGCACATAAGCAGTTCTGTGCCCTGAATCAATGTAGGTGCAGATAGGTTCTTTCAAGAAACTTGAACACATTTACCTGAACATTTTTCTAAACTGTAGAAAGGCATTCATATAACAGTTTTACACAGATTAAACTTTTACCAAGATTTGCACAGAACACTTCAAAGACTTTTGGAAAAAGTCCTTTTCAGTCCACTGCAATAAGACACCTCATTGAAACCATCCATTTGGTTACATATTAGGGTATCAAAAAAACCCACTCTTTTTGGAGTTGCTGTCTGGCATTACCCTGGTCGAACAATGTGTTTCCTTCTCCAGTGACAGACAGCTACCATGTGTAGGTTTTGCTTCTTTCCCTATTTTCCATGCCACAGACAGCAGCGTTCTACCACCCTTCATTCTTTTTCATTCCCTCTCTCCCTCCCACTCATTATCATAGTCCTTGCTACCTCTCCTGCAAGATGCACACACAGGTCACTGCTTTTTATGGAAAAATAGATCATGCCGTCATCATATCAAGGCAAGAGCTAGCCTTAGCTGTATGGAAAATCCAAGGCTAAACTGCATTAACAATCTAGTACCATCTCTTGTTACGAATCCCGTTAGGAATCACAAAGGGTTAATGGAATTTTAATGTTTGTGATAAGTTCTCTAAGAAAGCAAGATTTATGTTACCTGCCTGCCCCCTCCTTGTAAATTTTGCATCCATTACCCAGCAAAGAAGTAGAGCCTAATCCTGGTAATAATGCGTAGAGCGTTGTAAAAATAGGTTGATGAGTAGATGGCCCTTCCATGGGGAAAGCAGCCACAGCACATCAGCTCTGATTAGAAACTGGTGCAATCCACACGCGGCTGGGGCAGGGGAAGAAGAAATGTTCCAGAAGTTTGGAACAGCATTTATACTTTGTTGCATGTCACAAGGCAAATTGATAAAAGTGAAACAGAACTCCCTGGTACTGCCCCTTGTTAAATTAATTGCAAGGTCAAGCCACCCGTTAATAAGTTCATTTAGAGAGATTAGAGTATGGAAGTGCTGCATTACTTTTAGGTATTATTACTATTTTTTAACCAATGCAGTAAAGATCATGCAGCGAAAGTAATATTAACATTTTGCAGTTCTTTAGGATTATGTTATAATCAACATTAAACCATTTATAGTTGAATGCATTGGCAAGAAATACACACTGAACGTCTAAATGGGAAGATTCAGCTCCCAGTTACAGGCTTCAGTAAGCACCTTTAGATCTGTTGTTACTTTTGCAAGCCCCTAGCACTACCACTGGATGCAGATTTATGTTTCTCCCATTTATTAGCAAGTGAACTTCAGGTTAAGATGAAGACATCTATAAGTAAATAGCCAATATTAATAGCTGGCAGTAGAACTAAATTTTCTCTGCAAGATCTGAGCCTGATTTCACCTAAAGATAGTGCACATATGGAAAGTTTCACAGAATCACCCCAAAATATGCACAAAAATTATTAAGTCAGTTAGTACAGCTTCACCTGTAGATGCGGGTTCATTCTAACCTCTGTCATCCTCAACGTTTCTACTGCACCTGTGTATCTGGTATTTACAGTCTGCTTATCCATATTCCTAGATGTCTTATGTCTTTTCGTCATTCATATGCAATGACAGCACAAGACTTACCCAAGTGCACCAGCAAGATATCATCAGTAAACAGTAACACTTCAGCCATAGTGTCCTAATTAGGTGCTGATTAGGTCCTAATTTGTTTCCAACAAAAACTCAGAAATGCTCAAATAGTGCAGTTATAATTTATATAACCCATTCAATTCAAAATAATATGTTATACAATATTTAATATGCAACTTTGATGTGACATTGCACACTATTATGAACTTCAGTAACCTTAATGCAGAATCCTTAATATTCTATATGTTCCGTAACAACAGGCCTCAGACATTAAATATACATCATGTGTCAAAGCTAGTATGACTTTCTTTTAGTCTGTATCGTAGAAATGCTCTTTCTACTTACACTGCAATGTCTTACAACTTAATGAAGAATTTTAGGGTTGTTTTTTTTTTCCCCAAAGTGAGCAAACAGTAGAAATAAAACTTGACAGTCTGCAATGGTAGCATTTTTCAAGTTTGAGTTCAGGTTGCACAGTAGATAATTCTCCAAGCTACCATGCAGTATAAAACCAGCTCTTTACATGTATATGGGTATCTAAAAAAAATTTATGAAGACATACTATTGTAGTATACAATATAAAGGGGATACATTTTGAGCAAAGTGCATTTTTTCTAGAACTTTCAGTAATAGTTTGCTTATTTTTTTAAATTTAAAAATAACACCTTTCCCACAAAAGCAGATAAATGTGCCATATTCATGTTAGGTGGGTTTCCCTCCAGAAGCTTTCCTCCTACTAAACTGTCTTATTTAAACATTTCTTCTGCCTGAAGCTGAATCTGGCTGGAAAAAGAAAATAGAATGAGAACAAAAAAAAAATTGTGTTGGGCTTTAGTGTCATACCACAAAAAACAAATGAGTAAATATCAATTTTAAACTTCCAGTTACCAGTTCATCAATACAACCATGGTGAGCATTTGATCCATTGTCTTGCCATCTATTTCCTTCAGGCACTTCCATAAGTCAAAGCCTGACAAATTTTCAGATTGAGTTTATAAGACAATCATGATCTTTTTGTTATATCATGTTATAACATGATCCAAAAATATATGATAAAGTAAAAAATATGGTTTCAGAGTTACCCACCCACCCCCATCTTGCTTGCTTCTACTGTTTACATTCTGCTGTCCCAGTCATTATCTTTTGCTTGCTGAGGTTTTTCCTTCTCTTCTGATTCTTTAGACATTTCATGGCTGCTAGTTAGATGTTATTACCATGTGACATGTTCAACCTTTAAAACAAATAATTTACTTTGAAAGTTGAAAACTGTTAGACTGATAATTCAAATGTGTATCACAGAGTTCTTGAAGCCTAAAAACACTGTCAAACTCTAAAACGTAAAACTATAATAAAGTTAACTTTATTTTCAGGGTCCCAAAATGGATGGTAGGGTTTTTTCTGGTTCCTTGCTTAGTCCTATGTAGCCTCTCTGGAGGTGCTGTTTGCAAAGTAACATTTTCAGCTTTTATTTGACAGCCATATTTGAAATATGCAACAGACAACCACCATGGTGCTACCTGCCATTCCCATTCATGCTTCTGTGGGAAAGAGTGTCATATAGCTGAAGCTGGCGGCCAAGCCATACCCAGAAAAAGAAAGAGCCAGGGTAAGAAAAGTTCCCCAAATCCCAGAGCACTAAAGTGGCACCAAAGCAACAAGCACTTCTGTTGCAAGAGAGCATAAGGAACTGTCCTGCACAGTGGAGGACACAGAAAGAAAAATGGTGCTTAAATGGTTGTTTTCTGTCTTAGCTAGCCTGAAAAACAGGTTTAGTTCAGTTACTTCTGAAGGAAGCTCCTAAAAATGCAGAAGCTTACGGTTCCACCAGCCATACTACAATGAAGAGATGAGTTTTTGGTCAGGCCTGGGCTTGGGGAGGTCATTCCTTCTACCATAGCCTCAAAGCTCCTCCATGACTTACTCCAGGTAGGAAGAGTTCTGTAGCAGCAATGTAACAAGTCTGTTCAGGTACAAGTAGGCACCATGTAAGCCGTGCAACGGTGGACCAAAAATACCCAGATTAGATCATGGGAAGAGAACAAGTCATGCCCAAATTATCTTCTCTTGCAAGAATCCTTCAGTAACATGGGCATTTCTAGGAATTTTACTATTGTTTGTCTATTAATCAAGTTACACAGCACCAACCCTCCATAACACCATTTTCAGGTGTCACAGATGTGCGGTTTTTAGATCCTGGCATTTTGATTCTAGGGAGACATAGCAGCAATGCCTTAGAAACTGAAACAAGGACCAGGCTTTTTACCTCAAGTTTTTCCTTAAAATCAAATCACGTCTTTTGCATCTCAGCTGAAAGGGCCTTTCTGCTAACAGTAGTTTGAGACTGATAGTGAGTGTGAGTGAATTTAATAGTATTTGGCATTGGGTCTGGCTCTGAGCCTTAGAAACTAGTAGGCAGTTAACATCTAATGTTGTTGCTACAGTAGAAGGAGGTAAAAGCTGAACAGACTTCGATTTTTTGCCAACTGTAACAATTCTGTTCTACTGTCCAGAAAAAAGAAATAGTTTGGGATTAATTATTGCAAAATGTTTGGATAGCTGCATATCCTATAGAAACTGCTAAGCAGAAAGATGCTGGAGACTATGTAGAGTAAGGAACTGTGCTAAATATGCCAGTGTTGTAATATATTTTTAACACTTCATGCTTTCCATGTGATATTCAGAACAGCAAAACAATATTCTAACTGATTTTTCTGCATGATTTTTTTTTTACCTCCCAGTGAAGCTTTTGGATAGGTTTGAGGGTTAAAATTGTTTGATAGAGTTCAAAATCTCTTCTTCTGAACTGAAGAAAGCAATCATTGCCTCCAACTGTAAACGCTCTATTACTTCTATGGTATTTAGGACACTAAAAGAAAAGAGCCCATAGAAAGGGGCCAGGGATTTTTAATGTCAGCACAAGGGAATGTCATCATTTGTTTCCTTTCAGTTAAAATCCTCAAAAAAGAAAAAAAAAAGAATAGCAAGCATTCATTGCTGTAATAACACCTTTTTTTTATAAAAAAGGAAAATGATTCTATAGGTTCTTTGAAGTTATGTAAATATTATACAAGAACTATAAGTAAACCAACATAAACAGCAGAGCGAGGTTTTATTTAGAATTACCTTAATATGTTCTTAAACCCTATTTATTTCAACTAGGTTCAATGAGGACTGGTTTTATGCTTCAAGTATGCAGCCAACAAAATTTGGGCATGCAGCTAAGCCTGGGCATGAAAAGTTTTCAGGCCAGAAAATGTGAAATCCTACATGTAATTTCAAATTCAACTGTTAATTTCCCTAAAATGTAAATAAAAAAATGTGATAAACACAAAGAGCTTCCAAAAACATTCTGATCATTCTGTAGCATGCAATTGTAATTCCCTAAACAAAGATTAGTGCTACACTTTATTAGCTAAACTAGAACCTCAAAATTTCACTCTAATTCTTGCCATAACTGTCTTTAATTTAAGTTGGATAAGTTACCAAAATCTCCCAGGCAATAGTTTAGAACTGTCTATAATAGTTAATATTTTCTTCTCTTTTGCCTTTCTTTTTACTACAGTTTTGTTTCCTGACCCCATACATGCCTCCCTTTGTAGCTTTTTTGGTTTGATGGTTGTTTGGCTGGGGAGTTGTTGTTTGGTTGTTTGGGTTTTTTTTGGGGGGGTGGGCTTTTGTGGTTTTTTTATACAAACTCAATATCAAAGTCTTTCTTCAGGAAAAAAGGAAAGCTTAATTTGGACCTTCAGATTGCTGAGCAACAGCAGAGTAACAAGGTAGCAGGCATTGTCAAAACATATTTAGAGACAGAATTCTTCAGAGAGCTTTGTATGAGCAAAAAAGGAAAAAAAAATTACTTGATGTTACAGTACCCTGTGGGATCTGATTTTTTTGTTTTGGTTTGGTTTAAATCAGGAAATACTGTTCCTGAAGTAACAGCATATTGATTTATTAAATCTCTGATTTAAGAGTAGCTTTTTAAAATTGAAATGTAAACGGTCTATTTTCTTTGTGAGTTAGGAAAGTCTTCAGAGAAAACTATCTTCTAAGAGATTCTGCAAACATCAAAACATGACACATTTGTAAAATGTTAGTCAAGAAACATTGGACACGTTAGCAGGAATTAGTGCTTTCTGCCAGGACAAGATGCATAACCATACTAAACTACACAAAATTACTAATTTACAGTTTTGAAAGACACACCAGGGCAACTGCACCAGACCATCTTGTAGTAAGAGGAAAGAAATATTAGAAGCCAGAGAACTACGAGAAAGCAAATAAGAAAATCTTCAGTATAGATGGTGTAGATCAAAAGCAAGCAGGCAACTAGACCTTTTTACAGTTTGTTTTTTTCACTAAAAGGGGGACATTTTAAGCTAGAATTAGTTCTTTCTTGAAGAACAGCTTGATTCAGTACTTGAATCAAGATCAGAATTTATTATTTGTAACTATGCCTCCCAAGGCCCAAAAATCTGTTGTCTAGGTAGTGAGTCTTCTCCCACTGTTGTTGGTTATCACAGGTCGTTCCCGTATTTCTTTGCAGCTCTGGCTTTAAGCATGTGAGTACTTGCCATGCCCACGCTATACATCGCTCTCTCCTAAATGGGAATAACCAGGTCCTGTCTGCGTGTTAACTTGCACTTGTCCCCTCGGCAGGAGTGACTAAGATACATTTGGTTTGTAGTTGTCCCACCCTCTAGTGGCAGAGACGCCTTAGTTCTCACGGATGAAGAGATGGGAGATTTTTTTTTTCCTGTTCTAGTCAGCTGCGCTGCCTATTTACAGCAAGCTGATAAAGAACTCCAATTGGGATTTTGTTGTTTTTTGGTTTTTATAAAGCTGCAGATCATGGTCCTCAATAGGTGTCCATCACTTCTAATCGAGCAATGCAAAATATGCTGACCTGCAGGCACTGAAGTGATTTAAAAGGTGCTAATGAAGGGTTACTGTGTGCTCAGATGGACTCCTCTGGTTATGAGAAATAACTGCTTTTAAAGCCTTCCTATGCCACCACAATTAGTAGTAGTATTATGCTTATGCCTAAAGACTAAGAGATAGAAAATATTTTCCTCCAAATTCAAATTAAATAATTAAACTCCCCATTAAATATTCATTTAAAAACAGAAGACACACTATCTTAGTTTGATCTCCAAGAAAGGCTTAAAATCATAAAACAAAGTTTTGATGAAAACAGAATGCTGGCCAGATATTAGGTGAAAATTTAACACATTTCCTATCCTGCTTTTGAAAAACAAAAAAAAAAAGTACTGAGTAATTTTGGCTCCCACAGAAATTTTTCTGGTTCTTTACAGGATTAGATCTTTTGAAACAGAATTAATTCAACCCTGAATCATTTAAGTTGGTGATAGTCTTGTTATTGCTATTTGGTATGTACGGTTGGACCAAAAGAGAACAGAGAAGGATTTACTCTTTGCAAAGAAAGTGTGTGACATGGCCAATACTTACTCATAGGTAGTCATTGACTGAATAGAGAACTCTGAAGATAGTAATCAGCTAGAAATTAGTTCAAAACAAATTGTTTTATTAAGAAGAAAGACCTTTGGCCATATTTTAGAGAAGGATGTATAAAATACAAAACCACAAGGAGCAGTAGCTTTCCTGCCAGTATGATAGCACATTTTATAAAATGGTTATTTTTAAAAATCATAATTCTTACTTGTAAATATGCTGTTGTTAATAATTAGATCTAAATTAGATCTACAGTTCTACCATGTCACATGAAGCTGTGATTTTTCAATTGATTAATAATAAGTATAGATTATGGTGCATCATTCTAGTTGCCTACATTCACCACTACGATGTTTCCTTTACTGATGCTTTGTCCTCTTGCAATTTGGTCAGACTTTGGCCAACTGGGCTTTTCTCCCATACCAGTACAAGATAAATATTTCTGAAAATTAGGATACAGAAAGCTACAGTATTTTTGCTACATCCAAACATCCTACTGGCATTTAAAATGAAAAATCTTCCTAGTACAGCACAGAAAATTTTACATCTGACTAGACTTATAGGACTCTGAAACATCCATAAGAAGCGGGAAGTCTTTATGGCTGCTCCAAACACCTGCATCATCAAGCAGCTACATAGGAATGTGAGCAACATTAAGATTCACTAAATGCAGAAAGCCCAAATTGCAGAATTAGGGTGAAAAATGGGTTTAACAGTCCATGCAACATACAATGCCAACACTACTATTTTAATTCCAAGCATGCAGTAGCATTTTTGCAAGAATACTGGCACACACTTGCAGTCATTTTATTGATATAGTCATCAAGAGTGTCTTTGGAAAGACTCCTGGAGAAAGCAAACCTTCAGAGAGAATAGCTGACAGTCACAGAGCCCAAGGTTTAGGCTCTGGAGTGAATCTGTCATCTTTGGCTACAAAGTCAAGGTTTAACCTATTGCCACACAACACAATGCAGTCATTGCTGGCTAAATCTGAAATTGTGCAGCCTCGCTGTTGTACCATATGATATAGGATGCAAATGCTGCCTTGGGTACAGCTAGTTCAATTAACCTACTGCCCTACTTGTTGAATACTTTCTCAATTTTCTTATGTAGTTTATAAGTTTCTAATAAAAAATGTTTTACTTAATGTTTCCTCATACATAGGTCTCAAAGCAAAGATAATGGGAAACAGATGACATTAGCACATGTAAGCAAACTCATTTTATATACATATAGTAGCTTTCAGAAAAAAGATTGAATTCTTGTGAGTGGGATGGGTTTAATTACACTACAGGCTTTGATCCTGTTCACAATTCCAGTGCAAATTTGGGCAAAACTTCACTGAAGTTATACAATTACAGGCAAAGGTAAAATAAGAAAAATATTCCAAGATTCACAGTGCAGCAGAACATCTGAGGAAAGACGGTGCTTTAGATAGGTGGTTAGAGCACATATGTTTTACCTGTGCACCAGCCTAACCACCATTATGTACTGCAGAGTCTACACAGTGAGTATTCCAGGTATGTACATAAGTCCATTAGAAAACAATAAAGCAATACTAGTGCACAGGGAACAAACCATGTAATAGTCTAATAATAGTTTTATTTTTGTGTTACATTTGTCATCATACTGAGAAACTTTGGATTCTTGTC
>JAVJGJ010000030.1:1174723-1193458 GCA_035590215.1 Microhierax caerulescens
TACTGTATACTGGATTTCACTTATGCCACATTAATGATAAGACATGTACTGCAGCGATAGCACAGAGATACCTACATGCAGGGGAAGGTTCCTCAGGATCAGTGGGAGTACTGCCACCACTCCTTGCTGTTAAGGGCAATACACAGACACCTGATTAATGCCTGTTGCACTCACTTTGACAGGCTGCTGAACTTGAGGGTTGCTGCAAATAGTGTTGATTAATTCCAATCATTTGCTCCATGTGTGTAATGGTAAACATTCACCTATGATCCTGTTTCCCTTTCAAGTAAGATGTAGTGCAAAATCAGGGCATGTGAATGAGGATCACAGAGACTCCGCAGTTTGGAGTCTATAGGGCTGCTTGTCTTGAAAGTTGTTCAAGTGTAATCATTGCCTAACTTGATTAAAGACAGGAGTGGCACTGGTATGTGTAAGGTCACAGCTGGCTGACATTCACCACAAAGGAATTTGCACACTGGACAGCACTGTGTTCTAAGGAGCTGAGCCTACAAGCTCTTCAGTTCACAACCATTGTTTGGGTTTAAATGTATAGCATGTAACACTTCCTTCCGGGGAAGACATAGCTATTCACCTGTTCAGTCTCCTATTACTATTATTTAATATCAAAATGGAAAATAAAAGATCAAAGTTTACCTTGGATTAGGGTCAGACTGAGTCTGCAGGGGACTCAAACCACACATTCTGAATTTCACCTGTACAGGGCACAACGCAAACAGGACATTACAAAACAATAATATATATGCCCATACCAGTATTCTGCCTTCTGACATCAGTAACTGGTCGGTCATCCAAACAGTGTTACTCAGGAGGGAGAATAACAAGAGCTTTCTGGAGCATCTGAAGAGAAACTTCTCTGAATAGGACAGCCATTAGCACTACAGGTGAGGAACCACCCCAGGACATACTCCCCTATTAGCCAGAGAGGAAATGGCAACCTCCGTTCTGACACATGTCAGCATCCGTGCTGAGCAGGGGAGCAGCAATGCAGATACCGGCACGTGTTCCCACCAATGCGTTTGCTCTTGCTGCATTTTACAGTCAGAGTCAATTGACAGTCACCACACAAGGGGATTTATGCTCTGGGCAAACTATTATCCTACTGAGGTGACCATGTGGAACTGCGTGCAGAGGGTGGAACTGGGTTTTAAATGCTGTTAGCATGGTTGTGAAGGCACTGTTGGACTCTGCTTCCCTTTCCTCTTCAGTCTTTGGGTTGCCTGAATGTTTTTACCTAAAGGGAAGGAGCATGAAACCACTTTCACTTGTGAGCAAGGAAATCAGGATCAAAAAAGCCTAGAAATATTGGCTTGACTTTGAAACAACTTTTTTCCACAACTATCTAAGAGCTGCCCAGGCTAGTTTTTGCTTATCCTCTTCACGGCTCAGACACAAACTAAAAACCCCAGTGGTTTGTATTTATACACTGGCAGTAAAAACCAAAATCTGGGCATGTTTTATTGCTGCTTCTGTCTCTCATATAGCTACTTTTAAGTTGTGCTGAATATTATCATAATTTGGAAGCATAGAAGAAATAACATCTGTTGTAACCTGAAATACCAAAAGTAGGTCTTTTATTCCATGCCAATCAGCAGATTAATAACATATGTGCAGAATGTATTTCATAT
The DNA here is from genome assembly GCA_035590215.1 of Microhierax caerulescens. Classification (NCBI taxonomy): domain Eukaryota; kingdom Metazoa; phylum Chordata; class Aves; order Falconiformes; family Falconidae; genus Microhierax; species Microhierax caerulescens. The sequence continues at coordinate 1,176,370 of JAVJGJ010000030.1, forward strand.
ATGGCAGTGACATATTTGCAAAATATTAAAATTATCATTTCATCCTTTGACCATTTGGACTCTTGACTATTAATGCAAATGCTTCCATTTGTTCTAATGTTAATTCCCAAGCAAATACAAGCAACTAACAGCAAACAAGGTAAAAATGTAAAAATCAGCAGCTATAGGGATAGTTCACTAGTGCTCTAATAACATACCTGAAAATCTTCAGAAGGAAACAGAGTTGGTATAAACTATGCAATAAACTGATTTTATTGGTTTATGCCTCCAGTTGAGTACTGCAAATAATTCCATTTAAATATACTTCAGTGGTATCACAAAGTTAAAGACACGCACACATGTTTCCACAACCAGGATCATAGTGTATGGATGCAAGCTGGAAGTAGGAAAAGGAGCTTAAATCAGTTTTTCTTATCAGGGTTCTGCTGCCCATTAGCATTATAGCACGTTGCACAGGACAGTGCCAGGCCAGCAGCCCTGCTGAATTCCTGCAGCAGACCATCACCAGGCAGGCTCAGCACACAGAAACATCCAGATTTTGCTTTTCACCTAACAGCTCCAAAGCCAGAAGACCAGTTTGCCCCAAATGCTGGGGTAGAAGTTTCATCCCTTCCTCCACCCAAGGCTCCCAGGCCTACTACACCTTCCCTCACAAAAAGCAGCTTCAGGCTGCCGGAGGGCAGGATGGGTGCGGAAGGGAAGGTGCCAGCAGGGCTGCCTTTTGCACAGCCCACAGCCCCACGCCAAGGAGAGCACCACACAGGCTGACCAGCACCTCAAGGGCCAGGATCTTGTTCCAGCTTTTATTTTCTAAGCAACTTGAACAGGTGTCCTCAGCACTGTCCTGGGAGGAAGGGCAGAGGAACCCCAGCTGCAAAACAGAACCATGAAGGGGGAGTGGGGAGAAAAAAAAAAACCAAAACAAACCATGAAGTGTTCCTTTCTTACCAAAAGCCCACCATCCCAAGTCTGTAGGGATGGCACCGGGCCCTGCAGCAGCTCAGCTGGGGGCAGGCTGGGGTACAGTGCAGCTCAGGGGGGAGCAGGGCCTCAGGGTCGAGCTTAAATGGTGCTCTGGAGTGAAAGCTCCATGAGGGAAGCAGCCAGAAGTAAGGTATGTTCGGCCCTAGGGTTTATACCTGGTGAGGGATCTCACAGACAGGCGTGCTCTGTGCCAGTAGGGCTGGCGGTGCCATCCTGCATGGACTGGCTTTACACGGGCAAAGATGACACAAAGGAAACACAAACATTCAAAGGTACTGAAATAAAGTCGAAAAAAAAAATGGGCTTGCTTGAAGTAAGGTTTTTGTAATTAAATATTTTTTAATTTTATGGCAAAATGCTTCAGAGGCCAAAGAGAGGCCTTCAGAAAGTAGTTATTGGAGAGCATGTTTCCAAAAAATGGTTTTCCCTATTACTTTTATCTTCCAAAACCAAAGAAACAACAACAACAAAAAACCCTCTGGATATTTTTAGAACTGTTCTGAACTGAATCTTAGTTCTGTAAAATTGTTTATTCACTGATGGTATGCATTACTTCATTTTTCAGTTTTGCTAAAGACAAAAAAGTCTAATATCCCATTAAAAGACTATTTTTCTGTGTCAGAAACAAATGAGGAAATCAAAGAAATTTAATCAAAAAGCTACAGTTTTTTCATTTTCAGATTTCATTTTTTCATTTCATTTTTAGAATTCAACAGTCCATTCTGGAAATAGGTTGCCTTTAGACAGTTCAAAGAGGTTCAAAGACACGGCCATACTTCTGAGTTCTCCAGTTTTAATCTGTTGCTATTATGATACAATGGGGCAAAAAGATCTCAGGATCTGGATGTTATTTATAAAAGATCTGAGAATTCCAAGTCATATAGTCTTTTGATGATACTGATTTAGTGGTAAATTGTGATTTGGAAAGCCTCTGGACTTAGGTCCATCCACAGCAGTGGTTTAAAATTAGTGTTTTGAACCACTGATTACTATATATTTAGTGTCATGTTAGTGCTCTGTTACAGTTTAAATAGCAGAAGAAATGGATTCTCTCAGGACAGTTCTACCATCGCTGTGTGTGGAAAGCACTCTGGGCAGATAAACTATTTCTAATAGTTTATAATGAACAGCAGCAGCTCTAGCTTCTTAATTTGCTCCAGACAGATTCACAAAAAGTATATCTGTCCAAGGGTTTGATTATTAAGAAAAGTTTTGAGATAATGGGATAGGAAATCACTTCAGCTAATGTATTTACAGCTGTCTAGGTAACTTAATATAAGATATAATAACTTCATATATAAGATACATAACTTCAACTAAAAAAAGCAGAAAGAAAGCAGTAGCTTCTCTAATACTGATTTTCAGAGCCTAAATGCAGCAGCACTTTATATCAAATGTGCTAGCAGGCACATAAAAGGCACACAATCCTATTCATGTACTTTACAGTGTTTGTTTAACTTTCTTTTCTGTAGCCCACTTTTTCTTATAAAGTCAAAAAATAGTCTGCTGGCCAGCCAGAAAAGAAAATGAGAGGTGTTGTCTAACACTTGTGGCTGCAGCCTGAGCAGTGATTATGCAAGTATCTTTGTGAATAAAAATATTCACCTCTAAGCTGCCAAGTTGGTTACTTTCTAAACCTATCTTACTGTCCCTACTGGCACTACATGCATGGTTCTTCGTTGTGATGGGATATGTATTTGTTTGGTAAAGTTAATTATCCTCTACAAATTAAACAGAAATCATGAGCCTGTATATGTTTATGTGTTGTGATATAACAGTAATCAGTGCTCTCAGCTTTCCTGATGTTGTATTTTATTTTACTGATTTTAGGATATTGGGCAACATTCTCTTATTTTGCTAGATAATTATTGCTGAAAAATTCTTGTTACAGATCCTTCTCTATTACATCTCATTTGTGGGATCAAGATGCATGTGGCAAAAGCAAGCTACTTGATCATTTACTCTCAGGTAAGTCCAAATTCCTCAAGGAAAATGCTGAAATAAGGATTCATAGGATGATAAATAGAAAACTACCACATCTCTCCCAGTCACTGCTTATATTTGCAGCCTGATAACCATTTCTTAGCTTGTTCTTTCCCTTATTATTTATTTGCTATATGCAGTGGTCTCACGGATTCAAAACACTGCATCTGTTCAGACTCAGAAATCTGTATTGAAGTGTGTAACTGAAGTGCAAAAGGGAAGCATTTCTAACTTTTATTTTCTAGCAGTAAAATAATTATTGACAGTATTTTTATCTTGTTAAAGTCCAATTTGAAAAGAGGGCAAACTGGAAAAGAACACTGATTATTTTCAAGCTAGACCAGACTTCAGTCTAGCCCTCTGCTCCTAGCGGTAGCAAATACCAGAAGTCTCAAAGGATGCTTGCTTGCAATCCCATTTCCAGAAGCACATTTGAGCCAGAAATTATTGCAGCTAAAAAGCTATCATTTCTAATATTAATCATATTAGTTAATATTAGAATTGAATGTATTTTATATCATTTGTTATTATAAAATCAATTTGTAGAAGGGAATACTCCTACAGTAACATGCAAGCCATTAATTCAATGATCGTGGTAGATTTATTTTCCTAGATAATACAGGAAAAGCTGGCAAAATAATCTGTACACATAGATGTTTCAAGCTCTACATTATTTTTGGTCCAAAGCTATGAAAAGAAGAAAACATACAAAACTATTCATAACATAAAAACTACTCTGGAAAAAATGTTTTACTGTACAGGAGTATCAAAGCAAAAATTATGACAACTGCCTTTTCTAGAAAGTGTAAGCATGGAGAATTGCTTCATATAGATTTGAATGACTTAAATAAATATGAAAGTACTGGTTATCTGAAGGCAAGACAAGGATATGTATATAGGTATATGTCGAGATAAGTCTGTGTCAAGTGAGAAATGCAGAAGAATTGTTCAACATTGCAGAATAACTGAATAAAGTCTCCAACACTATAGTAGCTTCTGGATATTCCTGTAGTATAATTTGTGTCTTGTGTTTGGGTGAAGGAGGAAGAAATACTTTTTAAGTCAATTTAATGCATGTGCCAGGTGCTTGGATTAGCAGCTCTGAAGAATGAAGTCCAAAGCACAAAGTGGCATGGCTGTCCTATATATGCTGTCTCATTCTGAAAGTTACACTTTCTTTAGAGACAAGAGAGTAATTTAATCTCCATGTTCACTCAGCTCCTGGCTCAAAGCCCACAGAATCAGAGAGAGAATATTCACCAATTTCAGTGGGCTGCAGTGTCAGCCTTCTGTTGCTTGACCTGGTCCTGCAAGCCATTTCTCTGGTGAGTAATTCTGAGTAAGATGTTCTAGGACTGCGCAATTTGACTTCTCTTTCAAGACCAGAAGTGCAAAGAAATGCTGCATCTAGATGTGGGTATGTGTCCACTGGAAAGAGCCCCAACACATTTCTCACTTGCAACAATCCTGAAAACCTAAATTTGGCTTGCATTCTCTCAAATCTTGTCTGAAATCCTTTCTTTCTTTCTTATATAATGCTGTCATTTCAACATGTTTACTCTCTCAACATAGGAGACAGCTCTTTATCTTTCAAAAAATTTGAATTGGCTAATGCAACTAGTCAGGTCAATCAGAGCACTATGTGCAGGACTATCTCCAAACAAAGAATAGTGTTGTTGAGAAAAATCAACCCTCAATGTCTCTAATCAGACACAGAGAAATAAAATCTTTGCAGTTTTGCCTTAATCAGTGATGATCTTGCCGTTGACTTCAGTGGAGCTAGTATTTCACCAAGAGTATTTAATTAATATATTTTTCTAATTTAAATGAGGTGAAAAAAGCAGCCCATGGACAATAATGTATAATAGAAATATGCCTGTAAGTATTATATCGGGGGAGAAGGAATCCAACTTATTAAAGAATGCAGTGATTTACAAAAGAAAAGGCATTGTAAATAGTTTTTTTCTGGGCCATAAAAACCACCAAGTTCTTTACTGATTTGAATAATTAATGTTTGTAATATTTTCCTATGGACAACAGGGGGAAACCACATTATGGCTGTGACACAAATAATTGCTTTCCTACATTTACTTACTTTCTGCAGTAATAAACACACATAAGGCTCAGTTTAAGAATTTCACAATAAGCTTAAATTTCTGATCAAGCTGATTTGAATTAAATCCACCATGCTAACCTTTTTCAATAGAATTTTACAACATACTATAAAACTGTTGTTTAAACAATGCTTCCCATAATTGCCACCAATAAATGATACCTTTTTATTACCGTTAGAACACTCTTGGTTACCGGTTTCCAGAGATTGCTGCAGTAATCTGTGCATAACTTTGTGTTATGTTGTTAATAATTGTATGGGGGGTTTTTTTAGAATTCAGAAACTGGAAAAGTTTAAGAAAACATGCAAAATGCTGAGGATACATGTAAGTGAAATATTTAATGTCCATCATTCATAAAAGTTACATTGTTTACATAGGGTTCATTAGTATATAATAAAAATGTCATCTTAATGAAAGATTTTCTGGCAAGTCTTTTATATGTTAATTTGTTTAACATACACTTTGGCTATACAGCTAAATAGGAATAATATATTTTTAAAAACTTTCTGCAAATAGTTGCTTAACAGTTACAAAACCTCATTATTAAGAATTGGTTATTGTTACACTTGCTTGTTGGCTTGTAAAAATCATCTGTGATTTGGACTGGGAATCTTAGGACCAACTTAATGTACTATACTTGCTCATTGCATAGTGACCATGTAAACAGCTCAGGGATCCACAAATTATATCCTTGTACTCTAAAAGTCATTGAGGATTTTACTGTACTGTACTGCTTATGTTTTTATGTTTTTATGTTTTTTATGTTTATGAGGATTATACTGTACTGCTTATGTTTTCTTATATTGATGAATAATTTGGGGATTGTTTTATTGTTGATGCTGATGGGAATTTTTTTTAAAAAACGTCATTTTTATATGAGAGGTTAAAAAATTAAAAAGTTAACACCAAAAGAAATAATTTTACGCTGTGCAACAGTATTGCTACCTCATTCTTTTTGATTTTAGATATATAGAAATATTGGAACTGCACTGTACTGCTTCTTTTCAAAAGTTTAAATTAGTTGGAACAATTAGCTATGTGTTTACATAAAGTTAACTATGTTTGCATCAAATAAAATGTTTATTAATGAAAGCTATTATACAAGAAACATCAAAGAGAATTTCATCATACAGAAATGTACACTATATGTGACAGATGGAAAAGTGCATGCAGATTTGTCTCATTTTAAAAAAACGAATTCAGAAACAATAGTACTAAAGTTACTGGGTTTTGATTCCTATGATCTCAAATGAGTGAAAAGTTCTCTTTGAATTTACAAAAACCCATTTAACAGATATGACTAGTACACATTAGCAAGCAGGTGGAATGAATGCACTCAGATTTTATTTTACAAGTACTTGTGCTTGACAAATGTGATTTTTTGTTAACGTAAAGTTTTCTTCGAATATGGGCTGGGTAGATTGCTGCCAGGTTGCTCTGGTTTTATACATAGTTTTTCTAAATTTGTTTTTAATACCACACAATTTGTTGAAGCCTTCAGTTCTGTTAATTAGACACCATAAAATAACATATGTTTTGTTAACATTCAGGAAATGACATCAAGTCTTTTATTTTTATTTTTTGGCTCAATAGATTTTTAAATGTATGATTATCATAACCTAATATTGTCTTTGTCTTCACTGCAGTGGATTTCCGATCAAACTTTTCCCCTTCTTTTAATACTTTAGGGAATTTTCAAACGTCGGGATGTTTGGCTGTAATGCCCCATGATTTGTTCTCCCTGAAAGAAATCATAGTGACAATTTATTAAACTACAGAGCAACCTGGCTTTTCGGGGTCTGCAATTCTATTTTGTGCTCAATATACCTAGCATTAAATCTTGATTCATTTCATCATATTATTTAGGTTATATTTGTCATGCAATTACTTTAGCTTCTAGTTTTCTGCCTTTTTTAGCAGTCTAATAGAGGGTTTCATTATCAAATCAGTGGGGCATTACTTTGCATGTTCAAAAAAGGAGGTTAAAAGGCTAAAATCTAAATTGCACCAGCAGTAGCATATACACTGAATATGAAGAAATTGAAAACCTAAGAAGGAACCATATTTCAAAATATTTAAAAGGCTCTGTTTCTGTGTTTAATACCAATTGTTCACAGGTACCGTAAAAGCAAAGAGACACACTGGTACATGTAGACTTTAAATTTAAAAAAAAAAAAACCCACAAAGAAAAAAAAAATTGATGGGAAATAAAACTCCTTAGATTCAAAATGGTTTATTCACACAAATTTAATAGGATATATCACAATTGTTTGGTCCATAAATATTTAGGGGAAATAGTTTCTATACAATGCATTTATCAATAAACAAAGAAACATGGACAATTTTGCTAGACCACTTACTGTACTATAAACACGAAGCTCAATATATAAGATTATTGGATTTATCAACTATATCTGAAAGAGTGCACAACTGCTTTCTATGACATGTTTGTCCCCTCTAACAGGATACACCATAAAAAGAGTTTCAGAAATAAGAGGTAAAACAGTACAAAACTAGTGAGGTGTCAAAAGGGCTTAAAACAGTTAATTTAACAAACAACACATATATCCTGATTTTTCACAAACTTACTCCCAAGGTATATCATAAGGCACATAGTAGAACTGAGTTTTAATTAGTCTACTTAATAAAGTAGATCTCTAGTACCGTATATTGTTCTGTCAAAGAACAAAATTTATAAGTATCAATATTTTTACCTGTAAAAGTGTATTAATAAAGATCTCAGCCTTACCAAGGTCGTTTGGTCTGGTTAGTGGTAAATGCCCATAAGGTAATAGAAATAGGAAAAGTCAAGATTTAATATCCATAGAAGATGATAACCATACTTGCTAAATATATAATGGCAAACACACCTTTCTTCTATTACAGTGTTAACATCTCTTCCATCATCTTTTTTTTAAAAATAAGCTACTTTTCTGTGCTAATTTTCTAAAAACCCTGAGCAAAAATTACAATAATGCACTTTAATGTGGGCAGTGAACTGTCAATATGTAACCACACATTTATACAGCCAGAAAGGACACCTTTAAAATATATTAAATAGCCACTTTGACCACCAAAAAAGAGATTTGATGGTGTATAAAAAGTGGGGTATATGTGCAAAGTTATTCTTAACAATCCACTAAAACAAGACATAGATCTTGACTGGTTTTTGTTCGGTTTTGTTTCTGAGACTCTCCACAATCTAATTGGTGTTCAACTACAATAAAAGGATACAGATGAACATTCACCACTGCCCAGACCATTCAGACTTTTAGCTTAAATAAAATTTTAAAAAAAGAAAGATCACTACTGTAAACTAAGAAATGTATTCAGATCAGCATCCACAAGGCTTCTGAGTTTATCTGCTTTAAAATTATTTACTGCCAATTCCCATTTCTGTAAGAATTTTTGCTAACATTTTTTTCTTTTATACAAAGTTTAAAGAGTTAGAGTCTATATTAGAGATATTAATGAACTAAAGATTTTAATTTCATGTGTTAAACAAAGTGTCTGATACAATCTCAGGAAACATCTAAAGTAAATTCAAAATAGTAATGAATAAAATGTACTGAAATAATTTTCCTTAAACATCTTAATCAAGTATATTTTTCTTATTTCCATTTCCCCTGAAAAAAGTATGATTTATCAAAACCTCATTTTAACACTACACATGCATACATCTTGGAAATTATTTTTGTGCTCACTAAAGTAGCTGGGCAACATCCTGTTTGCTTTAATGGTATGCCAACAAGGCCATGTAGCAAACCGCACCTATTTTTTTTAATTCCAAATCAGAGCTGCTTGACAGACAAAAATGAAAAACCCTCCCTGTGTGATATTTCAGATCAGCAGGACCCTTCACTTGTTATTCTGTTGTTCTTACTTTAATAATATTCTAATAAGTGTGAGGTAATTCTGGAGCATCTTTTCTAGACCTTGCCTCCTTAATGTACAGGCACAAGTTTGGAGACCCACAGCCTGATCCTGCCATCCCTAACCACCAGCCCTCTCGTCTCGGGGTCTCTCTCTCCAAGCCCTCCATCCAGGCACAGCTTTCAGCGGTGGCTAAGGACATCCCAGCCGGGGAAGGACTGGCAGAGGAGCATTTAGCTATCCCAGTGACACTGCCCAGGGCTCAGGGAGGATCAGGCTTGTGGCTAATACATTAGAAAAAATCACTGGCACTTCCAGTCTATTTCAATTATTAGTTTAATTCATTTTGTATTTATTTTCCAACATCTTAAAAATAAACAAAACCCCCACATATAAAACTTTTAGATGCATTATAAAAATAAAATGAAATTTGGGGTTCCTAAATGCTGTAAATGAACATAAAATCCTGAAGCAGCATTGTTTTGGCTATAATTAAACTGATTTTTACCTGGTTATCAAGGAGGGAAAACAATGTGGTTGGGGGTTTTATTGTGGTAGTAATAATTTTTTTCAAGGTTCTGGAAATAAGTAACATACAATTTTAAGAGGCACTTACTAGAATTATTCATAACCTTCTCTTGAGTTTTTGAAGAATTTTTAAAAATTGAGTACAATTTAACAACAGCAAATGTTCACTTATTATAGCAACATATTACTTCAAACTCATTTGCCAAGTGGCTGCAGATGCTACACATCAAGCTGTTTATTTTCCCAAATATTTTGTGGGTTGGTTTTTTTTTTAAAAAAAAAGGCTTGAAAATAATAAAAATAATAATAATAATATAATAATAATAAAGAAGAAGAGTAAGACTTAAAAAAAAAAAAAAAACTGAAATGTTAGAAAAGGTTCGTTAAGGTAGTTTGTGAGGGGCTCCCGGATTCGTGGCTGTCCAAGTTAGAGGTCACTGATGTCACTACAGTGATAGTGGGATTGGTCAGGTCTGTTAAAGTGGTCGCAGTGCCGGGTGGAGTGAGTGCGCCGCTGTCTGCTGAGGGCGGTGCCGGAAGTGAGGTGCCATCAGCTTTATCGACACCCCCATTCTCCTGCCGCAAAAGGTTCCTTCTGAATTTGGCTCTTGCGTTTTGAAACCAAACCTGCAAACCAATCCCAATTGATTTCTTTACCGATGCTTGTTTCGCTTTGCTTATTTTTGTCTTTTGTTCTTGCTTTTATGTCATTTTTTTATGTTTGTTTTTGTGTGGCAAGTCACCTAAGTCACTCTATAGATTCACTTGCTGCTGGTGGTACTGGCTTTTTCACAGGCGGGACCCTGTGTACGAGGCCCAGTGCTACAGGTGCTCACCAGTACATTGCAGCCCGGTGTGCAGACCTCGTAGAGCAGCCTTAAGAAAAATCTGCTCGGTCACTCACCCAACGAAAGCAACTTTCTTAATGTCCATGTAGCGTATCCTTGAGTTGTGTTGGTTTGGGGTCAAGACACGTGATAAAGATCGAGGGAAGGGGTGAATGAGCAGATTTTTGCCAAGGCTGAAAGTTTGCCTTCATCATTTTAAAAGGCCGAAGAAGAAGGAGCGGTAATTACACCATCCCTATCACACAGATTGTTGATAGAGGTAGCCTAGTCTTTCTGTTCTGTAAGGTTCACTGAAAACATTTTAGGTGACATGTAACGCAGACAAGGAATTGCTGCTAATAGATTCTCCTACCTCGATCACTGCCCTTCTTTGACACTCTGCATATAATACACACCTCGCTTTACCTTCTCTAAGCTAGCATACATCATATAGGGATTTTTTTAAAGGTAATTTGCTAGGCTGTCCTCCACAGGGAAGTGACTTTTTACTGTGTGGGCCCATTAAGGTAACAGTTGTCTGACAGGCATTGGGAGAGGGAGCCAGCTGCTCTTGGAAGTTCATATTGGTGAAAGCTTGCTTCCTACACACTGGGGGATCTGCTCACTGAGGGGCCACATTAACTACTTTAGGGGAGCCCAAAGGCTTCACCCAGTGTGTATAAAATCAGTAGACTGGCTACCTCTACCCTTAATAAGGTCACCACAGAGAGACTACAGGTCCCAGGATATCTACTGGGCTGGTAGACTCTGGAGTTGGTTTCCTCACATTGAGGCTGTCGCTAATTACAAATCACATTTTAGTATTTGGCTGCCTTGGAGTGGTAGGGCATACATTCGGCACTCCTGCCATGCAATACCTTACCCCTCTGCACACCCATCAGGGACGCACCTAGCAGAAATGTTTCTACATGTATCGGCTATCGTTACACGTAAGTGAAATGCTAATGACTGGCAGGGGTAGGGGAAAATGCTGTCAAGCCTGTGATGTGGCTTCTTACCTGCAGAACTCTCTTGGTCAGGCCTGTTTTCTGGGCAAGCTGCTTGAGGTCCTTGGCATCTGGGTTGTGGTTGATAGCAAAGTAGGACTTCATGGTACGAAGCTGGTGGTGTTTGAAGGAGGTGCGCATGCGCTTTGTCTTCTGGGATGGGGGATAAGGCTGCTGGTCTCTGTCCAGGTGATCTGCCTCATTCTCATTACAACCTGGTCAACGAACAAAATGAAACAAGGTGTTAGTGGCTATGCATTGTGTAGGATAAACGAATCGAGGCAAAAATCTTGAGTCATGCTGTTTGGAAGGAAGGAAACAAGTGAGAAAGGAAGGAAAAAGGGAAGGACTAAGATGGTGCAAGGATAAGTACAATATGGTTATTAAATAAGACTAAAAAGATCCGGAAGATTACCTTTTCCTATTCTTAAAACATGCTGTGTCCCCTGGGCCTGTACCTACTAAGGGCAGACTTAGAAAGTTCTCTCTCCTTTGGCATTTATTTTCAAGCAAGTCTTTTCCCTGTGGTGATGGTTTTGCTTTGGGCGCTGAAAGAGTCATTTGAAATCTCATTCAGATTTTGAAATCTCACTCATTGAAACACTCTTATCTTGAGAGAAGCATAAAGGTCAAGCCAGCATTTTGAGTGTTCCTGACTTTTTCCCTAAGTCACAAGCACCTATAAAAAGAGATGTACAGCAGAAAAGTTTTTTGTGACAGTTTATCAAGAAAGCATGCAATCTAGAGATTTTTTGCTGATAAAATAAATGCTTTTGGACTCTGCCTGGGAGTTTATATGAGCTGCTCAAAGACCTTCGTCTGTATACCATGTCTAGAAAGCAGTTGCATCAAGGCTTGATTCAGTCCCTCAAACTCAATCCACATCAGCAGTAGCTCTTAGCTGGTACTGATTTAGGACGCTTCTGTGAGCAACCAGCTAGTGGCTCAAAACTTTAAGAGAATTTCCTTGCTCTCCCTGATACAGGATTTTCAAAGTGTCTATCAAAGATGAATTTGTTTCTGATTACACTTTTATGGGTGTGAATGTACACAAGAGTTGCAGCTGTTCAGGGACCATGGCATCATTACTTCATATTGGGAAAAAAAAAAACAGTATTGGCAAAAAAAAAAGTAAGACAGGCATCTATATTTTTCTTTTCAGCTTAAAAAAAAGGGGGGGTTACCAAGGATCTCATTTTATAGAAATAGGTCAGTCACACAAGAGAAAATTAATTATGTCATCATAGCAGGGATTATTAATTAAAGAACAGCTAATTAAAAATGTTTCAGAATGTCTGGAGAGAGAAACTAGACCAAGTTTCATTAATTGCTCGTTTGAATTTTTTAACTGCTTTGCCATAGTTATTGGATTATTTACTAGGCCTAGTTGATCCCTATTTCTCAAAAAAATAAAAGGAAGGGGGAGGGAGAAGGAGAAAGAGGGGGAGCACACAATGCAGAGAGACTGATGCTGACAGTGCTAAAAACAGAGTCAAAGCAACTTGAAACCAGGAGAAAATAAAAAGCTTCTTGAAGGTGTTTTCTCTTTTGAATTGTAAGACGAGTCAACATGAACAGACACTGGTAAGACAACATTTTGACGGATAATCAGCTGAGTATTTAATTATAGCTAGATTCACTTCTAGTCTCGGTAAGAAGTATCTGCACTTTCAAACAAAGTAAGCTGACACTTCTGAAAATACCAGGAGTTGAAATTTGCCTTTAAAACAATTTCAGACCAGATTTGGACTGTATTTACTCCTTGTTTTCACAAGCAATCCCACTGCCTTCAGTCAAACTACGTGGGCCGTAACTTATGAGCTGACATAAATCAGAGTACCAGACTTCAGTCCTCAGGTTTTACTTCAGAGTTGCAAGCTGTAGGTTTCTTTAGGTCACTCAGGTTTACAGCAGCAAAGCAAACTTCCTTGGGCTCCTCTGTCCTGCTTACTGCCTTTGTTTCTGTGATCTACTTTTTTGTCTGTGATCTACTTTATTTTGGCATTTATTTTCAAGAGAAAACAGGAAGAGGGCTCCAAGCATCCTCAGACAATCCTAGTTTATACAGTGATTAGCTCATTCTCTGTTTTACATGAGTGAAACAGCGTTATGTGGTTTGGCCACCTCACAGAGCAGAGTTTTACACTATCGCCTGGAGAACTAAGGGGAAGCAAAAAATCAGGCAAGACATTATTGCTCATTTCTTTGCAGCAGGACTGGGGGGGGGGGTGTTTAATTTTGCTTTGGAAAGAGCTAGAACAGTTTGCTTTTTATTGCCAAGAATTCTTCAGCTGGACTCTTCATAGTTTTTCACACACACACACATACACACAGAGACATATATAATGAAATAAGTAAACAGCTCTTTGGGCAACAGCTGCGTAAAATATTTTCCTATCTTCTTCACCATCTCATTTCTATATCCTGTGGGCTGTAAGTCAACACAGTTTCCCTCAAATTACATATTAATTCTATGATATAAGAGGTAATATAGAGAAAGCCTTGAATGCTTTAAGTACTTTTGAATAGTTTCTTCCATTTTTCACATTAATTCCAGACAGCTCACAAGTATGAATGGCTTTTACCTCAGAACGTTTTGAGTTATTTATCGTGGTGTTTCCACTTTACAACCGAGGAGCCGAGAAACAGAAATTAAACTACTAAACAAAACAGAGACTAGAAAACCTGTTGTAGACCCGGCAGCAGAATCTGATTTTCCATTCTGGCCCTGTGCTCAGCCCCGCGCAGCACAACGTGCACGCCAGCCCGAGTCGGGTACTGCCGGGCCGCTTGCGCACGCACGTGTTTACGCTCAGCGTGATGAAGTTCCTAGCTTAATCAGAGTTTCGGCTTTAAGGGTTGAGCCCGTTTCCCAGCGTGGCTTGCCACAAGGGTGCGGGCACTCCGGGGCGCGGCGCGGCTCGGCTCGGCTCTCACCGGACAGCGGACGCGGGAGCTGCGCTGAGCCCCAGCGCGGCTCGCCCTCGGCTCCGCTCCAGCGTGGGCAGGTGGTGCCCCGCCGGGCCCTCTCCGAGCCGGGGAGCCCGGAGCGGGATCGGCCCCACGGGGCTCCGGGGGCCTGGCCAGCCCAGCTTGCTGTGCGGGGCGCCGGGCCGGAGGAGCCCGCGGAGGGGCTGCGGGTCCCACCCGCCTCCCTTCTCCCTCGGACGGCGGCAGCCACGTATCCGACATTTCATTTTCCGTGGACCGGTTGCCCTTTGTAAACGATTACGTGCAAGAGCAGTTACTGGATCACAGGGCACGGAATGAAAACTGCGTGCAGGAAAGTGGCTGCCAGATATTTAAAATAATTTTTTTTTTCTTTCGAGAAGCGTTTTCATCCACTGCAACTCATTTCGTAACTGCTATGATAATCGCTTTCCTCCCCCTGGGTCTGGAGCGCAGCGGGTTGGAGACGTTTGCACCGGATGCACAGTTTGGCTGCGAACTGTATTTTCTCGGGACCATGTGTCAACCCTGGACATTGCTAGATAGTACTTTTAAAAAAGAGAAAAAATTACAGCCCCAGCATATCGGGTTTCTCAGCCATCTAGCCCTAGTCCAAAGCATCAGACTTGAGCGTTTGTTGTTTGGGGCTTTTTTTTTTTTCTCTCCGTTGCCCGGAGAATTGTGTGAGATCTCAATGCAGTGAGCTGGATTTTCTTAATGGGTAGTGATTTTTAATCTCATTTGGAGTCAGTGGTACTTCCTCTATGCCCCGTTGTTGTAAAGAAGGAGAGTTTTAAGACTAGCAGACAAAAACTATGACGGCGTTCGCAAACAACGTCTCTCTGGAGTCCTGACCTGGAGTTTAAGAGGTGTTCTATCATATCCACAACTTTTCTTTTTTTTTTCCTCTGATTTCTGTTCCCAATTCTAACGATAAATTGTCCCTAGAGCTATCTCCGTTTAGGGGCCTGGGGAACGTGATGATGGTGTGCGATCGGAGACGGCGCAGCCCGAAGAGCGGGCCTAGGGGACCCGCCACCCGAGTCCTGGCTGCGCTACAGGTTCCCTTTTCTTTAGCCGCTTTCAGCATTGATTGGAAACCGCTCCGTAGCCAGGGATTCCAATGTCATCTTCAATTAACAAGGAACAATTAGCGCAGTGATTACCCTGGCTCCAAGGTCTACGCATCAGAGGAGATGAAATAGCCTTGCACAGCTACCCAGTTCCCAGCTGAAGCCCGTTTCAGACGCAGCCCCAGAGGAGGTGCCGGGGGAGGGATGGGGGGGGGAGGGCCGCGGCGGCGGCGGGGGGGCGGCGGAGGAGGATTGCTTGTGGATCTCGATGGCGGCGGGCTGAACTTGGGTGGAGGGGAGAGAACTCGGGGCCGAAAGCCGTGCACTTTTACCGACCCGCGTTTGTTGGAAGGGACGACCCCGAGCCCTCTCCCGGCTCCCCGGCACAGCCAGCGGTCGGCAGCTCCGCCGCGGTCCACACCGGAGCCCCCTGCCCCGGCCGGAACGGCTCTCCACGGGGAAGCCCTTTGCACCATTCCTGCTTCCCGGACGCTTCTTTCCTCCTTACCGTCCGTGGGGAGCTTGACTCACACGGAAATAGTTTTTGGAGTCGGTAGCTCGTTAATTCGGATTTACCCTTACTGCTTTCCTCTTCCGTCTACTGAAACGCCGCTTAAACTTTTCGACCATAGCCGAAACTTTTACCTCTGGCCCCTAACACGGTGTGTTCAGACACGGTTTGGGTACTTAAGTGACTGGAGGTCGGGAAGGTAATTAAAACAGGGCAACACTTGTTTCTTTCCTACTGTTTAGATAGCAGAAGCCGTTCTTCTTAACTGCATTTGTTAGGGCTTAGTTACAGGGAACAACATTTATTCGTTGGCCTCATGTACAGTTTGATCGTTTATGTGCCAGTAAACAGAATTATTTAGCCTGAAGAACTAATTACTGTAAACTGAATATCTAAATCGAGTTCTGTCCGTACTGCGTTGCCATTGTAGGAGCTAGATACCCTAACCTTTATTGTATTTTTTCCCCCGATCCGCCTGGTTCCTTCTAATTTGAGGTCTCACTGGTGAAGTGTTTTTTGCTACTAAAATACAAATAATTATAACAGTATCTCGGAGGTTCCTATTGAGAAAGAGAGCTGTGGGTTTAGGGCTGGGATTTTTTTTTTTTTTTTGTCTTTACCCTGGGAAGTGGCTAAGTTTGGGTATTTGACATTGATAGGCAAAGACAGCCTTTGAGGAGGGCTGCTGTTAGCTTTCCTGCAAACGCTTCAGCCCTCAGAGGGCTGTTTGTTTGATTTTCCAGTGGTTAAGCAGGATGCCTAGCCGAGGGAGACCGAGACCGCGTTTGCTGGAGGCGCGGGAGCGCGGGTCAGCGTGCGGTGCCCACCTGAGTTGTAACTGACGATGTCCACTCCCAGCGCAGGGCTCTTTCGTTTCCTGGGCCTCCCCTTCTGCACTGTGCCAGTGCCGTTGAAGTAAGGCAGGGCCAGCCCTCCGCTCTTGGCAGCCAGCTCGGTGTAGCTCAGCTGAGGGGGATATTCTCCTTGCAAAAGGGATTCGAAGTGGGCCCTGCAGTAAACCAGGTTGTCCTTCATGCCAAAGTGATCGCCTGTGGTCAGAGTCTTGTTGCAGGTGGTGCAGGTGAAGCAGCTCAGGTGATAAACCGACTCCCTGGCTCTCATGACCATTTCAGAGGCTGAGATCCCAAGGTGGCAGCGGGCACATCTCTGCACGGAGAACCTTCTGAAGGAAACAGAAAAGTGGGCATCACCTAGCAAGGCAGGGGCAGCCTTGCCCCGG
>JAVJGJ010000030.1:1207549-1257658 GCA_035590215.1 Microhierax caerulescens
ATAGCAACATTGGAGAGAGACTTTCTCAGTGTGTAGCCAGTGGCAAGCATGGCCTCCCTAACCTCAGCCAAGGCAGCAGAGAAAGTGCTGGCAAGCTCCTGCCCCAGAACAGTTCAAATTATGTCACAATGCCAATCTAATTGCCTGTCCTTTCTATATAGCTTTTGCCCAAGATGCATCTTGAAATTGAGTTGGGTGAAGGCAGATCAGTCTGTGGTAGAGATCTTTGTGAGACTGCTTGATATCAGAAGAGAACAATAGCACAAGGGGTTAATAAAGATCTTTTCAAATAACTGTGCTATCCTAGGGCTTCCAAGACTTTCTTTTACTGTGGACTCACTCACCAGCATCTTAGGGCTGTGCTCCGTCTTGCCCTGCACTGCCACTTAGGGATGAGTAAAAGCTGATCTCTGCACTGTACAGATAAACCCCAATCTTGTTGTTTTTCTCTCTACCTGCAGAGGAAACCTGTTATCTGTTGAAACCTGTCATCTTGCTTTTTGGGTGTTGACTTCTGTCAGTGGCTGGGACTGCCAGCACTTGAAATGGTGGCAACAGTGATTCACAGCAGGGGACTGGTGCCTTATGCCTGGTGCCACAGGCAGAAGCAGAAATGAGGAGGATATGCTGCCCTTCGCATTGCTTGTGGGGACCCCATGAATGGCACAAAGCCTTGTCATTTCTATTACTCAACTAAGTTGAACTGCATGGTTCCCACCGAAACATAAATCTGGGTGCAGTTTTGAGTGTATTTTATGTCTGGGAAAGCTAGAAACAGGCAGTACAGACCTGTTCTGACTGTAAAATCTTGGATTTTACTCCTTTTGCCTCACAAACCTTTTGAACAGTATCCTTGCAGAAGTTAAGCAGAATTCAGGAGGACATGATACCACTAGGAAGGAAAGGAAAAAAGAGAGAGAAAGGGAGGAAAGAAGGAAACAAGGAAGGGAGCAAGGGAGAGCAGACTCCAGCCTACGCCAGAAGGACACACCTGTCTGCTCTCAAGGGGCTGGCCCTGAGAAACAACATTGGCACAACCACTGGGCAATGGAGCATTGGTCTGGCAGCTGAGGCCGCTCTCTTGACATTGACCGTCGTAAATCTGTCAGTGTAGATAGATTCACTGTTGTGAATGGAAAACAGTCTAGAGGAATGTGTTCACTTGCCAGAGGCCCATGCGTGGTGAAGCTGCCTAGGTGGGCTGTAGAGCATCTGAGCTTTACCAACACAGAACTCAATAGTTTATAACATTCTGATTTCTTTAAACCCTCAGTTACAAACCACAGGGCCTAAAAGGGCATATTTCTTTTTCCTTGCTACCTAATTATTAAGAAAAAAGCAGCTTATAGTGATGTTGAAGAGTAACATTTTTTCTCCCCTCTTAAAACACCTGGATTTACTTGCCTCAGAAGTTTCATACCTCAAAAGGCAAACAAAACCAGACATTCAGGTGAGACTAAACTCAGAAATTTTTACCTCCAAAGAAGGATTGCTCTGAAATTCACCTGCATATAAAACCAGTAGATTCTAATGAAAGCTCCAAAAGAACTTATAATTATAGTTTGCACTATCTCTTAAGGAATAGCATGCCTTATTACTAATGAAGCAGCAAATAATGTGGCACCCAGTAGATGAAGAAAACCTTTTGTAGTTATGTGTAATTATATATAATTTTTGGCCATGACTTCAGAGTAATTTTAAAACTGAGTGGAATTTTTGGTCCAACTATTTGTCCTTGCATGATTTTAAATTGCAGTACTCCATTTAAGAAGTCAAAGAACTTACTGTGTTGTGTAGTTTAAATTAAAATATGATATATGTCTTAAAATTAAAGTAATTTTGCTAGTGTTCTTTGCATTACTTTTTTTGTGCAAAGCAGAAAGATTAGAGCTGCTGTTAATAACTAATATGCTGTAACATATATCTAGCTGTAATTCGTTATCAATGTACACTTCTGAAAACTTGAAAGGGAAAAAGAAAGTATAATTCTTAAGGTTCTTTTAAAGGCAATTGGACAATTTTAATCTGTACTGTAAAACATAATGTTATACTTGGAGTAATTGCTGGAGGAAAAGAAAGAGTTTTGCTTCATAGAATTATGTTTTCTATTGTTTTTCTTTTGTATTTTTGCTATTCTTCATTTAGTTCCAACTCATGCTGGTGTCAAGTACTTCCCTTGCACTTTCTTGAATACAAAAACGTGACAGAGGATGACACAGGCTCATCAAAACAGAAAAAAATTCCAAGAGGATGAACATTATTCCTGCCTGTGTCTGGTCTCCACCTTCTTCCTGTGGTAAGGAGCAGACTGTTCCTTTCCTCCTGCAATGCCCTGGGGCTTGCAAACCGATGAAATTATGTTGATAACTTTCAAAACTGATTTATTACATAAGCAGAATTAGCAGCTGCCTAGGATGGTAACTTTTTTTTGCATAGGCATGCTTTCTGATCTTGTTATGCCCAGAGATATAGGATTAGCCCCAATAACATTAGTGCTATGGAGAAGTGTGGAGCTGGGTAGAGGGAGGCTGCAGAGCGACGTAAAGGACAAATAAGTCTCTGCTACAGGTAATGAACCTTTTCTACACCACCACCCTAGATATAACCAAACACAGCAGAAAGAGAAGAAATCCCTCCATCTTGGACCACTGCATCCTGACCCTTTTGGAGCAGGCCATTACCCCTAGCCACTTTTCTCTTCTTCTCTGTTTCTCTTTCCCTCAGCATGCCAAGAGGTATAAGAGAATAAATAAGAACTTTTGGGAGAAATAAGAAGATGCAATGCATTCTCAGGGTGGGTGCAAAAAGGCCTGTGTGAATATAGAATTGAGGGTGGACCAGAAGGAAGACAAAGGACAGAGATTTTGAGGAAGAAGATGAGGAGGATATAGAACTGCAGCTGAGGGAGAATTAAAGAAACTACACACCCGCCTATGCATTCTCTGATGTCTTGCACAGTCTGATGAAAACCTACTGTCTCCTCTCCTTCTCTTCTCTCCACTAAGGGGTCTCTCAGTCTCCCTTACTTTCTAGTCAGATCTTTCACTGAGCACTTTCCCTTCCTACCTTTCAAGAACCTCGACAGAAAAACTGTATTTTTCTTGCATCACAAGAAACCTAGAGCTTGCTTTGTTCCTGTCAGTCCCATTTACAGAGAGCTGAAGATTTCTCCATATTGTGAAGAAAATGAAATTTTGTCATTCTCAAAATAGGGACAGATATCTTTCATATAGTGTAATTCCTGTCAATATCAAAGTCTGTGGTGGTAGCAAAGGGTGAGGTTGGAAGACAGCAGAACCCTGTGTATGTATTACAGGGATGTTTGCTTGCTCTCTATAATATGAGCCATTTGAAGGAGGTGGTGCTTGTGGAAGGCAGCTTCTCAAGAAATGACATGTTGAATACGCTGCATCTGCAGCTGTAAGATCAGGAAAACCTTTCTCTTTTACTTAAAACTGTGATGTTGTAGCTTTCCTATGCCTACTGCCATAGGTAACAAGCTATACCTAAAGCAAGACGTTTAATCAGAGCTTACTAGCCTACACATTCGAAGTGGGATTCATCTAACCAAACGTAAGTACTTACTGTGGTTTTATCGCTTTATAGTGAGAATTACAGACTTTTAGCAAATGATGTGCCTAATTCTAAGGTAGACATCTGACACAGATGAGATGAAAAGTTCCCTGAGTATGCCCTAAATATGCTTGTCTCCCAGAGGGCTGCTGCTACATTGCCTAACTCATACAAGGACAACTGTCCATCCTATCACAAAATCACTTGGCAGACACAGAAAAGTTCTTTCACCACCTATAGGTTACTCAAACACTTTTCTGGGGCAGCCTAATAAATCCTGTGGAAAAAAAGGAGGAAGAGAATTTGCCCTGATGTTCCTGTTCTAAAGATACAGAATTTTTAGATTTTATGGCTCTTCTATCCCAGCTTGCTTCTCCTGAATTTTAATTTTTTTAGGAGAAGTTGTGAAGAGAGTGAAAGAAGAGTATCACCAAGAAACAAACAAGAACAATTTAAAAATGAAAAATTAAAAGATAATTGTAATAGCAACATCCGAAATTATACTACCTATGCATATAATTATAATAATAAATAACTGAAAATATAATAATTTACAGCATTCAATTTTCTTCTCTACTCAAAAGTTCATGTTAAAATCAGATTTATTATAAAAGTAGAAAATAATGATTATTACTTTGCGATGTGGTCATAAGCATTATAGTCAGGAGGTTTAGAAAGCAGCAGCAGTTAGGAAAAGCTTTGTAAAATACCTTTGTTTCCATTAAATGAAAACACTTTCAAAAGACCTTGCTCTCTAAGGGGTCTGAAAATCTGATCTAAGGCATTGTAATGGCAAATGAGTGCAAAGCAGCTTTGAAAATCTGATCTTTACTTAGGTATTTTTAATAAAGAATAAAAACCATAATACCTAAGTACTGGTTTAATGATTTAACAGTTCCTGTGCTTCACACAGGCCCAGGTAAAAAAGATTTTTTTTCTTCACTGGGGAAAAGTGAGAGGTAATCTGCCAGCTGCACCTCCAGTAAATTTGTCACAGTGTTCTGATTAATGCAATAGTCATTGCTGTCCTTTCAGTGATTCACACAAAATATAATGATTTATAGCATCCAAATTCTCTTCTTTATTGACAAGATCATGATTACATCATACCTATAGAAGTAAGAAATTAAGATTGTTATGCTACTTGTTTTCTCTAGGCAAAGCATTTGCGTTGAGCATTTTAAATGTATTTCTTTGCTCTGTCCTTTAAAACAGCAGTAACAACTTTAAACCTGTATCAGGATGCTATGTTCCCTCTTTCTGGAGAGGTGATTTTTCTCTAAGGAAGAACAGCCTACTTTTAGCTAGCTCAGCAATACATTCCCATATGCCAGATTGTACAAATATAGGTATGAGAGCCTTACTACAGATTTAGCTTCAAAACATGCCACAGGCCAGTTCCTTTCCCTAAATGCAGATTTTTTTGTTGATTCAAAGGAAATATTCTTTCTTTCTTCTTTCTTCCCTTCATCGTTATTTTCTCCCCTCTCTTCACTAGGTATTCCTGATGTATTTTCTTCCCATTTTAACATATATTGTCTCCCCAGTTACACTGCTGTCCAAATATTCTGTTTTAAAAGATTCTTGTTCAGCAGATGGGAATCCCACTGCTCTGCTTTAAAAGGAAGGACCTGTCCCTTATTGAGAAACCCCACTAAGAACCATGGTTTTTTGAACATTCATCAATACTTCATTTAAAATAAATCGTCCCAGTGGCTCTTCCCAGCTGAATACTGCTACCTTTGCTGACTTTATTTGATACGAGACCAATCACTAATCCTGAAATCACAGTGCTCAAGTCAACATCATTCCTTACCTTTTATTTTCTTTCCTTCACACCTGGCTGGAACAGTTAAATACTTTACAGAGTATCAAAGGCAAAGCTTAATAATTGGATAACAATAAGCTTTACAAACCCTGGAAAGATTTGATTGTCTGTCTGTAAAAGCTATTTTCTGCATCATTATTAGTCAGCTCTTACATGGATAATTTTAATCATTACATGGGGAGTGTCCTGTTTTTTCAGTGATAGCTACTAACACAGAATAATATGGTTTTAATCAAAGGCAGAGGCCTCATTTGAAATGGTAGCAGTTGACTTCCATACACAGATTTTTGATAGGGACTGATTTCCCAGCTCTATATGATGGTTTATATAATTTCTAAACCAGTATCAAGGCTGGTTTTGGTGGTTTGGTTTGGTTTGGTTTTCATTACTTCAAAGCTATTTTATTGCCAGGTAAGAAACAAGAGAATTCTCAATGGCACTTGAAAGCAAAAAAGACCCAAGACTCAGGTCAGGTACATATGAACTGCAGACACTCCATACTCTCTGCACAGTGTTGGCATATTTGATAATGTAATTGCAAACCACCCATGAGACAAGACCCTGCTTTCCCCAAAGTCATCTCCCCAGGTCTACGCAGATCAGGTAGAACACCTTCCTAACAGCTCCTGACAAACATAAGGCCTCCCCAGATGCTCTTTGAGCAGAGCCCATGCATAGCCTTCCCTAAGGTACAGGAAAATCTCATGAGACGTTTCCACACACTTGTGGATTTACTAAACTTGGCACTGTGTGAAGACTAGGTGAAGTAGATCTTTTCTCTTTTGCCTCTGTTATTCCTGGATTTGCACTTCTGAGGGCGTTAAGGCTGGCAGAATCTGAGTGCAGTCTGCATCTAATCACTCCAGCTGATGACTGTAGCAATAACCAGGTCAGGACAGAGTCAGTGATCCATTTAGCATAGCTTTATCAGAAAGTTTTTAAAGTTACATAAACAGGTGTATATAATTCTAAACTTAACATTACCAAGACCTAAAGATTTATACTTTAAGCAACTGTCTTTCACTGCTTCATATATTGTGGGGCTGCTGAAGATGGATTATATATATATATTTATGGCAGCAAAATTATTAATATTTCAAATTTGGATATCTTCCCAAACTGCAGATGCTCTTGCCAATGGTGCATTTGTGTTTCAAACCTCAGAAAAGTGGAAAGGTCCTGCTTGGTTATTAATGATTAATTTGTTATCCTTTGAGATGTCAGATTGTTTTACATTTACTAATGTCTTTTTTTTCATAGTACAGGCAGCTATGGTGTCTTACGTGTAGCTATGACACACCAATTACTACATAAGTCTGTTTGCAGCACTCCAAGTGTATTTCTTTTTTTATTTGTTTGGTTATTTTCAGGAGTTTACTAGATTTCTTCTGTTACCAATACAGAATTCACCCCCATCACTGAACAATTAATTAAAAACCCCACCTCTCCACTGAAATTTCCCAACCCAGCTGCTCCCTCCCCTTCTCATACTGTCCTTGGATCAGCCTAACACATCAGAGTTCTTCACATCTAGGCTCTGAAGATTAAAAACTCTATCTTGTTTTTTGAACACATTACTCTTTCTGGGTGATACATAAAGACTCAAGTAGAATCTGTGGACCACTGTGTTAAAATCTAACAATAATTTTTTTAAAAAATCTAAAATTCTTAATGGTTTAGTATTCACCCTTAACTGCTTGATAGCCTCCTATTTTGCTGCCTACTCTGTTCTAAAAGCCACACTTCAAGGCTTTAAAAGTGGTCGCTAGGTTAAGGTTTTTTCCAACATCCTAATACCTCTAAGGCAACATCTACATTTATGATAAAACTTTTCTATCAGTTGTGAGGCTTGCAGTATAACAAGTTAATACTCAGACTTTTTGAGGATGACCTAAGTTAACACCTCTAATATTTTAATTCCTTTGTGCTACCATTTCCTGTAATCTACAGCATCTGTGGTAGTAAAGAATTAAAGATTGCTGGGCAGCAGTTATAAGATATTAATAACCAACTCCCTATTTCAAATAAAAAATATCTGCCTACTTGACAGGTGCACCTGAGAATATCTGCATATGTTGAATATTCCTGTTGTCTTGAGATTGTTCTGTTTTGTGCATGGTATAAAAAGAATTAGCATATTGGCATACAGCAGTTTGGGTAGAGAGACATGTTAGTGGGGAACATGCTAACTCTCTGATCAGGTAGTAATAAAACTTGTTAAGTCCTTGCTTTTAACTGTCTTCAGACTGGACACGTAACAATTTCATTTGTTTTTAAACAAAGGTTTTGTTTGTAAGCATATTATGTAATTTCTTGGGTTAAAACCCAAACGAAACGAAACCAAACCAAAAAACACCTTAAAACCAAATAAAAATCAAACTATCCAAAAGCATTTTGGTGAGTACAATATGGTTGCAAACCAAGGCACTCTAAGAAACCTTTCAAAACATGTTCAGTCTGTCAAGCAATAAATAACCTTCACACCTGATTTGTTTTAAATTCATGAAGTCCACAGTAGCTACCAGTTTGTAGTAAAATTAAACTGTTTCCCTACATAGTCGGGGTATCATAGATTTTAACAAATAGAGACATTCAAATCATTTTCACAGCAGTGAACTGAGTGATTTAATGAGGCTGAAGAAAGGTAAGATTGATTGAAAAACTCTGGAGTATATGGTATCTCTTTCTCAGATGGCAGTATGTATACTGAAGGCAGAAAGGTGGGTAAATGAATAAGAGAACATCAATTTATCACACCTTTATCACACCGCTGTACCGCTGCTAGGTCTATGTCTAACATGTTGTCTGTATTTGAAAGGGAAGAGGACTTCATTATTGTCAATAAGTATGTACAAAGACATTGGGCTGATAAGAGGCCAGTCAGCTACAAACTCTGACAGGGCTCTGTTTATTGCCATGTGGATTTTTTTTTTTTTTTTCAATACAATAGATTATATCATCACAGGTGATGCCTTTTTGTGTTGTATGTGGCCTGCATCCATATTTTCCTGATTATAGCAGGTGTTCTGGTGATGAAACACCTATCTTTTACATCAGGAAGAATATACCCTGCCTTCTAAAAAAAAAAAAGAACTCAAAATCCCCCATATAATTACAAAGAGAGTATATATGCTTAAATACCATTGTCTTACAAGGACAGAAGCTGAAAATATTGTGAGCTGTTCAGATTATGGTGCTGTAGAACATTATCAGTGAAATAAAAGAATACTTGAAGCAAGCTAAACCACAGTAGAATCAGTCCAGTAGTTCATTTTAGGCTTATACCAGCTTAAAATATTGTTCTACAAATTAGTTCTTAATCACCATGTGGTCCTGGTGAACTACATCTTCTGAAGATGATGAAGTATGGCTATCTGAATAACAGTCTCACTGGAGGGAGGCACAAAGTTCATCTGTCCTACTCTTTCTTCATCAATAAGCAGCAGGTTCTTAGAAAACTGCATAAGAAATGAGACATTAGAGAAGATATAAGCACCCAGCTTCCAACAATTAAAAATGTCAGGACTTCCTGAGCCAGAGGTGACTTCTGAACTGTTGCACTGGGTTTGGTTGGAATAGATTTCGTTTTTTTCACAGCAGCCCATACAGTGCTATGTCTTAGACTGGTGACTGAAACAGTGTTGATAACACTCCAGTCTTCTAGCTGTTGCTGAGCAGCGCTTCCACAACATCAAGGCCTTCTCTGCTTTTCACTCTGTCACACCAGTGAATAGGATGGGAGGGGACATAGCCAATGAAGCTGACGTGAAATGGCCAAAGAGATATTTCACACTATATAGCATCATGCTGAGCAACAAAATTTGGATGTTTTCCAATTTGGTAGTTTTCCCAGAGTTGCTATTGCTTGAGGACTTGGCTGGGCATTGTTCTGCTGATGGTGAGTGAGTGCTTCTGCACAACTTGGTAGGGGTTTTTGTGTTGTTTGTTTGGTTGGTGTGTGGGGGTTCCCCTTCACTTATTGACCTGCTTATATCTTGACCCAAGAGTTTTCTCTTTTGCCTTTCCAGTTTTCTCTCCATCCCACTGGGGAGAGTGAGCAAACAACTGGGTGGTGCTCAGCTGCCTACTGGGTTTAACACACCACAGGTGTCTTATAGTCTAACTGCCAATATCCCATTCTTTATTAATTTGCTCTCAATATTAATGACTTTCAGCATTTTTCCCAACTCACATAATTAAGTAGATATATCCCATTTTTAATCTGTATCTCCCAACAGATTCTCACTCATGTGTTGTGAGCAGCAGATCTACAATAGTGATTTATGGACTCTAACAGCCATTTTAAGCATTTATGTCCAATACTGGTAGGCTCAGCATCAGTTTACTTCAGACCAATCTGAAAACACACAATAAAGTAGGAAAAAAAGAAAACACAGTAGAAATACTGGCATATATAGGAAAAGGTTGAACCAGACTCAAATGTAGAAGACTTGGGATATTTCACCATCATTACCTGGGCTTCCCATGCTCTAGTATCTATCTCATGAATCTCTCACCTTTTCTTTCCCACTGTTCAAATTAATGACTGTTTTTCTATCCATGTAACAGAAAGATTATCCCACACAAGAAGGTCTTGTCTTCAGACAAAGCATGACTTTCACTGTCTTTCAAAATTAACACAACACATTAATATTCAAAGTTATTCTGATGGTCCTTTGTAATTTTATTTTTTAACTAGTAAGATTCAGATGTAACTTACTTACTAGTCAGGTCAGTAGATGCTGAATTTTAGAAAGTACATTTCTAAGCATGATTGATGACAACAGCACCATACATCAATGGTCAGCACCTGAGATTTATCCCTTTAGGAAGGTGTACTGGGTTTGCGTAGCAAGGTTTTGGTACCAGAGGGGCTACAGGGGTAGACTTTATGAGAAGCTTCCCCCATGTCCAACAAAGCCAATGTCAGCCAGCTCCAAGACAGACCCACTGCTGGCCAAGGCTGAGTCCATCAGCAACTGTGGTAGCACCTCTATGATAACAAGGTTAAGAAGGGATGGGGGTGGTAGGGGTGTGGAATTACACAGCTGCCCAACAGCAATTACAGTGGGGGGGAGAGGAGTGAGCCTATGTAAGAGCAAACAACTCTGCAGACACCCAGGTCAATGCAGAAGGAGGGAGAGGAGGTGCCCCAGGCCCGGAGCAGAGATTCCCCCCCAGCCCGTGGTGCAGCCCCCGGTGGGGCAGGCTGTGCCCCTCAGCCCATGGAGGGTGGTGGGGGACCAGATCGCACCTGCAGCCTGTGCGGGGCCCCACGCCGAGGCCGGGGGTCTCGTTGCGGCGCCCGCCCTTCCTCCGCCGCCCCTGCTGGGCAGGGCGACAGCCCCTCCCCGCGGAGCCTCCCGTTCCTCGCCGCTACCGGGGGTGGGGGACAGCCACCTCGAGCTCCCGACAGCCGCCGAGCCGAGCCAGCTGCCTGGGACCCCCCTCCCAGCCCCGCCGGTGGCGGCCCGGCGGCTCCTCCGGGGGAAGCAGAGGCCCGGGGCGAGAGTAGCGGAGCCTCAGCCCCGGCCTGCCTGGGGCCTCTCGGGGGGGCTGCGAGGGGGCGGTGGCGGCGCCCGTGTTTAGGTGTCTGGGTGCCTTTTTGGCTGGGGGCATCTAATGCAGCCGCGCTCCCCGGGATGCTGCACGCCGCAGCCGGCGCTAGGAGTCCCTGGCCGGGGTACGCAGCAAAGTGTCAGCGCCACCGCCATCTGTGTCTTTGTGCCTCTGTACTTGGAGAGCACCTTAAGTTGTACGGTTACATAGTTTCTCTTTCCCTGTACCTACCTCCGAACTTATTTCCCCTGCGCGCTTTCCCCGCCACCTCAGGCTGCGCGTGGTGCTTCTCGGGAGGCTCGCGCTGCCCTTGCAGCCTCCGCCAGCCCTCGGCCCGTCCCGCTGCCGAGCACCGGGCCTGCGACAGAGCGGTTCTGGCTCCTTCCCCGGGCTTCTGGGCCCTGAGCCCACCGGGCCAGGCCGGGCACAGGCCGATCCCTCCCACACGCCTGGAGCCGGAAGGGAGAGGCCGCGCCTGGGCGAGCTGAGGCCTTGCTGCCGGGCCGGCTCAGTTGTGCCCTTGACTCCAAACTTTTTGCTCAATCTTTTCTGGTTGCCCACAAGGATTCTGTCCCTTTTTCTTGAGCTGTGGCCTCAAGGTGACCCAGATCTTTTTCTGGTTCCTCTCCTGTCGCCTGTTCCAGGGTAGTGATCACCTCTTTACGCCTTTATTTTTTTGCCTTCCCAGACATGGTGGTTCTGAGGGAACACAGCTGCTCATCAGATGTCCCTTTATTCCTCCTCCATGCTGAGTGTCAGTTTGTTGCCTCAGTTGAAGCCTACGCTCTGCTTCCTCCCGCTGAAGTCCAACCCTTGCTGGTTCTGTGTGTACATCAGATGCTTTTCTCTCCCACAGGCTCTAAAGCCTGCAGGCACTGCAGACAGCACTGGAGAAAAGGTTTCTTGTCACCAGTTCCAGACCCAGAGTGTCTGGGAAGACCCCAGAACAGTCCAGAAGACAAATTGCAGATAAAGTTGTGCTTTACCCTGAATCGCAGCGCTTCTACTGAAATGCAGTCATCAGAGAATTTAGCTGCATGTATTCAGCAGGTATAGCAGGATATGTGGGTACTTGCCAGGCATGGATTGTCAGTTTATGACTTGGCCAAATTAGGATACATTTTCACTTATTTGGCCAAAGTCACGTTCCCAACACACAGAGCTCCTAGCACACTATCTTCCTGCCAAGTGTGTTGCTGCTCCAGAGCAGGGGACAAAGTCATTGGAAGTACTAACATGAACACAAGATATTTTTTTCATAGCCTTACCTACTTATAAAAAACAACGACGACAAAAGGTGATACCTTTCTTGCCTAAAATTTGCAAAATATTTACCCTAAAGCCAAGAGAAGTCTGGAAAACAGGAGCTTAATATATCAAAAATGGTGCAGTTCTAAGGAGCTGAAAAGAAGGAAGATGTAGGGCAGCTTTGCAGACAGTGAGATACTGGCTCCACCTATGAATTTATGAAAAGCATATTGTTCAGCAGCAGTGAATAGCTCTAAATAATTCTCTTTAGGATTGAGTAACTGCATCAAATTGATTTCAGGCATTTAATTTATTTATAAATTCATGTAATGTTCTGTGTGGTGCTTTGCAGGATCCAAAAATGTGTGCAAATATTGGTGCCTAATCTGGAAGCTTGTTTTCTTTCCTAAGACTGTATTCGTCTGTTGTATGAATCATCATCAGTCTAGTTCATAATTCATATAAATACTCCTTCCACTGGAGGTCACATTCCATAAAATCATTTCCTTATCACTGATCTCTAGAAAAATAATCAAGGAAATCAGCAGCTAAACCAATGGCAGAATCTTAGTTCACCTGACATTTACATCTTCATTTATAAATGACTGTGCAGGTTCCCTTGTGATATCACTGATTTTGCCTTTAAATGCCCAGTGACCTCACTGATGTAGATCCTGACGTGCTGCAATGGAAGAGTGACCTGGCTCAAGCCCCACAGGAGTCTTTTGGAAATACTGCTCCAAACTTCGGTGCACACATCTAGGTCTTAACGGCCATAGAGACACAGGCCCTTAACTAACTTAAAATCTATACCTTATGTACTATATTATTGGAACTTATTTGTAAAAAATCGGTATTCAGGATAGACATTGCAGCTGAGTTTGGATGATGAAGAGAAGAGTGAGAAGGGATCTGGTACAAGGAACGTAGATGGAGTGTTGAATCACAGCTACTCAATTTTGTCCTTACAGACCAAGTTGGTGGATTATACAGTTTAGCAGTTCTCACTGTAACAACAGATAATTATTTAAGAAAATCTGTATATACTAAGAGTCAAAAAGTGAAGATATGCTCGTTTTCCAGCTGAGTGTTTAGGTAAGTTACGTATTTCAGTTAACTGAATGCAATAAAATGAGGCTCATTTTTGCAGATGTTGGTCCCAGCTCCATAATCCTTGTAGGATTCAGCTTCAGTAGCACTTTGACATTCTCATTTTTCAATGAAAAAAACATTTTTTTATGAAAATGAGGAGCCAGTTTCATTAATTTATCTTGAACCACCAAACCTCTACTCTTAGAGAGAGTAAAAAAGGATTGGCAGGTAAGGCATGTACTGGTCCATGTGCCCAGAAATGTCTGCAGGTGTGAGCAAATTGCTTAATTTTAGAGAATAACCAGTAACTACGTTCTTGAGATATAGAGCAGGCTTTGACTGAGCAGTGCTGCCGCTGCTCGCTGCAGGCAGCGGGTCCTGACACGTGACAGCAGAATGCTCTGTCACAGGCTTGAGTTGCTCCTTTGTAAAAATCATGTGGAGGACAGTGCTTCGATAACAAGGATTTTAAGTCAGGTTCAGTGATTGAATTCAAGGTGGAGTGTCACAAAAGTATTGGAACCCTTTGTTTCAGTGGAAATATGTTGCTGAAATTTATTCTCACGTGGCTGTATCTTCCATTAGGTTTGTGTGGCTGCACGTGATGAGAAACTGCTTAGGGTGTTGAGCAGGGTCCCATAAAAAAGGTTGTATCAGCTGCTGTATGTCTGCAGACTATCAGACAGTAAACTTTCTGTTGCAGTCTACCAAGTCCTCCAAGATGACTGGAATTTTTCAGGAGACTGTGTGGAATTGACTCCTCAAAAATGTTGGGCTTCCTTAGATCTGTCGCCGAACGCGCTACCTTTACAGCACACTTCGGTAGCAGTGGGAATGAGCACCGCTTGCCATGGGGAGCATCCTCTGCATTGTCTCTGTTAGGGCATGTCCATGGAAATATGTCTGCTTGCTTTGCCACTCGGTACCTCCATATACAACCCAGAAAACTGACATTTGTAAAAGCAGTAAGTCATCCCAGGAAAGGTTTAGTAAATTCTTTGGACTGGCAGCCCAGGATGCCGTCATTTCTCAGTGCTGCTGGCACGGGTTATACAGTCACTAGGTGTGTGGTGTTAGCTGTGAATAGTGCTTGTTTATGGGTTTTCTGTGCATGTGACTTCTGAGCTATAGAAGTAAACATTTTTATCTACTTTACTTGTGGTCCAACAGCTCTCCCCTTGTTTGGCAGCCCTTCCAATGCAGCAGTCCCTAAATAAGGCCATGTTGATATGTTGCACATCATTCAGCCCTCTCCTCTGGATGTTAGGAAGGTTTCAGCCCTGAGTAATAGGAGCTTTTCCTACAGATTTGCAATTTACTTAGTAAAGCCTGTTCCTTTCTAGTGGCTGGCACTGATTTCCTTCTGTATTTTTTCCTGTGTTATGTGGGACATAAATCAGTATTTTTTCAAATCATAGTTACAGACAGAAAGCCATCTGTGACAGACATTTGGAGAATATGCAGTGTATCCTATTGAGCATGTTTTAATAGACTGTGCTTTTTGGTATGGACTAACATTTCTTTGAAGAGAACGAAATTTTTTTAAAATGTTTTTTAGTGAACCTTCTCACATTCTCAGCTGTCTACACGAGATAACACAGTCAGCTGTGAGCTTAGCCATGACATGTATTTTTAAATCTAGAAAGGAAAATAGCCTTTTGTTTTCTATGTGCTGATACATTAAAAAGCACATTACAATGCTAAATGGAGCATATCTACTTTTGGTAAAGCGGCTGTGTTGGTACATGTACTACTACATGGCGTGGTGCCATTGGGACATCTGAGCACAGTAACAACAAAGTAATTAATGAGCACACAGTTGATGTATGCCTTAGCTTTGTTTAAGACTGATTATCTCTGCTACTATCTGACTCTGGTTTCTCTCTTGGTGTTCCTCACATCACCACTGCACTCTTAGCCAGAGAAAAAGCAGGCAATTACACAATTATGAGAACCTGATGCCTGCTAGTGCTGCTTCCTTTATCATAATGTAAGGGAATCTTAGCAAACATGAGAATTGGGTCTTGAATATCATCTCAGGTTGTCTAGCTATATAGATCTAAGTCCTCTGCATGTGGCTTCGTGAAAGATACACTGTCCAGTGCCTACAGAGCATTTTGAAGTCAAGGAAACTAGGAAAGAGGAGCAGTCTGAAATGCTCACTGGCATCTGGGAGATCTCAGGGGTCTGAGGAAATGTTGTAGTGTCAAATTCTCCTTATCAGTAACAACCACTGCGATTTTTACAGGGAGTGAGCAAGAAAAGGAAAGAGCATAATGGGGAGACTGCCATTAAATGCATGATTACTCTCTGCTGTGCCTTTTCCCTTTTGTTATTTTTTGTTGTGTTATGTAATCTTATCTCCTTTGTAATTTAATGTACATTTATGGCACTTAACTGTTGATAGGAGATATAATTTTTAGATCAAAGAGTAGCTAATGAATCAGAAGCATTCAGCAGTTGGCAATTGCAGTAATTCAGTAATTTGCTGTTATGTACTGCACGTGCAATCACCAACATACAAAACTATAGTATCAATATCAACTAATTGAAATGCTGTGTGTGTGTGTCTGTGTGTGTCTCACATATATGCATCTTTCACCTGAACAAGGTAATAGAAAATACATTTGGCAGCTGAAAGGAGAATAAATACTTGTTCAGTCCCTGAAGGCACCAACAAGGCTTAATGCCCTGAGCAGCCTCACCTGGGTCCCCACCCTGCCCAGGGCTCTATTCAAGCTCAGCCCTGGGCTGTTTGGCCCTGTTCTGGCTGTGTTCAGGGGTGGTGCTCTTCAAAGTGCTGCTGTTTACCTGCTGTTCACCTGCTTGGCTGTGGGTCCTGCTGATCCAAACTGACCTGCTGGTGTGCTGGCTTGGCCTTGGACCTGCTCTGCCACCAAGGCCCTGCCTGGTCACAGCCTGTAGCCCACCTTGCTCCTTACTGGGCTGCTGGGCTGGGCTCTAGCTGTGAGACCCTGCCCTGCTGCACCCAGGAGAGGACCCTTACTCCCCAAGGACCTGCTGGCACCTTGTAGTGCCCTGCCAGGTACTGCTGGAAAGTGGGTCTGTGCTTCTGAGCTTGAAAGCGAATTATCTGTTGAATACCCCTGGCAGGGTGGTTTTTTTTCAGTAGGAAAGCAATGGAACTAATACTATCCTAAAGAGACCACAATAAGATTTCATCTATGAACAGATGCTAGTGATTACTGGACTTCCTTACTTCTGATGTTTTTTTTTTTTTTTTATTTGGACGAGTAGAGTATATGTATTGGTGGTATTCTTTCAGGAGGGAAGTATTTGGGAGTGAAGTATTGTGTAACTGTATTTTAATTTCAAAAGTTACAAATTGAACTGAGAGCTGGCTTATCCTGCACCAGGTAAAAGGCAACCTACAAACGCCTCACGGCTGCTGGGTGGTTTAAGCAAAAGAAGCTGGTAAACCACAAAAGTCGTTATAGCTGGTTCTGTAATCTTGGCAAAACCTTTAACATTTTCTTCAGCTGCTGCCTCCAGTGGTAGGTTTTGATGGAGCAGCACAGTTTGTGTATGTGACTTCAACACTGTATACAACTTTTGGTGTTGAATGCATTTCAATTGATTGCAGGGCATTAGCTCTTTTAATGGGGTCTAGGTCCCTTTCAAGGCTGCCTTCCCCTTACTGTAATGCTGATGCCCTTACTCAAGATCTTAATCTCTGCTGGCACTAGGAAGGAAAAAAAAGTAGCGCAGATGATGTTTCAGACAGGCTGATTCTTATGTATGAGCTGCTGCTGACTGTAGTTGGCATAAATCTGTACCAAGGTGTGGTGGATTGACCTTGGCTGGACACCAGGTGCCCACCAAGCTGCTCTATCACTCCCTTCCTCAGCAGAATGGGGGAGGGGGGAAGAAATAGGATGGAAAAAACCCCCTTGTGGGTCAAGATGAAGGCAGTTTAATGAAGCAATAGCAAAAGTTGCATGCATGGCAGTAAAGGAAAAGATGTTACTCTCTCCTTCATGTTTGGCCCCTTCCCAGGAAGCTGGGCTTCGGTGTGCTTAGTGGTTGCTGCAGAAGACAAACATCACAAAAAAACCAAATGCCCCCTCCTTCTCTTAGCTTTTCTATCTGAGCAGATGTCATATGGTATAGAATATGCCTTTGGCCACTTTGGGTCAGCTGCCCTGGCTGTGCCTCCTCCCAAGACCCTTCCCACCCCCAGCCTGCTGGTGAGGGGAGGGGGGATGCTGAAGAGGCAGCCCTGGTGCTGTGAGCCCTGCTTAGCAGCAGCACAGCACAGGGGTGTTATCACCACCTCACTGGCAAAGCACAGTGTTGGGGGGCTGCTGGGGGGCTCAGTGGCCCTGGGACAGGTGGTCTGAGGGGCTGTGCCTCGCACTGAATGGCCCATGGCATGGGAACACAGCTGCTGGCCGCCACTGAGGGCTGCATCCATCCTGAGTAATCCTTCCCCTAATATTTCTGTGCTTTTAAAATGAGTAATTAAGAATAGCTGCCTTGACATCATTATGAGTTATTTGATTATGATATGGTGATGATGAAATGGTATTTTTTTTATGTATCTCATTTTAGAGTGGGATGTCGCTCCTGAAGCCTTATAGAAGAACTAGGAAAACAAGTGTAGAGGCTGGTGGTTCTCCTCCCTCAGCCTATGCCCAGTGCCTGGCTGCGCGCTGCGGGCTTTTGAATGCAGTTTCTTTTCAGTGCTTGTTTGTTATGACTTAGCAGAACACTGTAAACAATCATCTTCCTATGACCTAAACTGATTAGTATAAACATTAACTAATTAAGACTTTTATTGCTTGCACCTGGGAATAGTCTATTAAAGGAAAGTACAGTTGTTTGGGGTTTTTTTAAGTTTACTCAGACTGAAAGGAGAAATTTGGAGGTCTGTTTTACTTTGCTCCTCAGGGACCTAGAGCCACCGTTGGTGTGCAGAGCTGTTTGTCATCTACTGATCCCTTCTGCTGTTTCTGTGGTAGTGCTGTTAATGCTTTCCTGTTTGCTCTTGTATGTAACTTTGAGGTCTGGGATCTGAAATGTCTCTTCCCTGAATTCTACCTATGTCTGGAAACAGTTTTACGGAACAGTTAAAAAAAAAAATAGAAAGCTCTTAGCTCAGATAGTCAAGTGTCTTTTCTAACCTATTCAGTTTAAGTTGTGGATCCCTGTCTCCAGAGAGCTTTTCTCCCTTCCCTCATTGCCTACAGGATGATAAGCCACCTGCCTGACTGGATCAGTGAAGTTCACTTAGTTCTTGCTCAGAGGGATCAATATTTGCCAGTAGAGTATGGATTTCATGTGAATACTGCCAGCTTGATACAGACTCCTTCTTTTCCTTGAGGTAGTGCTCCAGGGTAGGACGCATCGTGAGCTCTCTTGCTGTGTATATAAGAAAACCCCAAACCCAGTAGTTTTATGTAGAAATAGTATTGTATAACAACAAAATAGGGAAGAAATCTTTAATTGCAAAATTAATATTGTTTTTTTCCCCAAGGAGCACAAAGTCTGTCTGGCCTTCTCCCTACCTCCCCAGTTGCCTGTGCCTCTTGGTAGCTATTGAGCAGAGACCTGAAGCTCTAGGGCAGGGGTCCTCAAACTACAGCTCATGAGCTGGATACAGCCCCCCACGGTCCTCAATCCGGCCCCCTGGTATTTACAGAACCCCCTGCCCCTGCCCCCGCCGGGGGTTGGCAGGGGGAAACCAAGCAGCCGCAGATGATTGCCTGCCACTTAATCCACGTGCCCGCCCCTTGTTTAAAAAGTTTGAGGACCCCTGACCTAGGGGAAGGTTTCACTGGTTACCAAGGAGCACATTTACAACTAACCTGTAGCCTTTATGCTTTTTTTTTTTTTTGGCTATAACAGAAAAACAACACAATCAATTTAATAGGAATAAGTCACTGTTTCTTATGCTGCAGAAAAAGAAAAAAAAAAGGGTTAGGAAAATAGCTGTTTTTCTAGTCAATTAGAAATAAAACACCTAGTACCCAGTGTGACTTCTGTAAAATTCCCCTTATAGGGTGCAGTTTCAGCCCTTCAAAGACGTCACTCTTGTGGGTTTCTCGTGGGTTTGAGAGCAGCCTCGTGTATGGGACCACGAGGCCAGGTATGGCACAGCAGTGTGCCGAGGCACCGAGCTGCTGTGCTGGGCTTGCAAAGATCTCAGTGTAAACTCGGGATGTGTCTTTGTCTTCTGGACCCTGCCCCTTCTGCTGTATGACAGTGCCACTTTGACATAACAACAGTTTCCAAAGAATCAGGTTTTGAAGATCCCATTGAGTTTTCATGTACAGTTTACTTTTCAGTTGCTAAGTTTTGCCGTGTGGCTGATGTTTTGGTAATGCAGGTGGTGAGGTATGTCTCTTATTTCTCTTTCTCTATAGCCAATGTGCTTTAA
The DNA here is from genome assembly GCA_035590215.1 of Microhierax caerulescens. Lineage (NCBI taxonomy): Eukaryota > Metazoa > Chordata > Aves > Falconiformes > Falconidae > Microhierax > Microhierax caerulescens. The sequence goes on from JAVJGJ010000030.1 coordinate 1,227,250, forward strand.
AAATATCCCTGGAGCATTTAATAAAACAATATCCAAAATTACTTCATGTTTGGTGATAGTCCAATAGATAGCATATCAAAGCTGAGTTTGTAGTAACCCTGACTTTGCATGTGGCTTAAATATGCGAGAGTCTGAACTCATAGAAACCTTGGATTATGCAAGTGTTTGTCCTTTTTGTAAAGGGTCAATATACTTTACTCTTAAGTGGCAAGGTTGACCTGCACTACAATTGGGGTCATAAATATTAGCTGGGACTGAAATGGATTATTAATTAACTGTTACACTGTCTTCCTTGATACTGTGGCTGATCCATGGCTGTAGAACAACGGCTTATTTGATGCTCTCTGGTTTGTGTGTTGTTGACTAAAGATATTTGATAAAAAAAAAAAATCATCCTCATTTACACTGTGGAATGTGTTACTGAATTACACCGCTCATAATGACAGGGGAAAATAATTCCCAGCAGGACCCCCCCGCCCTGATGTGTATGCAGCTCAAGGAGACTGAGGACCGGAGCTTGCTGACCCCTGTCCCGTTGGGGCTCTAGCACTCCCCACGGGCAGGTGTGACAGATGAGGACACATTTCACAGCTCAGGAGATTTTGGCTCCTGCTATGCAGTGAATGGGACAAAGGTGTAACAGAGCACTTCCAAAGTCAGCTCCCTGAAGTCTTGAAATGTGTATTTTGAGAGCTGGAAGTTCTTAACTAGTTCACTTATTCCTGTGTAAGCCACAGGTCACCTCCAGTGTGGAGTTCAGCCTTGTTATCTAGTGAGATGGAGTCTGTGGGTGAGTGAGGAGCATCCGACGTCCACAGAGACCGACAGGCAAGGATGCAGCAGCGTGTCACCCAGCCTGCTGGGAGGGCAGGGGCTTGACAGGCTTTGGTGTGACAAGACAGGAACATTGCTTTAAGGAGTCATCAATATAATATTTGCTTTTTCACAAAAGCAAACCTTTCATTTCAGATCTAAATTTCATACTTGTTTGGTTGAAGACTTGGTGCAATTCCTTCTGTATTGTAATCTGCCGCAGCACCGCATGCACCAAGGGACTGACTGAGGGCTACACCCCCGGCCCTGGGGCAGGGCTTCCAACGCTTTTCTTCATAATCTTAAATTACTGTTATTTTAATAGGTGGCAGACTGATACGTACACAAAGAGATTTTTGTGTGTGCCTTCCGACTGCGGCTGTTTCTGCAGTCAAAAGTGATTGCTTAAACACCAAAAGCACAACTGAATAATTAAAGTAGTAGTCTTAGTCTCAGTTCAACTTGGATGGCATGAGGAGTTCCAAGGGAAAAAATGACTGATTTTGAGAGGTGAAACATCTTTTTTGAAGAGAAAAGCACTGCTGGGCTCATGTTTTGTAGAAGGGGTTGGAAAAGGCTAATTGTCTTACAACAGGTGGGAGTGGGAGAGGTGAAAAGGGCAGGAGAAACAGAAGACCCTTGGGTTTGGTTTGGTGCTTTGGTGCTGTGTATGCCAGGGATTCACGTGGAAGGGGCTAACCCCCCAGAGCAATCCCTGCCCTTTCCAGGCAAAGGGGACTGTCAGGTAGGTGGACGCACTCTGAGTAATGCAGGCCAAGCCCTCCTGTACTGAGCTTTGGGATGGATTCAGTCATCAAGATTTTTGAGTGGCTTTTAAATTCATACCAGAAAGGTACTTGAAAAATATGACAAGCTTTAAGCATCTAAAGGAGTGGGGACCACCCCATATAAAAGGCAATAATTAAAAACTTCCTAGACTTCCTTCACAAACCCAACTGTGTGCCCCACCTCTACTCAGCTCCATGAAACAAAAACTTGGACTAGGTTAGTGTTTCTTTAGGCCTGGGATTTAGAATACCTCTGCGTAGATTAACACTGGCAATTACACGTGATAAACTGAACCATAAAGAAAATGTTATTGCTCTCTGATGAAATAATTTCAAAATCCAGTCTTGGTTTTAAAGTTTTCAGAGCTGGCAGCAAAACTACTTCATGGGCTAGAAACAGAATTGCAGCCTTTAAACTGCATTTTATCTGAACTAAAAGTAAAAATACAGTTCTTCTAGCAGACTGACATCTGGCAAAGCAAGAGGTATGGTCTTCATGGTTATCTCTAGGCTTAATACGCAAGAAGTGCATTATCTACTAAGTTTTTAAGTGGGACTTTGTGGTCAGGGCAAGTGATGTTTTTTAAAGCATCGCAGCAACTGGTTATATTCAAGCTTGTTCCCCTCGAGTACAATGTGTGGAATTGTTGTGTATTTAGACGTCTGCACCATAGGTACCTACACCCAAGCTGCCAGTTCCTCTGTTTATAGTCAAATTACTGTATTCTTCTCAAGTACAATTAATCTAAAACATCTGTCTTGCAATGAAGTTATTTGTGCTTTTGAAATGCTTGCTTTTTCCCCTCTGGATGCTAGACTGATTCCGTTGTACTTTAGGTATGCGGTTTCGAGATTCACGGTTCAGGGAGATGCGATTGGACCCACCTTGTCCCTCCTAGCGTGCACAAGATATGCAGACAGCCTGCTAGTTTAAGTGCTCCAGATGTTTCAAAATATGCTCCCTTGCTACTGTAGTTATAGCTGACCATGAAAACAAATGCAGTTTCTCCACTGTGTTATTAGGGAACTGTTTGACAGCAGTGTTTCAGCTGGACACTGAGCCTTAAAATGAAAATGTAAATTATCTTAAAATAACCAACAGCTCTTTAGCAGGTGACATTTTCTGCATATCAGGTTGCTTGGTTATTAGATGTTCATTGGTCTACCTTGTTAATTGTTTTTTTAATATATCTGTAGTGTGGAAGTGCATTCAGAACATGGGTATAAAGCAGGAGCACCTGAGCCTGACGGATGAGCTCAGGAATGGCACGCCATCCATGAAGTGTAGGACTAGGAACAATTTGTGGGAGAAGCATCATAACAAACATTCAAGGCTTGCACTGTGAGGCAAGGAGGAAAAGTAGGGTAAGGAGGATTTGTAATGGAAAAAGGAACATGCTACCTTGTCAAAGTTGGTTTATAGAGAGTGATTTTAAAATACAATGGCAAATACATCTGCCACAGATCCCTGACTCTGTGTGGGAGGTTTCCATGCTATGTTGAAACACTATTTGAACTGCACAAAATTGTAGCCTGGGTGCTGTGTGTGCCGAGGGCTTCCCCTAGATTGTGTTGATGGGACTGATATGATATGGAGGAGGTGTATACTGATTTAAATGTATATTTATTTCTGGGAGTAATCTCCATGACTAGGACTTCAGAGTGGCTTGGTGATAATACAGGAGGAAGACAAACCATGATTCAGCTCTAATTTATGCTAGTGTTACATTAGTAAGTCAGCTGACACCAGCGGAATTAGTCCTGAGTTTTTGTGATATAAGATCAGAACAGTTTGTGTGCTTGAAATTTGGGCTTCCATACTCCATCAATTTCTATCACAAAGACTACATTATTCAGGCATGAGTTGTTTCATATTTAATATCATATTACATATGTCCCTTGATGAACAAAGGACTGTAATGTAATTGGGTTCAACTGTCAGGTTAAACCCTCAAGAGAACAGAGTTCAAGCTGTTAATAAATTGCTGCAGAATCCTGACATAAAATTGAAGGTTGGGAATTCCATCTGTTGTTTTAATAGAGATAGAAAATGATTACTTAAATATTTTAGAAAGGTTTGGCTGAGTAATAGCCAAAGAGATGTGGTAGGACAGTATTTACGAGCCTCTGAGCTACTGACTCACTGTGATGGCATGATAAGACAACAAGGAAATATTTAAAATAAATCTTCAGTTTTCCTTTTCTCAGTCTCCTTTCAAGCTTCCCCAAAAATTCTTTGTCCTGGAATGAGACATGGCATTAAAATTTGTGAAGCTGACGTGACCTCAACCTCCTTGACGCAGGCATTCTTGCTGTGGTGTTGTGAGGTCAGGCCCTGAGCTGAGTGCCTCTCGCCTGAAACCCCGTGGTCTGACGAGTCACCCCATGCAGTTCTGTTGGGTGCTGGTGGGGTTGTTGGTGAAGGAATGAAGAAAACAAGCGATGACTGGCTGCTTTGGAGCTGAGTGGTAGGAACTGGATAGAGAAGGGAGGAATAATTGGGTAAGCGAGCAGAAGAACTTGCGGAATAAGAGAAAAGAAAATACTGTTCATTAGAGGACATTTAATTTGGGTGTTTTTCTTATTCTCAGAATGAACAGAAGACTAAATTTGTGCTCAATTCAGTTCTTAAAAAGAATATAGAACTGCTTAAATATGCAATATGGAAACTAGAGATGCTGCATATAGAGTTGTAGGTTGGGTGAGGACGTGGAGGCCGATGTTCTTTTCCCCAAGACATTTTTTTGTAGGACGCTGTCAGGGAAGCGCTGGGAGCACTGCTAAGGCGGTGGTGGATGCTGACCCCTTCTTTCCCGTTGAGCTCTCCCTTTTGGTGACAGCCCCAGCTGCTCAGCAGCACGGCCTGGAGACCTAAGGAATGGCTGGGATGGTGGAAACCTTTCTGCCTTTAACAAGAGCACCTTTGCTTACTGCTGGCTGGGAACTCAAGCAGGCAGCTGGGGATATGGCCCATCAGGACTGTGAATGCTGGCTTCGTTAAGAAATATAACGCTGCTTCCTAGGTGAGAGGGTGTCAAGATTTCTTTCAATTAAAATAAAATTCGTGTTTCTGTGCCAGGATGTACAACATTTTTGCATAACAGAAGGCTTCGTTATTGAAATATATTCAAAGACTTAACAGTGTGAGGTTTAAAAATACATCATATTGAATTTTTTAAAACCATCACATTTTTGTAACTGGGTCATCTATCCATTAGTTCATATCCCTTATTGCTGAGGTATTAATATAGATAGTTTTTCATAGCATTAATCTCCTGTAATATGAATCTTTTTGTTTCTAAAATGAAACTCATTAAGCATTTGTTGGTTCATACAAAAGTACAATTATCTGATAGCCTGATCAGATTTTATATAATCTGATAATGGTGCACCAGTGGCTGGGGAAAGACTGTTAAATAAACATGGAAGAATTGCTCTATTAAATAACAATTAATTTATCCTCTTGAATCTATCATTAAACAGACCTCCCACTTCCTTGGCAGCATTTTTAGGAACAGACTAATGAAATCTGGGGGATAATTTGCATATGCAAATTATACATTCAATTACTTTTTTGTAGTCACAGCAAACATAGGTGACGATACAACTGCCTTCGAGTTTTTGCCAAAATGTAAATGGATGTTGTTGGTAAGTTAATGCACAAGCCTTCAGCTCCTCATGCCCAGAGGGAATGAGCAAGAATGGCAAGGAGCTTGGGGACGGAGGTGGCTGCGTTGGTTGGGGACGGAGGTGGCTGCGTTGGTTGGGGACGGAGGCGGCGACATTGGTTGGGGACAGAGGCGGTGGCGTTGGGGACTGTGGTCCCTGTGCAGACTCCCCCTGCCTTGGCTGGTCAGGCTGTGTGTGCAGGACCTCTCCCCCAACCTTGCTTACCGAAGTGCTGATGCACCCAGACTCCACCTCTGAGTCCCAGCAGCCTGTAAACATGCACCAAAATGAAATAGGAAAACCCTTCCATCAGTCCTGGTTACATAGTGGCTTAGGAAGAGGAGGGCTGGGGAAGAGATGGGCAATGGAGCAGCAGGGGCTGTGGTGGTGCGGGGCTGGCACGGGTGTCATGAGCCACAGGGGGACATTACTTGCAGCGGCATGGAGGGTCTCGAGGAGAAGTGATTTTTTCTGTGCTGGAGAAGTGATCCTAAACCAGGAGCTCCGTGAGGTGTCAGGGCAATTTTTGGTTACAGCTGTAACTCGCAGTCCTTGCGGGGAGGAGCTGGTGCTGTGGATGAGTGAGCTGGGGTTGGTATTTGTACCCATGGTTCCTGTGATAAAGTTGTTGGTGATTTTTTTTTTTTTTTTTTCATAAGGCTCCAGGTTTTCTGCAGAAAGCAGAGCCTATACGCCTGCATGCAGTGCCATGTTTTCACAGGGTCCTTTGCTGGGACCCGCAATGCCGGGAACTGCAGTGTGCGCATCCTATGCTACCTCTGCAGTACATTGGATTTGCTTCAGTGGAGTTGCTCCAATTTATGCCTGAACAGAATTAGGCCTTCTGCGTGGTTTGGATTCAAATTACTGCTTGTCACAACTACTGTGTAAAGTCATCTGATGTTAATTCATTGGAGTACTATGGAGTGTCTATGCTCTCATCTTGTCCTTCACTGTCAAAGAAATATCCTAAACTGAAATGTATCCAGGGCTCATGCACAGCAGCTCATCTCCTTTTCCTGCAACTCAGAGAAAAGGAAAAATCTCCTGTAGTATGTACAGTGACCAGAAGCTAGCTTGTAAATGGGATATGAACTATAAGGATGTTAAAATAATTATGTGCCAAAGAAATAGCTTATAAATGCTCCTTCTGAGTGTTATGCACACAACCAGTTAGCAGTAATTACTGGATTTTAGGCAGCTGGAAAGCATTTGTATATATTAAATGTTTTCAATTGATTAAGTGCAGCCTGTCTGTAAATATCTGTTCTTACCTTGCTTGCTGCTGTTACTTGTTATACTATGCTATGAACTCTTTTCGCTCTTTATCTGGTTCTTTTTATTTTTTTTTTTTTTTTTTTTACCAATTCACTTGTGAACTACTGAAAGTCTTGGAAAATGATAATGGACTGCTACTTGTTTTACAAATCTGCAAGAGCTTTCTATAGAAGGTAAGGTGGGACCTGGAATAGGGTCTGAGTTTGGGGATTGTGGATCCTGTACGTGACCCTTTGAATACATATGTGATTCTCATTCTGTATGAGAAAAATGCAATTTTATGCTTTATTATTATATACCTTAAATATTTTTTTCTAAAAAGTGAAGAACAACTAAATTGAAAAGCTTTTTCTTCACTTCAGATGGTTTAAAGCCAAATAGTTAATACATCTCTGCAGTTGTAAGCTCATGCTTTTAAAAGTTTAAAAATTCAGGAGAATTTTTGTATGTGAGTCTTTTCAGACCTTGCTGCTTTTTGCATTATCATTCACATGCCCCTGGCATGCTTTAAGGGACAGTTGCTTGAATCCCATAAGAATAAAATAATTTTAAATGGCAAAAGGCTTGTAAAAAAATACATTTTCCTATTTCATAAATGGAATTAGTCTGATTTGTGCAGGAATGAAAAATGCATTTACTAGAATACATTGCTAGCTAATAAAAAAGGTATGTTTTTTTTGTATTATCTCATAAAAATATATGTTATTCTGATCCAACGGTTTCAGTATGCTTTTCTCAGACAAAGACAAGAAAATGGGTATTTCGGATAGCTTTCTTGTGCCCTTTTTGCCCCTTATTTCAGCAATGGGGTCTTGTGGCTTGTGCAGGTAACTAAGCCATGTCATTAATGTAACCTAGACTAATGATGAATTGAGTGGCCTTTGGAAAGTAATTTAAAAAAAATAATATTTTTTGTCTCTGAAAGTTATCTGCATGCCTGGAGTTGGAGCTTTGTGAAGGCCGATCAACTTTTGTAAAGAGCTTTCAGGTTCCTCAGTATAGCAGAATCAAGATGCCTAGTGTTCGGCAGGCAGCGCACAAAATCCCGGGTGTGATAATCTAGACAAGATGCTCTAAAGATGCTGATTTTGTCATTACACACGCTGTGGAGAAAACACCGGTGGGATCATTCATGGGATGAACCTCTGTTTTATCTACTGCATTTAAAACTTCTTTTAAAGATGTTGGCTGGTAGATGTCTAAAAGCACTCGTGAATGTGATCCGGTATTTTGGGATTCAATGCTTATTTACATCTTGCATTACCCCTTACCCCACTGACCCTCACAAGCCACTCTGTCACTGATCTCTGGGATCTCGCAGCGCAGTTGGTCGTTCAGAATGATCTGGCTCTTGTTTGCTGTAGGCTGAGGTAGGGGTGCTCTTGGATGTACCAGGTTTCTCAGGCTCTCGCTGAAGTGCACGCAGAAGCATTGCCACTCTTGGAAAAAGTGAATCAAGAAGCAAAGCTCCACCTCATTTTTTGCAGGTCTCTGTAGCCGTTTGCTTTCTTCAGTAGACTACAGTTAAGGACTGTAGTAATTGTTTGAAATTATTGAATGTTTCAAGATTTGGATTATTTTGTCTGGTGGAATTAAAGAGTTGCAGCTGGAGTTGAACTGGAGACTCATTCCAGAAATATTCAAATGTAGGGTAAATTTTGCTGCGGTAAGAAAATCTTGGCCTAGGTGATCTTCCCACAAAGATGAAGATGAGGGAAAAGAATGCTTCCAAAAGTACCCACACCTCTGTTTCTGTGCTTTCTAGAAGAACTGAGCAATTACCTGTGTGTGCAGGCAGCCAAGTGCCTTGAAAAACCAAATGCTGCACGCCTGCCTGTGCTTTCATTCTCCATCTGTATAATGAAAATAACCTAGTACTGTCAAATATCTGAAAGCTTGACAAAAGCTGTTCAGCAGGCCGGGAACTGATGAGCTCTTTTTGAAGCTTTTTGAAGCATCTAAACTAACTTTAAACTACCAGGTGGAGAAGGGCTGTCCCTCAAGAGACGAGAGAGAACAGGGCCTTCTAGGTGGGTATTATAGGGCTGGGTTGTTTTGGTCAGGAGAAGTAAATAAGGTTCAGACACCAGTATTCATTTAAAAGGTGATGTTGGCATATCGTCTGGATTTAATACATGCTACGGAATGATTCATAAAATGGCACGGAAATGATGTATGTTTATCCAATACCTTTGGCTCTCAGCGCTATTCATAAAACTGTAAGTGCTCTGCTTCCTTTGAAATGGAGCCTTGACAGCGCATAGGCTTCCCTGCTTCTTGTTAGCATCTCATCTAAGCTAGGTGTGGACAGGGAACCTTTTCATTTCTCCAGTGTCCCAGGGGAAGGACAGATCAGTCTACCTCCCCATTATCCTGCCTACCAGTGGTACTAGCTATGAAGTTATAAACAACAGTGATTTTTCTGCAAAAAAACTGATCTTGGACGGGTTGAGGATCAACTATGCAAAGCAGTTCAGTACTTGCTGTATACAAATGTAAACCGCCAGCACTAGAATTCTCCCCTGGACTGTTGTTAAGCCCTTTAAAACCACAACAAATATTACTGAAACAAGCAACCCCAAAACAAACCCAACATTTTAAGGTAAAATAAGCCCTGGGCAAAACTAAGTAGAGCCTCAGCATTCATTATACATTACAGGATGTTTATTCCTGTAGCTGCAGGTGATCTAGGTACTCCATAGCAACAATCTTGAAGCATTTTTATTAAATATTGTATCATTAAAAAGTATAATTATAGGGACCCTTCAAACACAATTTTAATATTTGACAGACTACTAGAATTTTGGAAACTGAACTTTATTTTTATAGTTGCTCTCATGACAAAGATTTTCAGCAGAAAACTTTTACTCTAAAAACCCCAGCAAACCATTTCCCAAGTGAACACATGGGGTTTCTTACAATGCCTTTCTGTGCAAGTCTCATCCCAGGTTGAACAGCTACACTGTACCGGAGGCAGCTCTGGGATGGGGCAGCCAAGCCCTTCACTGCGGCGGGAGATGGCTGCACTGTGCATTGGTGCACTCAGGCCCTGACAGAAAAGCTGAACAAGAACCTAAGCAAAGCTTGTCTGAATTAAGAATTTATACAGAAACCCCTATTAACATCAGCAACTTGGTGGTGACAGAGTATTTTGGAAAAATCTCTATTTGTCTTACTGTCAAATTAAAAAAACACTTCGTAGGTCCAGTTAGGTTCAGAATTCAAGTGGTATTGATCACCCTTTATTGATAGTCCCAGTAAAACAGAAATGGGATGTTAGTCTAGTGCTTACATTCAAGACCCAAAGATGCAAAGTCACATGCAGCCTGATGTGACAGTTTTCTGGTAGCCGGTGACAATCCAGAAACTGCCCTCGGGGTAGCTCTGTGATCCTGAGTGGTTTGGTCAGTCATCTGGGATGTAAGAAACTGACTGCGACATTTCTGCAGTGGAACAAAAATAAATGGAGGAACTTCAAAACCTCTCTTATTTTCTGCTTTGCTGTGTTACCCACTAAACTTGTCCTCCTCCATTTGGAAGGCATGGATTGCTCTGCAGCTGGGGATTGAACTGAACCTGGCATGGGTCCATGCTGGAAGAGCACTGCATCCGTCCTGTTAGCTGTGACAAGCACTCTTCCTTGTGAATTAATCTAGACTCAGGAGACTAATTTGGAGGCTCAGTGTGAGTAGTTGTGCATATGCAGAACAGCAAACCTGTGGGCGGCTTGTTGCATTAGCACATGTTTGGTTTTAGTATATGTAAAGCGATGCCAAAGCAAGTCTACATACCTCCAAGGCCAGAAATAAGATCCTGGCGCTGCGCTGCAAGGTGGCCTCATGTAATGGTGATATTAGCGAGGTGATGGAAGGTTTTTCTTCCCCAAATCTAGAAGTTTGGGAAGCAACTGCTGGAGCCGTGTTACTTCTGAACATGGTGGGAGCCCCTTGGTGGTGCTGGTACTGGCTGAGGGCTACCTCTGGCTTCCCCTGAAGAGATGCAGCTCAGGTGAGTGGGGAAAACTCACATTTTGAGGGTGGTTTCCGTGATGGAGGAAATGGGGCCACCTTTCTTTCTGACTTTACTGCTCTTTTCCTGCCAATTCTCGTCCTGTTTCGGCACTAGTGTGCTGGGCAGCTGGCAGAGACGTGAGCACAGATCTGAAGGCTATTGGGTATGTAGAGGACAGAGCAGCAGCAGCTGCAGCGAGCAGTGCCCGGAGCCCAGGCCACCCAGCAGCTATCCAGAGCATCTGCTCAGTGCCTCCCCTGAGTACCGGTGCTGCGCGGCTGCAGCACTGTGGTGTTGGGAACAAATGGCCCTTCTCATTGACAGAGGGGCTGGTGCTTCCAGAAAGCCTTGCCTGGCCTCGGGGGCTGGAGTGTCCCAGTATAGGTCTGAAAGGGGATATTTGTGCCAGGATCTGATCCCTCTCCTTGCACTGTGCTGGCTTGCTCGCGGGCAGAGGCTCTCCCCGTGCTCACGCACCCTGCTTTGGGAACTGTAATTCGAGGTCTGTGTGGTGAAAGCAAAGGTCTGAGAGCATCGGAATGAGAATGGCTGTGGCTCTTCTGCAGGCTGAGCCCACCCATGGACCCAGTCTCTAACAGGCTGTTTCAGCAGAAAACAAAATAAGGTGCTCTGTAAAGAGTTCAACTGGCTGCATCAGACAAATTTTAATTTATATGTCTTATAAAGAAATCTCCATCTACTGTGCCATTACTCGTGAGCCTGCAGTTCTCAGCAGCCGAGTTACAGTCCCTTTAGCTCCTCTGGAAAAGTCTCTCCCACCTCAGAGGTGGCGCTGCTGGAGTGGCCCCTGGCCAGGGGTGATCCTGCTCCCTCTCTGCCGCCTCTGGAAATGGCCTCACCACCTGTGGGCTAGTTCAGACCACTGAATTGGCAGAAAACTAACTTGGGGAAACTTTTTAGGCTTCTTCCAGATGAGCATGTTCATTGACTGCTAAGAAGGGTGTAATTTCCCTGTCCCTCAGCAGGGTGTTGCCTTACTGGGAGGCAGGTGGTGGCACAAGGTGAATGGGCAAAGGAGAAGATGCCAAGATTTAACAGTGTCATCCCATTGCCAAAACAAGATGGGACTCCTTACTGAAGCAGTATATAGGGATGCTGGGCTGTGATGTATATGTTGGTGTAATAAAACTCCTTAAGAATGAAAGATGAGGGAGAAATGAGAGAGCATCTTTAAAATCCATGGGAAAATCTGCTGAATGTGATGAATGTCTTTCATAAAATCTAGAGGTCTCCATTAAACCATAAGGCTGTTGATACCTTGAGCTCATATGAATCAACAGCAATTTGCTGGTGGAAATTTTTATTTTTATTTTTTTCTGGTGGCCTGGAGAAATACCAAGCTGCATATGCTAGGTTGGTGCCTTTTTTTTCTTTTAACTGATGAGAAAGCAAATGCTGAAATCTGCTTTCCCTGCCCAATAACAAAAGAAAGTGGGCTCAGCCAGGGCTTCTTTAAAAGAGAAAGTAGATCAAGTCTTAAAGAGAAAGATTAAGAGCATGTAGTTATCAAATGATGCAGAAATCTGCATTTCTTTCTGTCTTGGTGTAAACCCTGGTGCTCTTGCAAACTAAAGCTGCTTTTCCCAAAGTCAGAGGACAGTCTGTCTCTTGTTCTCCTGTTAGACCATGGGATAAGACCGCTTATCCACATGAGTTTTCTATTTATTTGCCTATGTTGCATCTTGGTGCCATCTAGAAAATGTGATCACAGTTTCTAGTTTTTTGAGGCTAAAATTTAAAGCTGCATTCTTCCAGCTGGATCAGCTGGCGTGCTGTAGAACTGAAGGCACTCTAGTCTCAGCTTTGTGGAGCCTGTGGTGACAATACAAATGCAAAAACCTTTTGCAGGGTTTGAAATGTTGATTATATTGGTATTATATAGGACATTGGGGACATAAGAGTCATTTGGCATTCACTTCATGCTGGCATATTTATATTCACATTTTTCTATTTATGATTGTTTAGGAATAGGATCAGGAAATGGATATTGAAACATCACTTGCCAAAAGCAAAGATGACTGAAACAGATGACGTGACTCTTTAGAGCAATTTTGTACAATCAGGGAAAGAGAGGAGTAAAGGAGAAAAACAGTTTACATGTCAGTTCTGTGAACTTTGGGATAGAAAGTCCAGAAAGTAGTGAGAAACAATCTGAAACGTCAGCAGCATTACTTTATTGTGAGAAGTGATGATGATAAACTTGGCTACAAAGATGATGAGAAATTCTGTGGTGTAAAAGATCACAGTCCAGAGTTACCGGGTTCACTGGACTGAAATCAGAACTTAAAATGGATGCCAGCAGAATCAGACACTTTGGCTCCACAGAAGAAAACTGGGCAAGAATAAAGATTTTTTCATCCAAATGCCATGGCTCCAGTCCCTGGCTCTGGGAAAAACACGCACAAGAGCTCGGTTATTGTTTTCCCTGAAGATGTATTGTACAACTTGATAAAGCACAAGAAATTGCTTTAATTATTAGGGTATTCAGAACAGGGAAAAACACTCGGCTAAAGATAGAAGCATGGGCTGTAGGTCTGGAATGACCTTTTCAGTCACTGTTTTCTGCCCTGACCTGAGAAGCTACGCAGTCATAATCTTTTTGTTATTTACTGTAAAACTAGTTAGGTTTTCCCTTGTTCTGCCCTATTAAGTAGGCTGTTTCAAAACTTTTCTGAGAAGAAACCTTATTTCCTCTTTAAATCTCCACGAAGAGTAATTTTTCAGCCCGGTTCCTTGTGCTGGGTTTTAGGTCTCAGGCTAATAACTTTTGGTAGTAGCAACTTCAAGGACAGTTGGGATACTTGATAACTGCTCTCACAGCCTTTGTTTTCCTCAACTAGATGAACCACTTGCTGCTTCCTACCAGAAATACCTCACCTGGTGTGAGACACTTTTTTTACCCCCTAATATGTTGGCCTTACAGGTTTGTACCACCTTCTGGGCTTACTCCGAAGGCACTTTAGGAAATGGTTGTCATCTGACCACTGCTGAAGTCCTTTCCTTAGAGTTTTCCCCACTTACCAGTTCTAGATAGTTTTAGCACATTTTGTTTAAGGAAATTCCAAAGCTCTTTATCATTCATATTCTTGACTTCAGGAAAGTTTACTTCACTCAGTTTCCCTTCCTTAAAGTTTGCCCTTTTGAAATAAAAATAATAGTTCTAGACCACCATTTGTTTCTTTTTCCATGTAACTACACTGGAAACAAGTTCTGATTCAAAAAACTTAATTCAAATTTATTTTGCACATGCAACTCTCCTATAACATAGTTTCTAGAAGTCTAAAATAGCCTTGTTTGTTGGTTTGATAATTATTTCATAAAGAAATCTGTCAGCTGCCATGTTCAGGAATAACTTTGTCAAATCATTAGTAGAAACCACTGGTTCGTATAAGCAAAATTAAAATTGCTTATTACAGAATTCCTGTTAGTGTTCTGCTTTCTAATAAGAGAGTAGGTTTCAACAGTAGTTTACTGGGGTGGCCTCTCTAGAACCTCTCTTCTCATGCTTCTTCCATATTTCAAACAAAACTTCCCATCTTTATCTGTTCTTGCTTATTTCATTATAGTTTATTACATAATTGATAACTACCTCCCTGTAATATTTTCCTTGAATACCTTTTCTTTCTTGAACGGTAGCTGTTAGTACCTGTATTTGGGTTTGGTTTTGAGTATGTATAATATCTGTGTTCACTCACATTAGCAAGTTCGTCTCTTCATTTTTTTTGTTCAAGTTTCTTGTGTTATACAAATGACAGTAAGGGCAAGCATGCATTTTAAACTACACAGAAGCTTCACATATAAACCTCAATATTTAACATCTTTGAGCGGTTAAGCCTGGCTGCCGTGATTCCAGGACTTTATACACTTGTGTTGGTAAGTCAAATGCATCGTCTCACTGGTGCAAAGTGCTTATGCATGTATCTAACCAAGTGAAGTAGTTAGATCAGCTAGCACCTCTGGCTAGCACTATTATCTTTGTAGTATGACCTGAGGTGCCCTTAACATGAATAAATCTATCTGTGGTAATTATTTTATAATACTGACCTTGCAGAAAAGCCCATTAAACAACTAAGAGGCTGCAGAAGGATGGTTTGCTGCCTAAGTGCTGTTGAGTTGGAGGAAGCTGTTTTTCAGACAGAATAAGCGATCGCTCACGATAGTGTTTGACACTGATCTGCAGTACCAGGGCAGAAGGGGCATTGACGTGGTCTGCAGTTGCCAATATCAGTTGCTCAGTGCTGTGCAGTGGATTGTTCAATCTTCCAGTTTTTAGTTCTTTGCTTGGGAAACAGAGAATAATATTTAGCTTTCTCATGATGGTAGCATGTTGGGATTAGTTTCCGTAGGCTGCTGAATTCAGTAGATGAGGAGATTCATAAATCAGGCAATCTCAATGTGAATTGCAATCTGGACTCCTCCTTTGGGACTCCTCTGGAAGGCAAGTACATTGAGGCATTTTCTCTTGGATTATCGTACAGCAAACCTGCTGTACCAGTATTAGCCCACTTAACTTTTTTTAGCATTTTCAATATGTCTTGTCTCTTACAGAGCCTGTTATTCCTGACAAAGCTGATCAAAATGTTGGGATCTGAAGTGCAGGCTGTTTGTTCCATGTTACAGTCGTTGGAGGCTCATCCTGGGTTGTTCACGCGGCTGTGTACCCTGAGCCCAGCTGCAGGTTGAAACTGGAGCTGCTGTGCAGTGGTAGAAGTCTCTTGGAAAATATCTGATATATTAGTTTATATCAAACCATGAAGACTGTTATTCATGCTGTTCCTGGTCTTCATCATCGTGGCTGTCAGCTTGATATCCTTTCTAATCAGCTTGGTAGAAAGGGTTTAAAGCCTCAGGCATACATACATGTGAAGCGGAGAAAGAAGCACTCTGAGCCTGCCTGGCGAGAGTAGCCCTCTGTCGGGGGGAGTGAGAGTGAGGGGTGGAGATCGCATCGAGGTTTTTTTATTTTGTTGTTTTTTTTCTTGGGGGAGAGGGGAAGAAAGGCAGTGGCATAGCTCTTCCCTACGTTCCATTTTGTTCAACAAAGCTCTGCAAACCTGTAACGCACTTCCTTGTCCTAAACTCTAAGGGCCAACTGAGGTGGCCCTAAGCTTGCCCCTGTGGACTGTTTTGTGTCTGACTGTTATTACCTACGTCCACTTCTTAGAAGCAGTTTTAGTAAGTTTGACTAATTGGAGCCAACCTCTTGACGATCTAAGATAGTGGATTCTTTTTTAGCAAATTTTGTCGACCACAAGAATCTGCCAGCCACCACAAAAGTGCATGGAGTGCTTTCAAAGAGAAAAATGTCAGTCAGTTGCTAAAAGTAAGTTCTTAAATGTGTATTCAGATAAATGGGAATACTGGAAATATTCCTGAAAATACTTACGCATATACTTAACCTTAAGCATACAAATAATTCCATTAAGTTCAGTGGGACTATATATATTTCTAAAGTGAACCACCTGCATGTTTGAGAAGACCAAGCTGTTAGGCTTCTCTGCAAGCAGAACTTTATCCTGTGACTAAGTCTTTGTGTATCACGCTGTAAATTTACCCTGAAGCTTGCCATAAAGTCAGTGCTTTTAAAGAGCATATTTGAAGAGCTCCAGTAGAGTCTCAAGGCAGTTGTAATAGTGTGTATTTGATTTATGGCATGCCATTGAATTAGGAGGGTATTTGAAAGGGGATTTATGTTAAAATAATGTAGACAGTGATTTAGAGCATGGATTGTGGCCACAGTATGGGCAAAACAGAAGAGTGTGTTGCAGCAAACAGCTCATTGCCTTCTGCGGAAAAAACACAGAAGTAGAAAATTTGGAGATTGTCATCTTGGCTAAGTACATCTGTCAACTAAAAATACTGGTCAACACATGGCTTTTCAAAGTAAAGATGATTTTCAACAACATTGTGTGTAACCAGTGCTGAGTAGAATCATCAATGAGCTGGAACAGCAATTTGGAAAGGAGAACCATGAAATCAATAAACCAGCTGGGACAATGAGTCCAAGAAATACACATTTCTTGGAAAATGACAGAGCATTCTGGCAATAAGCACTATAAACGAGAGTAAATTTGAGATTTTTGCCAAATTCTTCAACAATACTGTGATGGCTCCCGAATAGACACATGCCTTGACCTGATGAGTAAACAATTGGGTTTTAGACAAAAATGCAGAAATGAAATCTTAAAATAATAATTCCAAAGCTTTTTATATAACTCCCTAGATTGCTTTTAGTATTGTTTTCATAATTTCTTATTGGAAACTTAAAATGTGAAACATCA
Source organism: Microhierax caerulescens (assembly GCA_035590215.1). Classification (NCBI taxonomy): domain Eukaryota; kingdom Metazoa; phylum Chordata; class Aves; order Falconiformes; family Falconidae; genus Microhierax; species Microhierax caerulescens. The sequence goes on from JAVJGJ010000030.1 coordinate 1,244,111, forward strand.
GCTGGTATGAATTACCTGACTTTTGTGAAAATGGACTGATGGTAATGATATGGGGCATAATCTGTCTCCTTCAACATGCCTATTCCCTGTCTTCAAGCACAGCCCGTTATGTTGGATTTAAGTGGATTTAAAAAAAACCACGAGGCTGTTCTGAAAACTGGAAACATATTATCAACATAACATTGAACTTTACAAATGGATGTCAAAAATGTTCATGTATGCGAAGTGAAAAAGCCAAAAATAAACTCGTGTGGGGAGAGAGATGCAGACCGCAGTGACTCATCTGGTAACAAAGTGCATCTAAACGAGCACAAAACGAGCTCCCTGGTGCTGCACAAAGGAGCACGCTGCTGGGCCTGGAGGGGCATAGATGGAAATGGCATAACTACGTATAAGTTTGTCGTTTGCATTACTCCATATAATTCTGTTACAAACAGCTGATCTGGGGGTTGCTGAACTTATCCGTTGACTTCTTAGTGTTTGTTTTCTCTCTCTTTTTTTTTTTTTAATATTAACCCTTGGAAAAACAAAGCAGTAATGATCCCTGATGTGAGCTTGGGTTGCTGTTCCATGCTGACGGAATCTGATCAGACAGCTTCACTCATGAAAAGATCACACATTCCTTCTTATGTTCCGAAGTCCCAGTGTAAAACCTTTCTGGATTCACTGGGAAAGGCAGCACTGCTTTCTGTAACAGCAGCCTCATGAGTGCAGTTACTCGCTCCCTGGGACTGTAAGGTTACGGTGGATAAAAACCGATGCGGGACAAACGGCGAGGACAGCAAGGCATATGCAGTGAAATGAGCCATGAAATATTAAGGGGGCGGGTGTTTGGCAGCTTCATTAGGAGGCCAGGGGAAGCATTCTGCACACCGAGAAAGGATGAAGGCAACTGTGTCTTGGAAACTTGACAAAGAGACCTTTGTGTTCTCCTCCCTTGTTTGGTTTAGCATCGTCACCCTCCTCTCGCTTCCCAGAAAATGCCCTCAGACACAGCAGAGGAGCCTGTGTTTCTGTTTGGGTGGATGTGCAGGTCTCCTTCAGTCCCCTACCCCTGACACACTGAATCAGTCTCCTTCTGGATCCACATGGATTCACACAAACTATGGGAGTGGATGGAGGCAGCTCTCCTGCTCTTGTTTCAGGCAGGCTGTATGTTCAGCCAGACATTTCCAGATCAATTATTCTCAAATCTGAGTTTACGTACAAGCTAGGGAGCGAAAGATTTTGAAAAACTGAATGAAAGTTTATCTTCTTAAAATACAACTTTATTCCAGTGATCAAGGATTTATCTGATATCTGTGCCAACAGCGAGAGAGTTGAGGGCAAGAGCACAGAAGATACACAAATGGCAGGAGAACTGCATAGAGAGCTGGAAATTGAAGACTAGGAATTACCTGCAAAAAGAAAGAGTCTGACAACTCAGGAATGTGGAAGCAAAAACACATGCCAAGGAACAGGATTTTGACAATATTGGGGAAAATATCAGAACAGACAAGTTTGAACTGAATGTAGTCAGATCGAGATTCCTTTTTTGGACATGAGGATTGCACAAAAGGTTTAGTAATACAAACTTTTTATCCCAAAAAAGATTGCAGAGGACATCAAGAAACTGTTCTTTGAAACACAAAATGCTAATTAACATTCTCAAGGTAATTTATTGACATGACGGACAGAAAGAACATTTACAAACTGTATTTTGTAGATACAAATAGGCAGTAAAATCTAAAGAAAGGCCAAGGACAGAGAAAAACATTTTTTAAGGTAAATTAATCATGTTGCATTGAAGATATTTTTCTGCTTCTGTGTATGTACCACTGTTGCTGCTTGCCATATGAAAGCGTGCTGTCTCATACAGAAAAAAAGAAAGTGCAGCTTTGTTGTCGGAGGGCTTTGAGAAATTTTCCACCACTAGTACATACCCTTTAGGGCTCTCTTTTTCCCAAGCACCCGATAGCGCCGTGATGTTTCTGCAGAGGTGAATCCCCTATGTTAGCTGAAGATGACAGCAGAGGAAGCGAGGCAGCATGGAGGAAACTCCCTTGCAGGCCACTGGTCAGCCAGCGCTTGCCCCAGTTTTTTAGGGTCTTATTTACTTTGCAGTCCAGCTGCAGGACACGTTTGCAATACAGCTTCTTCCAAAGCTGTGAGGAGATTGTAGATTTTGGTTGTAAGGTATCAAGAAAAAGATTCTCTGTTAGCACATATTTCCATGGCCTGGTTCTGCAGATGCTTCCCCTTAGACGCTTAACTGGGAACATGGTCGCTAGGAAAGAGTTGAGGAATTGCCCGAGTACCCTTGCTCGTCCTTAGTTAATTCACTTGGCTTTAGTATAGGTGGTTACATTAACTGCAGGAGGGGTTTAGCTAAAGAGTAGCTACAGTAGCAGAACCCTGTGCTGCCATACTTCAGCGGTTATTTCCAGTTACGCATATTTCACGTGTGGTGGACTGTGGTGGATGGGCTGAGGGATGCTGATTTGTTGCATGCATTAGAGGGTAGTTTCACCAATTCTTCAGTTGCAGGGAGTGAAAAATTGAAACTATTTGGTTTGAGAAGGGCAGAGAAGGTGCTCTTCTTGTTTCTGAATGGGTCCAACACAAAATAGGTTGGATAAATATCTTTATGTTTACTGACAGTGGACGACTGTGTTCCTCTGCTGTATAACTGTGTGATTACAGAACACTCACTGTGGATAATGCTCAGATTTGTTGAAAATACTGTTTGACTTCCTCATCAGGCCAGAAATCATCTTACAATAAAGTATAACATGTTATTACTTTAGCAAATTATTTCTCTGGGTTATGGCTGTTGCAAGTTGATAACCACATGATGAGAAATTTAAATTTTTCAGTGATAACATTTAACGGAGGCAGTCTCATGGAAACAGCAGAGGGAATCACAAGCATTTGGGTAAGTTCATGGGTGCTACATTTAGAGTATTTCAAGCACCTTTTACCATGTCTGTTATAAAACCAACTTCTACGATGTAAGTAGATGGATAGCACACTTTGTACAGTACATAATTTTAATACACGCTGTAGATTATAAAACTTTCTGCATATATATATATATATATATTATAAAAAGAAGTCACATCACATCAGAATAGCAGTCTCCAGGGTAAACTAGGAGATGGTTAAAGAGGTCCTACAGTTCCAAACAGGTTTTACTCACTTAACTAGTGCCTGAAAATACCCTGCAGTTTTACTTTGGAAAACAGATCAAGGAATTTTTTCTTCTCTTTCTTTTTTATTTAACTGTATTGAATTATGGATTAGACCTAATTGTCATCCCAAGCTTATAAATTGAAGCAAGAAGTGTCTTGCAAGATTCTGCCTGTATTTTGTGACACATGTGAAGAACTCTCGTATGGATTAGATCTCCTGAGCTTGCTAGTGGCTGATGTATGTCCTGTGAAAAAGAAAAATGACACATTGTTTTGTAAAACATTCCCTGTGTCCTCCCACTTGCCAAGCTTACTATGCGTTATTTGAGGGGAAAAAATGTTGTGCAAAATATTCTGTAATTTAGTAGGAAAAGTGGAACAAATGATTGCAATTGATTGTGTCAGGAATAGACATACTTATATTAAGCGTAAACACTGGTACCAGGAATATTTATTAAGCTCTCCAGAATATTTTCACTTGGCATGTTTCAGATTTGACTGGTTTGTACTCTGTGGAACAGGCCCAACCCTGATTAACATACATAAATTGAATGTTAATAATCAATACCAGATGAGATGAGCAAACTGTGAAGAGCTGAATGATAACAGCTTTCGCAACGCTTTTTGAAATGCACATCAGTAACGCTTCGCCATAGAAGCCTGGAAACAAAACACCATGTTTAACAGCTGGCGTCAAAGAAACTTAAGGAGATTAGAGAGCAGAAAGAACACGACCTTGGACTATCTGATACAGTGCAATTACATGCTAGTGTGCAAAAGGTCCATGAATGATATTTTTGGTTTGCTTTTCAGGAGATTGCCACAAAAATAAAGAAGTTGATCCTTGGAAATGAGGATTTCAAGACTATTATATTTCAGTATAGTCCATCAGATCTCATGTGTTGCTAATGCCAGTATTTGGATAGAAACATTTAGACATTAACTGCTTCAGGAGGTGGTAGTGATGAGTGATCTCTACTTCTTCAGGGTCAACATCAAATTCAGGACTTAGAATGATGCTCTCCTGCTTGACATCTTGAGCTCTTGTCTTGGAAGCTGTGTCTCATCATGTCAATCTACGTTGTCCTGTCAACTGCAGCTGCACCATAGCTCTAGCTGTTTCCTGCTCACACTACAGTGTGCATGATGAGGTTTCTCTTTGGTATCACATAGCGTGTTTGCAGGGATATTTGGGGTCTAAACGTGTATGCACAAAGTTTAGTTTTTGTTTTGTTCTGTTTTATTTAAGTGCCTCTTTATCACAGGCCTTGGCATTCATAGAGAACTTCAAACACCCTGATTGCTGCTAGAATGGCAACAGGGCTGTGCATAACCAACCCAGGAGGTTTCTGGAGTGTACTGAAGGTATTTTCTTGAAGCAGGTGATCAAGGAACTGATTACTGGACTTGTTACTCACAGACAAGGAAGAACTGGCTGAAAAGGTGATGATCAAGAGCAGCCTTGGCTGCCGTGATCGTGAGACTTGGCAAGTTTCCATGGCAGACAGACTTGGAGGGAAAAGGGGCCCAGGAGAGCAGGTCAGTCTTCAAGAACAACATCCTTAGAGCATGAGTAGTCCACTGCAATATGCAGAAAGGAAAGCAAGCACGGCAGAATGCCAGCATGGATGAAGAGGGTGCTCCTGCCCGAGCTCAGATGCAGAAAGGAAGCACATGGGAGGAGGAAGCAGGAGGCACACAGAGACACTGCCCGAGTGTGCGGAGAAGGAATTGCAAAGCATAAAGCTCAGCTGAGATGAAATTAGCAAAGGATGTGAAGGGCAACAAGAAGGGCTTCTGGTGAAATGCCTGGAAACTGTGAGCAGCGTCAGCCTCTGTACAGTGACACTCAGCAAGTCTTGTGATGAGGTAGGTTCAAGGTCAAGCTAGGAAACCAGTTCGGGGCGCCAGGGCCAGGATGGGGGGGTATGAGACCTGGCACACTGACACAGCTGCAGCACAGATGTGTGGGGCTCAGGCAGAGAGCAAGCACAAGAGCCTCAGCTTCAAAGCAGTTCCCAAGGGATGGAGGGGCAGGCAGGCTCTTCCTCAGGCTGCCTCTAGCTTTCTTCCCAACAAACAGCTCAGATCAGCAAAAAGGCTGACCTTGAACTCCACCGACTAACTCCTGAACCAACTAAAATCCTGGAAGGGGGCGTTTGCTCAAGGCCCCAGTGCAATACAGGCTGGGGATTCACTGGCCTGAAAGCAGTACTGCAGAACAAAACTGGGGGGACCTGCTGAAAAACAAGCTAAATGTGATTCAGCAAAGTGCCCTCGTGGCAAAAGAAGGCTGACTGCGTTCCAGGCTCTATCAGCAAAAGGACAGCAGCTGCTGAAGGGAGGCCATTAGTCCCTCTGCTCACTCTGCCCAGTGTTGGGCACCCTGTCACAAGAAAGACACTGACCTACTGAAGCAAGACGAGGAGGGCTAGTGAGGTGGTGCATGGCTGCAGCCCGTGGTGAAGGAGGAGAGGCTGGGACAACAGGGCTTGTCCAGCCCTAAGGAGAGCTGGCTTCAGGGGGAAGCCCCTTGTACGAAGCTGCTGAGGGGAGGGCGCAGAGAAGGTGGGGACAGGCTCTTCTCCAGGTGCACAGTGGAAGGACAAGAGGCAGTGAAGATGAGGTGGAACATGAGAAATTCCGACTTGTTACAGTAATTCAATTTTTTGCTGTGAGAGTGATCAAACACTGGAGCGAGCAGGTTGCCCAGGGAGGCTGTGGTAACCTCCTCCCCTGGGGATGCTCAGCACCATCCCGCTCTGAGCGGGGGGCTAGGTGAGGTGGTCTCTGGAGCGCCCCTCCCACCTGCCTGATTGCCCATGGCACGAGGTGCTTTGGTGCAGTGTCAGAGCGCAAGCTGTGAGGACAGCACAGGGAGGTTTGCACTTCTAATCCCAAGGAACACGTACGCGTTGCTCTTCTCCAGCATCTCTTCATAACGTAGCAGAGTGTGAAACAAACTGACTTTCTAATGGAACTATCGAGAAGAGCAACAGATGGGGAATTCTGTGCAAAATATCAGTATGATTTAATTACTGTGTTTGCCTGGGACTCTGAGAACAAAATGGCCTGATCCTGTGGCAGACTTGGAGTGACGTTTGAGAATGGCTGAGTACCCTACGTCCCCTTTTACACCAGTGAGGAGTGAATTACACCAGTGAGGTGGCTGCACAGGGTAGCTGCTGCCGTCTTCTGAACCCTCTCAAATGCCAGAGAGAGGGTGTCCTACCGTCCTGCTCTACAGTGGCCCTGCGGCCGTGGTGGCTGGGGTAGGCAGCGGGACCAGCTGCAGCAATGGAAGTCGCCAGCTGTGTGGTGCTGAGCGGTGCTGAGCAGAGCAGGGCCATGCTCTCCCACAGACGGCCCACCGGCCTTGCTCCTCCTCAGCCGCTGCTGCCTTCCAGTTTCATTCTGGTTTGATATTAAACTCAATAATTTCTTCAGTAAGCATACCAGTAATTATGAGCTAATTACTGCAGATTACGCTCACATCTGTTGTGCTTTGAATCTCTCAAGTCAGTTTTGTGCCTTCGCTATCTGACCCAGTGGTGAGTCAACAATGGCAAATACATAGAGGAATCCAAAACCATTTGTCTGAACTGTTTGTAGTTATTTAGCACTAAGACAACAGGATCAATCATCCTAACTCCTCTGAATGAAGAAACCTGCAGATGTGTCCAACATTTCAGTGATTTACCTGGGATCCAATTGCATAACAAAGTGTTACAGCAACAGAAGTGTAGGAAGTCTGCCTCAAAAAATTTGCTCTATACCTCCATCAGGATTCATACATTGCACAGGGATATAATTTTTCCTTTATAGAAAAAATATTAATCCACTTTATATTAGAAGAAATTTGCCTTTTCCTAAGAAGAAAGGTTGGCATTCCTGAATTATCTGATGCAACTAATTATGAGCAAAGCACCCACAACAAAACATGAGGGCAAACCTCTGGCCAAGGGGGCTGGGGCTGTGGGCTCCCCGTTATGTCAGCCGCAACATTAGAAGGGGGTTAGGGATATTCTGCAGGATATTCTGATAGGGGAAACTGTACGGTGCTTTGTAATCTTTTTATGCAAGTAAATTAAAAACCACACCATCTCTATTGGCTATTTATAAATTAAATACTGTTTGTAGAGCTGAGAAACTGGCTTTTTTATTAACCAGTTTCCATATAAAACATCTGTCAGTATATACTCTTCTGTAATGATGCCAGTGCATACAGAGGGCCTTAATCCATGGCAAATAAACAGCTGGAAACTGTTCTTTTAATATTAAGTATCGCTTGATCTACCGTTTGGATTTATTTTTGGTAGACACAGCAGACAGTTTCCAAAACAGCTTTCAGACTTCTAACACATCCTCATTTTAACAAAGTTTGGTTCCTAATTTTATGTACGTTTATGTGCCTTACTGCACAAAGTCCACATTTGGAAGATTACCATAGTATGAAATTTTATGACTGATAACAAAAATCAGTTTCTTGCTGCTTTGAAAAGAACTTTTTCAAAAATAAATTTCAAATATGGAAGAAAAAATCTTGCACCATGGTAATTTTAATGAATATCAGATTCATCAGGTAGCTTACAACCTGCAGCATTTAAAATATACATTTGAGAAGTGTGAGTATATCCTTGCCTAAACAGAACTGAATTTATTCAGCAAGAAAGTGTTCAATCTGGTATGAAACTTTGACTTGCAAATGACTTGAATGAGTGATTTCCTTCTACTGAATACATGCATATCGAAAGATACTGCCTGACCCTGCTGCTTCGCTAAAAAATTAATCCTTGAGAAAACTATCTGCTGGGCTGAAAAAAAAAAATCTCCACAATAATCACTAACTGTGGGAAAGAATTGGGCATATTCCCTTGGTGTTGCCATCTCAACCTTTCTTGGAGGGATTTTTTTTCATGCAAAGAAGAGAACAGTTTCTTTCTTCAGTCTTTCGTTTCTTTGAACTTCCTAACAGGGAGGCCAGTTGCAAGGTGTCTGACTTGCATCTAAACTGAAGCTGGGCAAAGACCACCACTTGTTTTCAAACGCTTCTATGAATAACTAACACCCTCCAGCAAGCACTTGGTGTTTGCAGGCTGAAGGCTGGATTTGGGCAGCAGAGCTGAAAGGTGGTTTATTCTGCTGTTGGATTCTGCCAGCTGTCATGTCTGAATAAATTAGAAATCCACCCAAATAATACTCTGATTTGTCTACAAATGGAGGATAGTATACATGGAAATATTACTTATCTTTTCTTTCTAAATTCATTTACATCTAAACCACTGGTAAGACATTAGGACTGCATAGGTAAGGCAAATGTCTGGTTAAACCTTACAAAGGCTTGTAAATACTTAGGTACATAACACCTGCCGTAGATCATGGTGCAAATCTAGCTAACAAAAGGTATTGTGGATCAGACTGTGAGGATATGCTACCAGTAAACCAAATGCTGAGCTAATACAGCCATATCATAAACATTTAAACTTTCGAGTGTTTCAACTCTTAAAACTCTGTAGTCTGCATTTATATTCATAAAAGTTCCTCTAGCTCCTTTGTTAAACTTGCAATTAAAGGTGACCTGATTAAGCAGACCTGCTTTCTCAGTCTTGTTGGTACGCCGCATTGATTGTAAAGCCTGGGAATCCTCATTCCTATCCAAGCAGTGATGTCTCCCCAGGAGTTCACAGATTAATTAATGAGTGTGTTTACCTGTGTGTTTGGGCAGATTAGCCTTTGCATATATATAGCATGACTAAAGAGACAAGAACAGCAACCGGCATGCTGCACCCCGTGTAGCATAGCATAACCTTCACACAGGAGTCCTACCAGCCACATCTACACCTTTTCAAAGTTTCACCTTTGCTCATGTTTTCCTTAAATCATTGTCTGTTCTTAAGCAGGAAAACTTAAGCTTCTTACCTTGTTTTTTTGAATTAATAACATTGAAAGATGAAAAAAGATGTTTGGATGGATTATGCAAGGAGTCAATGAATATGTAGAATATTTGTAGGCATGTATTTACTATATACATTTAGGTAATAAACTTCACAGGCTTCTTGAAAGAGACCTATTTTAAATCAGTGCCTATTTTTAAAGAAGCTGAATTATGAAATGACCTGAAGCAGGTATCCAGTGTTTCTTAAAGGCAAAAGTATTTTCTCTTTTCAGTATTGTCTTACAACGTTTTTATGGCTAAGAAATCTAACATGGAAATTGATGCTTGTGAATTTGGGGGGTTGGAGAACTTTGCATAGGCAGGTTACATTGTCACTCATTTACAATTTGAGACGAGTATGTGTAAGGTTCAAACAAATTGATAAAATAACCTCAAATCCCATTAGAAGGAACAGCAAACTCTCAGTGAGGTCAGTATTCCATTCTGCTTTCCAAGTCTGTGAGATCTGACAGGGTGATCGTGTAGGAGATGTACTGATAGCCACTGACTCGACATAAAACAACTATAACCTGTTTGAAAGAATAAGGACTAGAAGTGATCCCAGTACAAACAGACTCAGTGGCAAATGAAGAAGTAATTCTAGGTACAAGGTATAAGGTATAAATTGCTGATCATATGAATGTCTTCCAAGAAATATTTTGCTATAACCATACAAAGGGAAATTGCATCGTTTTTGATTTTGCCATTTTTGACAAACCCATTGCTGTTCCCAGGGGAGAATATCTTTTTCAGCAAGCTCTGCTAACAAAGTTCTGAAGGAAATCCCTTTATGGGTTTCAGCAGCATTTAAGAGGAAGACTACTTTTATTGGTAGTATGTTTTACTATTAAATGAAATGTACCTGGCCAAGGAGGACTTCTGTCCTTGTTATGATACCTTAACCCACAATATGTGCACTTCAGCTTACAGAGGTGATGGGAGTTCTCTTCTACCTCAGAACAGGATAGCAAAGGAAAAAAAAAAAGCCTTGCTGGAGTTGCTTGGGGTGGGAAATGTAGACCTGTACAGAGTCAGTGATCCCTAAACCTCCTGTTATTTCATAGGGTTGCCTCTGAGGGCAAATTCTCTTCCCTGTGCTCCCTGTGAATCTCTTTGCACAAAGCATGCATGCTTGCAGTTTGCGTTGGGAGGACTCAGATTCCCCCATACACTTGTCTTCAAAGGCTTTGTGCTCTGCCCTTCCCTCTTTCCCTTTCACCTTCTCCCTGCCAAAGGAAAATCAATAAATGGGTGTATGTAATGGTTTTAACTTTAAAAAAAGTAATTGGATTCTCAGGGAACTTCTCTCCTTTGCTTCACCATTTCCAAGCAACATTATGTGTGGTCATTTCTTGTCTGTTTCTCATACCCCTTTTGGAGATCCTAACCATACTTTGCATCACTTTTATAGACCCAAACCCACATGGCTTTGATTTGGCAGAGAACGGCAGACTGCTCCATAGTAGGAATGATGTGTATGCTTGTTTTTGGATCTTGTTTGGTGTTTTTCAACTACATCTCCCATTGTTTCCATATTAAATTTGGTTGAAACGAAAAAGTATGCTACACGTTCTGTTATGTCGATCCTTGAGATGAAGCTGCCCTGATGGCACTTCCATCCTCCTCTTATCTGATACAGATGAAGTAGACTTTTGGGCATTTTCAATCCAGCCTCTTACTGCAAAGCATTAATCATTTTGAGAGAAAATTGAGACTTGTAGGTTGAATTCAGTTCACATTGAGACCTACCTCTTTTACTGACAGCACATAAGTGCTGAATAGTGTCTGTAAATACCTATCTGTGTTCAGATTCCTTTACATTATTACAATACTACAAAGATAACTAATGAGTATTCACCACTGACAAACTATGATTAAGGCTAAGAATCTTCATCGTTAAATTACTTGGTTTTCAGTTGCTCGTATTTATAAAATAAGTGTTCATCACCTCCATATCCTGCAAGCCCTCTTTATATCACTCCCTATGCTTTCTACAGGGTATTTAGGCAGAGTTCAGCCATTTTCATGTTAAGCAAAGCATAAAGAAAAGGGTTTTGTGTCTTCTGGATTACCTGGTAGAACAGTTGACTCTGAAAAGCCCAAGTATCATTTGCTTCATGTTTCTAATTTGGAAAGGAAAACCAAAGAGTAAAGAAAAGCAAACTAGACTTTCCAGACTTCAGAATACACTAAAGTATATTAGGTTTTTCTTTCAAATTCTTCAGCCTCAATCCTTTCCCAGTGAAGGGCTGAAAACAAGGGAGCACCAAGCAGTGGTTTTGAGAAGCAGCACCTTTCCTAAAACACAGTCTTCCATTAAAAGGTGCTGTGGTTGCAAAACAGTTTTGAAAACATGAACTAAGTATCACCTGGGCATAGTTGTCTAGTTAAGTTTTCACAGTCAGAAATAATAGCTCTGAGAGATGTGAGCCTCATCTCAACAGGGTTTTCTCTTGTATGTGTTCTATTTTATATGTGAACTTTCTCTACTCCCTCTGTTCTTCCAGGCAGGAGAGGTTTAATCCAGTCAATTTACTCTAGTGACAAGGCACATATTTACTTTGGGAAAGAAACGTTACCTATTTTTAATCCAATTGTGATAAAATAAATTCCAAGGGACCTGATGGTCATATCTGCCAAGACAGACACCAGGCCAAGAGGCCGGCTGGAATCGCCCAGTAGATCAGCCTGATGGGCCGCCAGATCACTCTTCTGTCTGTAAAAGTGGCAAGCATCAGCAGCTTACAAGAGAAACAAACTCACAGTAGGCTTATTAAATATTTAGTATAATCCAAAATAAAGGTTTACTGAAATTCTGAAACACAGCATTTTTTTTTTTTCACTTTCTGGTACACTTCAAATGGATTTTTTCCACAAACAAACCACCTCAATATTTGGATAATCATTCAGTCTTGCTAAATTACTGGCCATTTTTTAAGAAAAGACTTTCAAATTCTGTGTGCTTTACAGTATGTACATGGGGAGAGGTGAAGGGCAGAAGGGAGGCAGAGAGGCAGACATACAAAGACTTGTGATTGTCCCCTCCCCACAGGCGCTTTCTCTGTAGGCAGCTTCAGCTGCTGAAGTCCCTTCAGTTCTGCAACACCCCTGCGTGCAAGATGCAGCCCGCCTGCCACGGGCACCGCAGCGGAGCAGCTCGGGGCTGTGGCAGGAGGGTCCCTGCCTCGCTCTTCCCGTTGCGTGGGTGGAGCAGGGCTGGGCATTGCTCCCCGCTCTCCTGGCCCTTTGGTTCAGATGGATCCTATCAGAGAAGTTAAATTTAACAGCAGGCGAGGTAAAGCTGCCTGCTTCAAGGGCCTCGCATGGTATACAAAAATGCACATTTGATGATTTTTTCTAACCCCCCCGAGCTATATGAAGTGCATGGTTATGCGTTAAGGATATAAACCCCCAAACAATTCCATTTACTTCAGTGGGAGTTGCACATACTGGCTGTTAAAACACAGCCAAGAATTACTGTAAAATGAAGGCTGGGAAAGTAAGTACTTGAAAACCATGAAAATCCCAGAGCTAAGGTTTCTGCTGCAACATTCAGTCGTTTTCGTGGCACATCTATATATTTTATTATTATTTAATATATATTCTGTGAGGTGTGTAGGATGTGTAATGAAGCCAAAACGATATTGCTTTGGAAACGCTAGTATCTGTAATTTCCTGACTTTTGAATATTTGAATTTTCGGCCTCAGCAATGTACTAATGCTGTTTTATGTGTTTAATATATAATTGGCTTGAATTTTTTTTCTTCTTTTTAACTGGTGATACGATGATTAGTTTCTGGAGGAAGAGCAAAAAGAACGACGTGTTTTATTTGGCCCGGTACTGCAGAATCTAGTTTATGCATTTTCTCATTGTGATGATACTATACTGGTGAGGGAGGCTTGGTGTAGGTGGGAACTTGGCTGCTCGGTGCCTCGCTGGTGACCGGGACTTGGAAGCCTCTCAAGGACTGTGTTACTTTTCCTTCCTCTCCAGCCTTGTTGGAAACACTCGAGGGTATGAAGCTTTTCATGTGTGTTTATGGGACGGTGTGTTTACTCCAGTGCCTTCCCCCTGTACCGCCTCTCCAGCAGTTTGGGTGGACTGTTTAGCACTCGATAAAAATAAAAACTAAGCAGATTACTGCAGGTTAAATTAACATTTATGACCTTTAGCAGAGAAAGCTCCACTTTCCCGCTGCACATAGAGAACGTCCAAGGGACGTTACGATGCTGACATTAACACGCTTGCCAGACCGATCTGAGGAGCCTCTTCGGCAGCGGATGACGGTGTCCGTGAGGGTCAAGGCGACCCTCGCCGGGGCGGCCGTACCTGTGCGCTGCCCGACACCCCGCCGAGGGGCCTCTGCCCCGACCGGGCCCACCCCGGCGAGGCGCTGCCGCCGCCCCGGCCCGACCGGGCGCACCCGGCTCCCCGCGCACCTG